>OY740815.1:6457414-6542414 GCA_963514005.1 Raja brachyura
CAAAGATTCAGAAAGGGGGAAAAAAACTGGAAATGGAATGCTGAAAATTAACGGCAGAGTGTGAAAAAGAGAGGAAACGAACGTTTTAAAAAGTAGATAAAGATGGAGCCTACTTGTGCTTAATGGTGTCGATCTAAATGCAAAGAGTGTACTGAATAAGGCAGATATGCTAGAGGCACTGATTGTTACATGGAAGTTTGATGTTGCAGCTATTATGCAGAAGTGGTTTAGTGTGGGGCTGGATTGGGAGCTTAATGCTCCTGTTTACAGGGGTTTCAGAGAGGCAAGGACATTAAAAGGAAGAGGTGGGGGAGGGAGGGGGTGGCAATATTGGTTGAAGAGAATATACAGCATTAGCAGAAGCTGATATGTAATAAAGATCATAAAATGAGACTAAATGGGTCCAACTAAATAGCGACAAAGGATGAATAACATTGTTAAGCGTTTACTATAGATGACTAAATAGTCTTAGGGAGATAGAGAAGCAAATTTGTATGTAAATTTTCAACAAATGTAGAAGCACTAATATTAGGTGCATTTTAAGTACCCTAATATTAACTCGGGAGGTGTAATGTGCAGCAAACACAGAATTTAGTTTAGTTTAGTTTAGTTTAGCGATACAGCACAGAAACAGGCCCTTCGGCCCACCGGGTCCGTGCTGACCAGCGATCCCCGCACACTAACACGATCCTACACACACAAGAGACAATTTATACACTAAGCCAATTAACCGACATAGCTGTACGTCTTTGGAGTGTATCCCAGGAATAACTCCTCAAGACGGAGTACAGCTTGCAACCCAGCCGAATGAATAGTGACTCTCTCTCCATCCCTCCCCCATCCTAGTTTCTCCGACTGGTTTCACTATTGGGAAGGAGTGTGTACATTCTCCCCGTGACCGCGTGGCAATACAGACAATAGACAATAGGTGCAGGAATAGGCCATTTGGCCCTTTGAGCCAGCACCGCCATTCAATGTGATCATGGCTGATCATCCCCAATCAGTACCCCGTTCCTGCCTTCTCCCCGCAGCCCCTGACTCCGCTATTTTTAAGAGTCCTATCTAGCTCCCTCTTGAAAGCATCCAGAGAACCTACTCCTATTGCTACTCCTACGTTGCCTATTTCCTTCGCTCCATAGATGCTGCTGCACCCGCTGAGTTTCTCTACCACCCTCTGCGGCAGAGAATTCCACAGAATCTCCACTCTCTGTGAGAAAAAGTGTTTCCTCATCTCCGTTCTAAATGGCTTACACCTTATTCTTAAAGGTGCTCCGGTTTCCTCCCAGATTCCAAAGACGTGCAGGTCTGTGGGTTAATTGGATTCAGTAAAAAATGTAAAATTGGCCCTAGTGTGTAGGCTAGTGTTAGTGTACGGGGATCGCTGGTCGGTGTGGACTCGGTGGGCTGAGGCGCCTGTTTCCACGCTCCGTCTCCAAAGTGGAAAGTCTAAAGTCCATGACCTGAAGGCCCTGTTTGCAGGCTGTTTACCTTTCAGTTTGGATGACATAAATAGAGGAAATCTGTTCTCCATTAGTGTTGAAGGAGCAGAAAACACAGTTGAAGGGATTGACAGGAGGTTCAGGATGAATTGTGAAGGAAAATACTGTTTTTTACACAGTAGGTGACTACGTTTCATTGCCTGGTTTCCATAGAAGCTTTCAAAGAAGAAACAACGTGGATTTGTGTATGAAAACATATTTCAGGGGGAATGAAGCTGACTGATCGCTCTACAAAGAGTGATCACAGAAACGTGGACTGAAAGGCATCCTGTCTACCCTTCCATCATACACTGTGTTTTAGAGACTTAAGGGCCTGTCCTACCAGCATGCAACTCCATGCGATGAACGCGATCAAACTAGAAGCGGGGGCCGCGCGGAGGTCGGGTGATCCCCTGTACAGGGCCGTTCCCACCAGCATGCGCCTGCATGCGGCAAGCGCGACCAAACCGGCAGCAGGGGCCGCGCGGAGGTCGGGTGAGTGGCGCAACACGGCGCAAAGTGAGGCGAACTTGGAGCAAAGTCTAAGGTAAGTTCGCCAGGACAGAGAGGGGCACACAGAGAGGGGCACAGAGGCACACACACACAGAGGGCCATGGAGCCACACACACAGAGGGTCACGGAGGCACCTACCGATAGGTTCATGGAGGCACGATGTCGGGGCGGTGTGTAATGCGTCGAGGCGACTGCGAGCCGACAAGCCGTTGCCGCGCGGAATTGTTGAACATAGTCATTCTGAGCCGCGCGCGATGTCGGGACGAACTCCGCACAATTCCGCACGGCTCCGGCGATCGAAGTGGGACCGGCCCTGCGACGCCAGACGGCTCAAGCGACCACGTTAGGTCGGGCTAATCGCATAGAGTTGCATGCTGGTAGGACAGGCCCTTAAGAGAGGTATAGAGAGGTACTTCATGGAAACAGGACTTTTGGCCTTGACTATCAACCATTTTTTTGCACTAATCCTACATCATGTGGATGTGGAGAGGATGTTTCCACTAGTGGGAGAGTCTAGGACTAGAGGTCATAGTCTCAGAGTTAAAGGACGTTCTTTTAGGAAGGAGATGAGGAAACATTTCAAAGACATGCAGGTTTGTAGGTTGTTTAAGAAGGAACCGCAGATGCTGGAAAATCGAAGGTAGACAAAAGTGCTGGAGAAACTCAGCGGGTGCAGCAGCATCTACTCAAGACTCAAGTCTGAAGAAAGGGTTCGGCCCGAAACGTTGCCTATTTCCTTCGCTCCATAGATGCTGCTGCACCCGCTGAGTTTCTCCAGCACTTTTGTCTACGTCGGGTTTGTAGGTTAATTGGCTTGGTATAAATGTACATTGTCCCCAGTGTATGTAGGATAGTGTTAGTGTGCGGGGATCGCTAGTCAGCGTGGACCGGGGTGGGCCGAAGGGCCTGTTTCCGTGCTGTAACTCTGAACTAAACCAAACTATTCTAAACTAATCTAAACTTTCACTAGTGTGAATGCATAACCACTTGCTCAAACCTCCAACCCCACATTATTCTACCACATAATATCGCTATTTTAGTTCCAGTTTTGCTTCAGTTTGTGCCAGAGAGTCATGAGGTTACACAGATAGGGGAGCATTAGAGGGAGATGGGCCAAACACAGGCAGGCGGGATCAGTGTAGATGGGGCATCTTTATCAGCAGGTGCAAATTGGGCCGAAGGGCCTGTTTCCGTGCTGTATGACTCCAGGACTCTGGAGGCCCTTCAGCCCATCATGTTCATGCTGACCGCAATGGACAGTGCCGACCACAGGAGAGTGAAGAACGTTGACAATGGATAGAGCAGCGTATCGATCAATTGAAGACATGGAAAGGAGATGGCAGATGGAATTTAATCAAGGCAAGTGTGAGCATTCGCACTCTTGGAAATCAAATGTAAGGGAAAATTATACCGTAAATGGCACGACACTTAGGAGTACTGACATACCCAGCGATCTTGGGATACAAGTCCGTAGCTCCCTGAAAATGGCTATACAACTCGATAGGGTGATAAAGAAGGATTTGGGTGGCACAGTGACCCTCCTCCAGTGATGCTGCCTGACTTGCTGAGTTACTCCAGCACTTTATGCCTTTTTTTTTTGCAAACCAACATCTGCAGTTCCTTTAGTTTAGTTTAGAGATGCAGCGCGGAAACAGGCCCTTCGGCCCACCGAGTCCGCACCGACCAGCGATCACCGCACACTAACACTATCCCACACACACACACACACACACACACACACACACACACACAGTACAATTGACCTTTATACCAAGCAAGGCAACCTACAAACCTGTACGTCTTTGGAGTGTGAGAGGAAAGGGAAGATCTCGGAGAAAACCCACGCAGGTGACGGGGAGAACGTGCAAACTCCGTACAAGTGGCACCCATAGTCAGAATCGAATCCGGGCAGCAACTCTACCGCTACGCCACCACCTCGTATCCTTTCAACTACATTTAAGTTTTTCTTGTTTCGTTTTAGAGACACAGTGTGGAAACAGGCCTTTCGGCCCATCGAGTCTGCGCCGACCAATGATCACCCATACACTGGTTCTATCCTACACACTAGGAACAGTTTACCTACAAACCTGCACGTCTTTGGGATGTGGGAGGAAACCGGATCTCCCAGAGAAAACCCACACAGTCACAGGGAGACCGTACAAACTCCGTACAGTCAGAATCTGAATCAGAATGCCGTTTATTGCCATTTGAACATAAGTCCAAACGAAATTACGTTTCTGCAGTCACAACAACAAAGAATTTAAAAAAATTGACACACAATTAACACAATTCCACACAAACATCCATCACAGTGAATCCCCAAACACCTCCTCACTGTGATGGAAGGCAAAAGCCTTCTCTCTTCCCTGTTCTCTGTTCTTATTCTTCTCCTGCTGTCAAGCAGCAAACTGCTGCATCGAGCTGATCGAGGCTCTTGATGTTAGAGCCCCCGGCGGGCGATGGTAAGTCCCGCGGTAATTTAAGCTGCGCCGGGCGATGTAAGGCCCCGCTCCGGGTCGATTTAAAATCCTCGATTCGGGCGGGAGAAGTTTGTCGTTGCGGGGGCCACCAGGGGCCCGCAAGCTCCCGATGGTACCGTCCACAGGGCCTGCAGCTGAAGCTCCAAAGTCGGGGCCCAGCCGCGCGCCGCCACAGCGCTCTGCTCTCCGAAGTCGGCCGGCTCCCCAATGGTGAGTCCGCAGGCTCTGCGACTGGAGCCCCAGGTCACTTCCAGTTGGAGGCCCCCGATGTTAGGCCCGGCGACAACAGAGACTCGACAAGGAAAAGTCGGGTCCCCGTACAGGGGAGGGATAAAAAAGTTTCCCCCACATAAACGTTCCCCACCCCCCACATGTACACAGCTAAAAATAATATAAAAACTAAAACCAAGACATCCACTTAACGGACAAAAATGTAAAAAAAGACAGACGGGGTGTAGAGGCCGCTGCTGCGAGGTGTCGCGCCGCCATCTTACACTAGTCAGTACCCATCGTCAAGATGGAACCTGGACTATGGTTCTTGTAAGTCGGAAACTCTACCGCTGTGGCACTGCGCCACCCATTGCATTGCAGCAAAACCAGGGGCCACAGAACCAGGGGCCACAGTCTTAGAATATTGAGTCCAGAACCAGGGGCCACAGTCTTAGAATAAAGGGGAGGTCATTTAAGGCTAAGGTGAGAAAAAACTTTTTCACCCAGAGAGTTGTGAATTTGTGGAATTCCCTGCCACAGAGGGCAGTGGAGGCCAAATCACTGGATGGATTTAAGAGAGAGTTGGATAGAGCTCTAGGGGCTCGTGGAGTCAAGGGATATGGGGAGAAGGCAGGCACGGGTTATTGATAGGGGACGATCAGCCATGGTCACAATGAATGGCGGTTCTGGCTCGAAGGGCCGAATGGCCTCCTCCTGCACCTATTTTCTATGTTTCTAAAAGAAAATAAAATAAATGCACTGATGGTCATGAATGAAAAGCGGGGGATAATGAGAATGATTGTGTGATACTAGTCTGGCAAATAACAGACAATAGATAGAGAAGGGGATGATTTTGTTGACCAGGCCCATTTTCAAGGGTCAAGAGCCAAGAGTGTTTTATTGTCATATGTCCCGGATGAGACAATAAAATTCTTACTTCCTACAGAATATGTGAGCATGTAAACAATTTTCAATTGTTCAAGACATCTTCAAGAAATGTTAAGTTCGTGAAGATGCCATCGTAGCCCGAGTGAACTGATATAATGTGCTATGAGTGATGAAGGTGAAAAGTAAGTAAGTCACAATTAGTACGTCACAATTTACGGTTAAGGAGCTGGAAGCTGCAATCAGTAGACTCAAGGTTAGTAAATCACCAGGCAGAGATGGGTTTCCACCAGAATGGTACAAGGCCTTTAAGAAAGAACTAACACCTCTGCTCCTGTCTTGCTTTAACTGGACCCTTAAGGAGGGCAAGGCTCCCCCATCATGGAAGGAAGCAATTATTACCCTTTTACCCAAGGAAGGCAAAGACAAAGAGCATTTCAGGCCAGTCTCAATTTTAAATGTAGACGACAAACTATTTACCTCAATCATTTGCAAAAGACTCGAGACTTTTGTACCAGATCTGATTAATGAAGATCAAACGGGATTTATTCGGGGGCGTCAAACACAGGATAATATTAGAAGAACCCTCCACATTGTGGATAATGCTCAAAAAAAGGATACAAATATGGTCCTGGTCAGTTTAGATGCAGAAAAGGCCTGTGATAGTGTTAGTTGGGTATTCTTATATGAAGTACTGAGGAGATTTGGTTTCAATGGAGATGCAATTCGGTGTATTAAAACAATATATCAGGAGCCTAGAGCTAGGATTAAGGTAAATGGAAATATATCAAAAAGGATCCAGTTAGAGAGGAGCACAAGGCAAGGATGCCGTCTTTCTCCTACTCTCTTTGTTTCGCATAGTGAACCCTTAGCACAAGCAATAAGGCAGAGAGAAGACCTGCAGGGGGTCAAAATAGGGGGGAAAAAACAGATTAATTGGTCTTTTCGCAGATGATATCATTATTTTTCTTGAACGACCAGATATATGTTTCCCAAATCTAATGAACCTATTTGAAACATATGGATACTACTCAGGGTATAAATTGAATATAACACAACCACAAATTATCTCATTCAATTATTCTCCATCCCAACAAATCAGAGATGTATATAATCTTAAATGGAACTCTAAAACGATGCAGTATCTTGGTGTAACTGTAACCAAAACACTTTCCAACTTGTTTGAAACTAATTATAACAAAATTGAAGAAAAAATCAAAAAAGATGTTGCGAGGTGGTCGACCCTTCCTCTAGACTTCAGTGCCAAAATACAAACGGTAAAAATGAATATCCTACCTAAACTACTATATTTATTCCAATCTCTCCCAATTAAAGTTCCCCGAGATAAATTCATAGCCTGGGATAAAATGATCTCTAGATTCATTTGGAATAGCAAAAAAACAAGAATAAAACTAAGGGTACACAAGAGGCTGGAGAAACTCAGCGGATGCAGCAGCATCTAAGGAGCGAAGGAGATAGGCGGCGTTTCGGGTCGAGACCCTTCTTCAGACTGGTTAGGGATCAGGGAAACGAGAGATATAGACGGTGATGTGGAGAGATAAAGAACAATGAATGAAAGACATGCAAAAAAGTATCCATGATAAAGGAAACAGGCCATTGTAAGCGGTTTGTAGTGTGAAAATGAGAAGCTAGTGCGACTTGGGTGGGGGAGAGATAGAGAGAGAGGGATTGCCAGTGCCCGAGGGCTGAGGGAGAGGTGGGAAGGGGAGGAGGCAGCAATGGTTAACAGAATTGAGAAAATTCAATGTTTAAGCCCAGAGGATGCAGACTCCCCAAGCGGAATATGAGGTGCTGTTCCTTACAATGGCCTGTTTCCTTTATCATCGATACTTTTTTGCATGTCTTTCATTCATTGTTCTTTATCTCTCCACATCACCGTCTATATCTCTCGTTTCCCTGATCCCTAACCAGTCTGAAGAAGGGTCTCGACCCGAAACGTCGCCTATCTCCTTCGCTCCTCAGATGCTGCTGCACCCGCTGAGTTTCTCCAGCCTTTTGTGTAACCCTCGATTCTCCAGCATCTGCAGTTCCTTCTTTAACACAAGAATAAAACTAACAACACTTCAACTGCCAAAAAGCAAGGGTGGAATGGCTTTACCAAATCTGAAGAAATACTTTTATGCAGCTCACCTCAGACCTCAGTTAGTATAGACCTGATTATGAATCTCGATGGAAAGAAATGGAAAGGGAGATACAGGGTTACCAGACCCAGATTTTGGTGGGAGACAAATATCTGAGAGGGGCTTTGAGACATGCTATGGATCCAATAGTAGCATTTACGTTAGAAATATGGAATGTTATAGTGGAAAAATACAAATTAAAAAGAGGGGTTCACGCATTGAAGTGGTTCGCATATGACTCAAAGTTTAAGCCAGGGGTGTATGATTCAAGATTCAAAGAAAGGCACAAAAAGGCATAACGGCAATGTACACAGTTTCAGAAAATGGCGAGTTTATGAGCTTCCAAGATTTAAAGTCAAAGTATGGTCTCGAAAACAAAGACTTTTTTAGATACTTGCAATTAAGAGACTACTTTATAAAAGAGACAAGGCCAGAACTAGATGAAACTTCAAATAATGTGATCAAGGTGATTGTGGATGCATACAAACAGAAGGGGTTTCGGGTCTACTCTGCTTTCTACCAAGCTCTGGTGGAAAGCGGGGGAGAATCAACGCTCTACATAAAAATAAAATGGGAGGCAGAATTAAAGATTCAAATAACAGAAGAAGAATGGTATCAAATGTGTGAAACACAATGTTCATCCACAAGCTCACTAGTATGGAGAGAATGTTATCTCGCTTTTTTATAACACCCCAAATAAAAAGCAGACAACTTGCTGTCCAACAACACTGCTGGAGGCTGTGTGGGAGTACGGAGGCAGACCACTCGCATGTTTTCTGGAACTGTGCAAAGATAAGGCCATACTGGCAAAATGTTAATGCAGCTGTAAATAATATCTTGGGTTATAAAATCCCAAATACCTGCCCTGTGATGTATCTGGGACATATTAAAGATAGTGTAAAAATAGAAGATACATATTTGATTAAAGCTTTGCTTGCAGCAAGTGAGAAGGCCATTACCAGGCAGTGACTTAATGAAAAAAGTCCAAAACAGGAACAGTGGTTAGAAATTGTGCGAGAAATATCTTTAATATGGAGAAACTGACATATTCCTTGAGAGTCAAGGAGAATTCATTTGAGAAGATCTGGGAAAAATGGACTGTTTATTTGAGCCATGACACCAACTGGATAAATGCCGCGCTATATATGGGAAGATTGCGTTATATAGAACTAGATGGTATGTTTGCATGAATGTTGAATTATCTCCAGATAACTAATCAATGTAATGTTTTTTCTTTTTTTTTTAATTTGTTAAGTGAACCACATGGTCTTATTCCAATTTTTTAATGTATTTACTTTTTTTTTCCATCTTTCTTCCCCCCCATCTACTTATTTTCTTATTTTGATTGCTATTTTTCTAACTTTGTTTTATTAATGGTGATGGTGTTGCACTGTTTTGAAAATATCCCTTAAAAATCAATACAAAATTTAAGTGAAAAACAGAAGAAAAGTAATTTTATTGGCCAAGTATTCACATACAAGGAATTTGCCTTGGCGCTCCGCCCACAAGTAACAACATGACGTACAGTGACAGTTCCGAATGACTCAGAAAACACTAAACATTAATAATAATAAAACCCTAATGATAAATGTTTAACATTAACAATGATTTTGTACTACAAATGAATGCAATGTTTAATACGTGCAATTTAATGTGAAATGGGGACCAATAAAAGAATGAATTGTGTTCAAGAGAGAGTTATCATATATTGGTATTCCATGCAGATATCTGGGGCAACCATGGCAATGGAGGAGAGAAGTTCAAGCAGTGGAGGTGGTCCTAGATCTTGGACAAAAAATCTTCTGCTGTTGGCAGGTCTATCTTTCCCCAGCCTACAGCAGTGTGGGGGAACCCTCAACACAAACAATTCCGGAGGGGGTGGAGGTCAAGGGGATGCCTAATCACCACCACCTCAATAAGAGCAGGAATGGGCAATTCATGGCAGAGAAACATAGAAAATAGGTGCAGGTGTAGGTCATTCGGCCCTTCGAGCCAGCACCGCCATTCAATATGATCATCCCAAATCAGTACCCCGTTCCTGCTTTCTCCCCATAATCCCTCGATTCCGTCAGCCCTAAGAGCTAAATCTAACTCTCTCTTGAAAACATCCAGTGAATTGGCCTTCACTGCCTTCTGTGGCAGAGAATGCCACAGATTCACAACTCTCTGGGTGAAAAGGTTTTCCTCATCTCACTCCTAAATGGCCTACCCCTTATTCTTAAACTATGATCCCTGGTTCTGGACTCCCCCCAACATCGGGAACATTTTTCCCGCATCTAACCTGTTCAATCCCCGAAGAATTTTATATTTTTCTATAAGATCCCCTCTCATCCTTCGAAATCACAGTGAGTACAAGCCCAGTTGGCCCATTCTTTCATCATATGTCAGTCCCACCATCCTGGGAATTCTAAAGGAGGGTCTCAACCCGAAACGTCACCTATCCCTTCGCTCCATAGATGCTGCCTCACCCGCTGGGTTTCTCCAGCATCTTTGTCGACCTTCGATTCTTCCAGCATCTGCAGTTCTTTCTTAAACTGGGAATTAAGCTGGTGAACCTACGCTGCACTCCCTCGATAGCAACCATCCTCAAATTAGGAGACCAAAACTGCACACGATACTGGGTCTTGCCAGTGACTGCCACATGCCAGAAATCAGGGTGCAGCAACGAGAGATCCCAAAATAACAGAGGAGTTGAAAATAGCAACTTTTAAAAAGACTAATATTTAAAAATAAACAAATGTAACAGCGGTGCCTCCGAGTCCAAAAATGACTCAGAGCTCTATTATATAACGGTAACACCATCTAATCTGCATAAAGAGCTCGCGGCAGATTCCTAATCTCTTCACTCCCTCAGCATACACTGGCTGCTGTCAGCACAAACTCCCCCATAAACGTTGAATGCAAGTCGGCACGGTGGCGCAGTGTTAGAGCTACTGCCTTACAGCCCCACAGACCCGGGTTCGATCCTGACTATGGGTGCTTGTCTGTAGGGAGTTTATACTTTTACCCAGTGACCTGCGGGGGTTTTCCCCGAGATCATCGCTTTCTTCCCACACTCCAAAGACATACAGGTTTGCAGGTTAATTGGCTTCAGTATAAATGTAAATCGCCCCTCGTGTGTGGAGGATAGTGTTAAGGGCCTGTCCTACCAGCATCCGACTCCATGCGATGAGCGCGATCAAACTAGAAGCGGGGGCCGCGCGGAGGTCGGGTGATCCCCTGTACAGGGACGTTCCCACCAGCATGCGCCTGCATGCGGCAAACGCGACCAAACCGGCAGCGAGGGCCGCGCGGAGGTCGGGTGAGTGGCGCAACGCGGCGCAAAGTAAGGCGAACTTGGAGCGAAGTCTAAAGGTACGTTCGCCAGGACAGAGGGGTACACAGAGAGGGGTACAGAGGCACACACACAGAGGGCCACGGAGCCACACACAGAGAGGGTCACGGAGGCACCTACAGATAGGGTCACGGAGGCACAATGTCGAGGCGGTGTGTCATGCGTCGAGGCGACTGCGAGCCGACAAGCCGTTGCCGCGCGGAATTTTTGAACAGTCAGTTTTTCGGAGCCCCGCGCGATGTCGGGACGAACTCCGCACAATTCTGCACGGCCCCGCGTCGCCGGACGGCTCAAGCGACCACGTTAGGTCGCGCTCATCGCATGGATTTGCATGCTGGTGGGACAGGCCCTTTAGTGTGTGGGATCGCTGGTCAGCGCAGACCCAGTGGGCCGAAGGGCCTGTTTCCACATTGTACCTCGAAACTAAACTAAACTAAAAACACTTCACTGCCAGTGTCAGGGAGAGCCCAAAACACTAGGGTTTAGTTTAGAAATACAACACTTTTAGTTTAGAGATACAAATGTGGAAACAGGCTCTTCAACCCACCGAGCCTGTGCCGATCGGCGATCAACTCGTACACTAGTTCTATCCTGCACACACTACGGACAATTTACAGAAGCCAATTAACTCCACACCTGCTCTTCTTTGGAGTGTGGGAGGAAACCGGAGCACCCGGAGAAAACCCACACAGTCAAGGGGAGAACGTGCAAACTCCATACAGACAGCACCGGCATTCAGGATCAAACCCAGGTCTCTGGCCCTGTGAGGCATCAACTCTACCATTGCGCCACTGAGCAGCCCCAAGTCTATAAACATATAAGATTGTTAAGGGCATGGACACGCTAGAGGCAGGAAACATGTTCCCGATGTTGCGGGGAGACCAGAACCAGGGGCCACAGTTTAAGAATAAGGAGTAAGCCATTTAGAACGGAGATGAGGAAACACTTTTCCTCACAGAGAGTGGTGAGTCTGTGGAATTCTCTGCCTCAGACGGCGGTGGAGGCAGGTTTTCTGGATGCTTTCAAGAGACAGCTAGATAGGGCTCTTAAAAATAGTGGAGTCAGGGGATATGGGGAGAAGGCAGGAACGGGGTACTGATTGGGGATGATCAGCCATGATCACATTGAATGGCGGTGCTGGCTCGAAGGGCCGAATGGCCTACTCCTGCACCTATTGCCTATTGTCTATTGTCTATTGTCTATTGTCTAACCCCAGTTCAACTAAGCATTATGTTTGCCACAGACGAAGGGCCTGTTCCTGTGCTGTACTGTTCTGTATTAACTGTGGCGGTGACGGAGTGCTCTGACTTTACCACTTAGACTCACAGTCATAGAGTGATACAGCATGGAAACAGGCCCTTCAGCCCAACTTGCCCGCACTGGCCAACATGTCCCAGCTACACTAGTCCCACCTGCCTGCGTTTGGTCCATATCCCTCCAAACCTGTCCTAACCATGTACCTGTTTCCCAAACTTTGGGATAGTCCCAGCCTCAACTACCTCCTCTGGCAGCTCGTTTCATACACGCACCACTCTTTGTGTGAAAAGGTTACCCCTCAGAATCCTATGAAATCTTTTGTCCTTCACCTTGAACCTATGTCCTCTGGTCCTCGATTCCCCTACTCTGGGCAAGAGACTCTGTGCAACTGCAGCTCCTTTGTGTTTGACTGATTGGAATTTTTTGAAAGCATCTCATTGAAGGACTGCCCTCGCTTTGTTAGTGGGAAGTCAAATCCGATCCTGGCAAATAAACGGTTTGCATGAAAATAACAGAGCAACTGTCTTCAGCGGCTTGAAGTACAGAAGCCACACCCGAAATACAAAAGCCACATCCCATCCTCAACCACCTCCTCTGGCAGCTTGTTCCATACACCCACCACCCAGTCACCCTTCAGATTCCTATTCGCCTTAAACCAATGTCCTCTGATCCTCGATTCCCCTACTCTGGGCAAGAGATTCTGTGCATCTACCCAATTTATTTCTCTCATGATTGTATTCACCTCTACAACATCACCCCTCACCCTCCTGTGCTCCAACAGCCTACTCAACCTCTCCCTATAGCTCGGACCCTCTAGTCCTGGCAACATCCTCGTAAATCCTCTCTGAACCATTTCAAGCTTGACAATATCTTCCCCATAACATGGTGCCCAGAACTGAACACAATACTCTAAATGCGGCCTCACCAACGTCTTGTACAACTGCAACATGACCTCAGAACTTCTGTACTCAATACTCTGACTGATGAAGCCCGAATATTGGCAGGCAGGCATGAATTCTCTCTTGCTGCTTGCACTGTCCTCATTCCCCAAACTCATGCAGGTGGCTAATCTTCCAATGCAAGCAGGAATAGGCTAGCGCTGACTCTTTTATTTCTCTCTTCCTGGCCCCATGGATCCCTGAGGACAATTCGTTCTGCTCCCACAGATGTATCTGGTAATTGGCCGCAGAGATGGATTGCTGGAAAAGAACCCACGTTATTTATTGTTCCTGCAGGAATAGTGACAATTGGATAATTCTTCCCACATCCCACAACTAAAGGCCCTTGCTGTTCATGCAGCTCACAGAGATGCTGCAGACTTATAGCCGTTCCGATGCCTGTTGTTATACAATTCTATAAGGTGAACGGCAAAAGATTTAATAGGGATCTGAGGCATAACTTTTTCAAACAAAGGGTGGTGGGGATGTATGGAACGAGCTGCCAGAGGAGGAAGTTGAGGCTGGGACTATCCCAACGTTTAGGAAACAGTTAGATAGGTGCGCGGATGGGACAGGTTTGGAAGGATATGGGCCAAATGCGGGCAGGTGGGACTAGTGTAGCTGAAACATGTTGGCCAGTTTAGGCAAGTTGAGCCGAAGGGCCTATTACCACCCTGTATATAACTCTATGACTCCAATTGCCTGTGATGATTTATGGCCCAACTACTCCATGTGGCCGGGATTATCATCCATAACGCAAAAGACAGGCTTAGCATCTCGGCATCTCATTATGTCTACTATCTCCCACTGTCTAAATCTATCTTGGATTGTGCTTCATTAAGTTCATAGGTTCCAGTAGCAAAATTAGGCCATTTGGCCAATCAAGTCCAATACTCCACCATTCAATCATGGCTGAACGATTTTCCCCTAAATAACTGCCTTCTCCCCATAACCTCTGACTCCCTTATTAATCAAGATCCTGTTAATCTCCATTGAAAAATATCCATTGACTTGTGGCCTCCACAGCCGTCTGTAGCAATGAATACCTCTGCTGGACAAACGTTCTAGGAGCCTTATCGGTTTGGTTTGGTCTAGATTAGCGATACTGTGTGGAAATAAGCTATTCGGCCAACCGAGCGTGCGGTGACCAGCGATTACCTGCTCTATCCTGCATACTAGTTCTATCCTGCACACTAGGGACAATTTACACAAGACAATTCATCTACAAACCTGCACGCCTTTGGAATGTGTTGGGAAACCTACTCAGTCACAGGGAGAACATACAAACTTCATACTGCATAGACCTCACCCTTAGTCAGGATCGAACCTGGGTTCTCTGGTGCTGTAAGGCAGCGACTCTACCGCTGCACCACCGTGCCGGCCCCATGTGACAAAGCCAATGTTCACCAATGTCCATCGTACGATGTTGAGGCAAATGATGAGGCCATTTGGGAGATAGTAGACATAATGGTCTCCAAATCTGAGGAAGGACATTATTGCCATAGAGGGAGTGCAGAGAAGATTCATCAGACTGATTCCTGGGATGTCAGGACTGTCTTATGAAGAAAGACTGGATAGACTCGGTTTATACTCTCTAGAATTTAGGAGATTGAGAGGGGATCTTATAGAAACTTACAAAATTCTTAAGGGGTTGGACAGGCTAGATGCAGGAAGATTGTTCCCGATGTTGGGGAGGTCCAGGACAAGGGGTCACAGCTTAAGGATAAGGGGGAAATCCTTTAGGACCGAGATGAGAAGGCCTTTTTTCACACAGAGAGTGGTGGGTCTCTGGAACTCTCTGCCACAGAGGGTAGTTGAGGCCAGTTCATTGGCTATATTTAAGAGGGAGTTAGATGTGGCTGCTAAGGGGATCAGAGGGTATGGAGAGAAGGCAGGTACGGGATACTGAGTTGGATGATCAGCCATGATCATATTGAATGGCGGTGCAGGCTCGAAGGGTCGAATGGTCTACTCCTGCACCTAATTTCTATGTTTCTATGTTTCTATAATCAGATGCCGAGATGCTAAGCCTGTCTTTTGCGTTATGGTTAAAAATCCTGGCCACATGGAGGAGTTGGTCCATAAATCATCACTGGCAATTGGAGTCATAGAGTCATATACAGCGTGGTAATAGGCCCTTCAGCCCAACTTGCCCAAACTGGCCAACATGTTCCAGCTACACTAGTCCCACCTGCCCGCATTTGGCCCATATCCTTCCAAACCTGTCCCATCCGTGCGCCTATGTAAATGTTTCCTAAACGTTGGGATAGTCCCAGCCTCAACTACCTCCTCTGGCAGCTCGTTCCATACACCCACCACCCTTTGTGTGAAAGGTTATCTCAGATTCCTATTAAATCTTTACCCCTTCACCTTAAACCTATGTTCTCTTGTCCTTGATTCACATACTCTGGGCAAGAGACTGTAATGACAGAATTGTGTACCGACAGATGTCGGAACGGCTTTTATGAGGTTCCACACTTGTGTTATTTCCACACAGACAGCACCCGAGGTCAGGATTGGATCCAGGTCTCTGGAGCGGTCAGGCAGCAAGACTACCAGCTGTGCCATTCCTTCGACACGCAGAACCAAACGAGCATGTCTGTTGAGACGCTGATCACCAAGGATCTAATTCAATGACAGACGAAGCTCAAAGAGGTAAAAGGACGACTTAACTACCTTTCACTCGTTGCACTTTACTGAGAACTCACCCGGGGGATGTATCGTGGAGGATTTGGCAATGCATTCTGTCTGCTGCAGCTGTGTGCATCTGCTCACATTCCCATTCTGCTGCTTGAGAATCATACAACCCAGCAAAGTGCCCTTTGGCCCGACTCTGTACCATGCCGACCAAGATGCCCACCTTAACCAGTCCGTAAGACTAGACGACAGCTAGTTTTTTTGCGTATCTTTCATTCATTTGTTCTTTATCTCTCTACATCATCCTTTATATCTCTCGTTACACTTTCCCCGTGGCTTTCAGAAAAGGGTCTCGACCCGTTCCTTCTCTCCAGAGATGCTGCCCGTCCCGCTGAGCTATTCCAGAAATGTTTCTGCCTATCGTCAGTTCAAACCAGCATCTGCAGTTCCTTCCTACACGAGCCGTGGGTTGATGTGAATGAGGAGCTGGCTCGAGAAGGTGCATTTTGGGTCGAGAAGATATTGCTTGAGCTGGCTTTCCAGGATGGAAGATTGCAACCTTCACGTGGTCCGCCCTGTTTCGACTAATGCAATCAACTCGACGTGCACAAACGGAAGATCAAATAGAACAAGTTGTCCAACAACTTTAGGCTGTGCACGCCACACGAAAGAAGAAGAAGCTGGCTTTCCAAGTGTTGCAAAGGTGAGCGACCCCTTCTGAGATTTTAATCTCAATAGTCTGTGCTGATTCCTCCACATGTGCAGTGTTCAAATCAATTAAAACCATTTTACAATTACTTAAGTCCTGGCTGCCATCCCAATTGAAAGAGAAACGCAAGTGGCCTGTCCTATTTTATTTTATTGATGGCCCCTGCTTCGATGCATGATAAAAGCTTTTTAAGAACCACTTAGAAAGGATTGCAGTTCTCATTGCAGAATTATGGGGGGCAACCTTATCTCTTCCCAGTGGTGGGAGGGGAAAAGTGTTGGCCTGGCTGTGTTTTATAAGAAAGCCAAGTGCAATTTGCCAAGTGTCACGGGCTGAGAGCTTTCAGATCTAACTGTGGTGCATCAGCTTTCTCTGCAGCCAAGCCCCCACAGATACAGTAGCACCTACATTTATTTTCATTTGAAATTAGTTCTTTGCTTTTTACTAACATAGAGTCATGGATTCTGACAGTGTGCAAACAGGCCCTTTGGCCCAACTAGCCCACACCGGCCAACATCTTCTCTTCTTGCGTATGGCGTGCACAGCCTAAAGTTGTAGGACAACTTGGTCTATTTGATCTTATTTGATTGTGCACACCATGTTGATAGCATTTGTCGAAACAGGGCGGACCATGTGAAGGTTGCAAACTCCCACCCCACCGGCCAACATGTACCATCTACATAAGTCCCACGTACATTTGGCCCATATTCCTCCAAACCTGCCCAATCCATATACCTGTCTAAATGTTTCTTAAACTTTGTGATAGTACCTGCCTCAACTACCTCCTCCAGCAGCTCGTTCCATGTGCCCAACACCCTTTGTGTGACAAGGATACCCCTCAGGTTCCTATGAAATCTTTTCCCCTTCACCTTAAACCTATGTCCTGTGGTTCTCGATTCCCCAACTCTGGGCAAGAGACCCTGTGAGTTTCTTCCGATCTACTCCTCTCATTGTTTTGTACACCTCTAAAAGATCACCCCTCATCCTCCTGCACTCCAAGGAACCGAGTCCTAGACTGTCAACCTCTCCCTATAGCTCAGGCTCTCGGGTCCTGTCAACATCCTCGTATCAATGAAGGAATTGAGTGGTGAACTACACGTTTTTCCAATTTCAAAACATTCCGGAGGACTTGGCAGGAAATTCCACTGGCATGAACCCAAAGAACATCAACCCTTTAGGTCTATGCCAACTCCGAATCCCATCATCACCTCTTACCTCCTTGTAAACTGTTCCCTTGCAGAACCCCATTAACATCCCCCACTCCCCCCTTATTCTCCTGCCATGCATCAACACTGGAGATACCTTACAGTTTCAGAAGCTAATTCACCTTCTCTGCACTTAACCTGTAAGAGGGAGGGCTGGCTCTGTCTGTAGGTGCAGTTTTGCAGTTGAGATTGTGCTTGCCTATCACAATCTTTTCAAATAATGTAGAACCAAGAACCAAACTGCACAACAACAAGCCCTTCAGCCCTCAATATCTTGGTGGAACATAATGCCCGGATAAACTAATGTCATTTGCCTATGTCAATCCATATCCCCTCTATTCTCGACATATCATCTGCCTCTCCAAAAAGCCTCATAATTGCTACAATTATATCTGCCTGCAACGCCAACCCTGGCAACGCATTCCAAATACACGCTATCCTTTCTGTACAAAACTTGCTCGCTTCAAATCTTCATGAAAACTTTCTTCCTCTGACCTTAAATCCACGGGCGCTAATTTGTTGACATTTCCACCCAGGGCAAGAAGGTTCTGACTGTCTATCCTAATCAATGCCTTTCTTATTTCTATATATTTGTATCTTCATCAATCAGGTCCCCCATCAACCTCTGGATTCCAGAGAAAACAATCCAAGATTGTGCAACCTCTCCTTGCAGCTGAGACCTTCTTCCCAGGAAGACAATGTCTGACACTAGAGGGCATAGCTACAGTGCTCTCCATAATGTTTGGGACAAAGACCCATCATTTTGTCATTTGCCTCTGTACTCCACAATTAGAGGTTTGTTATAGAAAAAAAATCACATGTGATTAAAGTGCACATTGTCAGATTTTGATAAAGGCCATTTTTACATTTTGCTTTCATCATGGAGAAATTACAGCAGTGTTTATACATAGTCCCCCCCATTTCAGGGCACCTTAATGTTTGGGATACAGCAATGTCATGTAAATGAAAGTAGTCATGTTTAGTATTTTGTTGCATATCCTTTGCATGCAATGACTGCTTGAAGTCTGCGATTGATGGACATCACCAGTTGCTGGGTGTCATCTCTGGTGATGCTCTGCCAGGCCTGTATTGCAGCCATCTTTAGCTTATGCTTGTTTTGGGGGCTAGTCCCCTTCAGTTTTCTCTTCAGCATATAAAAGGCATGCTCAATTGGGTTCAGATTGGGTGATTGACTTGGCCACTCAAGTATTGATCATTTTTTAGCTTTGTTGCTTCAGCAGTGTGTTTGGGATCACTGTCTTGCTGCAGAATGAACCGCCGGCCATTGAGTTTTGAGGCATTGTGGTGCCCTGAAATGGGGGAGGGGGTGGGACTATGTATAAACACAGCTGTAATTTCTACATGGTGAAACCAAAATGTATAAAAATACCCTTCAATAAATTGTGACAATGTGCACTTTAACCACATGTAATTTTTTGTATTACAAATCTCAAATTGTGGAGTACAGAGGCAAATAAATAAATGATAGATCTTTGTCCCAAGCATTTTGGAGGGGGGGGGGGAGAAGTTTTAATGCAGATGTGTGGAGATGTGTGGAGCAAGTTTTTTTTTTAACAGTGTTGTGGGGGTTGGAATATTTTGCCAGGGGTGGTGGTGGAGGCAGATACATTAGTGGCATTTAAGAGGCTTTTACATAGGCACATGGAAATGCAGGGAATAGAGGGATATGGATCATGTACGTGCAGATGAGATCAGTTTAACAAGGCATTATTGTAGGCCAAAGGGCAACAATATGATGACATATGATGAAAGAATGGGTCGACTGGGCTTGTATTCACTGGAATTTCGAAGGATGAGAGGGGATCTTATAGAAACACATAAAATTCCTAAAGGATTGGACAGGCTTGATTCAGGAAAAATGTTCCCGATGTTGGGGGAGTCTAGAGCCAGGGGTCACAGTTTAAGAATAAGGGGTTGGTCATTTAGGACTGAGAGTGGTGGGTCTCTGGAACTCTCTGCCACAGAGGGTAGTTGAGGCCAGTTCATTGGCTATATTTAAGAGGGAGTTAGATGTGGCCCTTGTGGCTAAGGGGATCAGGGGGTATGGGGAGAAGGCAGGTACGGGATACTGAGTTGGATGATCAGCCATGATCATATTGAATGGCGGTGCAGGCTCGAAGGGCCGAATGGCCTACTCCTGCACCTAATTTCTATGTTTCTATGTTTCTATGAGATGAAGAAAAACATGTTCACCCAGAGAGTTGTGAATCAGTGGAATTCGCTGCCACATAAGGCAGTGGAGGGCCAATTTACTGGATGTTTTCAAGAGAGAGATAAGCCCCTGTCCCACTGTATGAGGTAATTCAAGAGTTCTCCCGAGTTTTCCCCTGATTTGAACTCGGAGAATGTTCTTAGCTGGTCCATAGGAGTTCGTGGATGTCTCGTAGCAGCTCGTACGAGTAACGGTAGGTAGTCGGGAAATCCGGTAAACTCGTGACATTTTTTCAACACTGTGAAAAATGTCCACGAGTAAAAAAATACTCGTGACGAAAAAAATGGTTACTTTTTAGTCGTACGAGCCCTTACGAGACATCCACGAACTCCTACGGACCCGCTATGGACATTCTCCAAGAGTTCGAATCAGGGGAAAACTCAGGAGAACTCTTGAATTACCTCGTACAGTGGGACAGGGTCTTTAGATTTAGCTCTTAGGGCTAATGGAATCAACGGATATGGGGAGAAAGCAGGAACGGGGTACTGATTCTGGATGATCAGCCACGGCTCGAAGGGCCGAATGGCCTACACCTGCACCTATTTTCTTTGTTTCTATCCCAGTGCTGTGCAGTTCTATGCTCTCTGTTTCCACATGAGGAGTATATGAAATGTGATGGAAATTCACAACAAGCCACAACAATAGGATGATCGGTGAATTTATGTCTCTGTCTGAATAATGAAATGAAAGTGTCATTGAAATCTGATATTAGTATTCAGTCAAGACAGAGGGTTGGTGTAAGAAAAGCAGAGCATTGAGAGGGGATTATTAGATCATAAGAAAGCAAATGAAACAGTTTGTATCCCTAACTGTAGTCAAGGAAAACCAACTCAAGTGCAGTCTGGTTGGGTGCCACGTGCACAAGGGTGGTACAGAGACAAGAAGTATCTTACTTGCAGAAGCATCATGGGCACAAACACACAAGAACATAAATCACACTTAAATAACCCCAGACAGAGTGCCACAGCTTCATAGTCACCATTACAGATGCCAACTTCATGAGAAAATAGACAATAGGCAATAGGTGCAGGAGTAGGCCATTTGGCCCTTCGACCCAGCACCGCCATTCAATGTGATCATGGCTGATCATCCACAATCAGTACCCCGTTCCTGCCTTCTCCCCATATCCCCTGACTCCGCTATTTTTAAGAGCCCTATCTAGCTCTCTCTTGAAAGCATCCAGAGAACCTGCCTCCACCGCCCTCTGAGGCAGAGAATTCCACACTCACCACTCTCTGTGAGAAAAAGTGTTTCCTCGTCTCTGTTCTAAATGGCTTACTCCTTATTCTTAAACTGTGTGGCCCCTGGTTCTGGACTCCCCCAACATCGGGAACATGTTTCCTGCCTCTCGCGTGTCCAAGCCCTTAAGTGCACACTTGTTGGTGGTGCAGCTGTGGAAGCTGCTGCCTCACGCCTCCTGGGATGTGTGTTCAATACTGACCTCAGGTGCTGCCTGTGTGGGCTTTTCATGTTCTCCCTGTGACTCTATGAGTTTTCCAGACTCAGGTGCTCCTGTTTCCTCCCACATCCCAAAGACACGCAGGTTGGCAAGTTAATTGACCGCCGTAAACTGTCCCGAATGCGTAGTTTGTGGTAGAATCTGGGGAGACCCAGGTTCAATCCTGACTGCGGGCGCTCTCTGTGTGGTGTTTGCATGTTCTCCCTGTGACAGTGTTGTGGTTTCTCTGGGTGCTCTAGTTTCCTCCCACACTCCACACTGGTGAAAGTGGCGCTGACGACGGCTGCCACGGTGTACTGCTCCTTGCTGTGTTTTTTGGTTGGGTCGTCTGTGAGAGAGCTACTCATTAACATCAGATATTCTGTACCTCCAAACACTGCTCCAGATTTCTCTCACTCACTGTGGAGCCGAAGGGTCTATTTCTGCGCTGTATCTCTAAAGTCTAAAGGGCCTGTCCCACTTACGTGACCTTGGCTCGCAAATTGCACGACCTCGTGGTCGCTTGAGGCGTACGGGCACCGTATGGTCGCGCGGGGCCGGTCCCACTTAGAAGCGCGGGGTTGTGCGGGGCTGGTCCCGACATCGCGCGGGGCTCCAAAATTCTGGCAGTGGCCTAAATCTTTGTGCGCCGACGGCCTGTCGACCCGCGTACGCACGCAAGCGCATTGCAGTCGTACGCAGCGTCTTGACGACGCACGCAGAGTCTTGATGGCGTACACCTAGCGCGTGGCGTTGTACGATGAAGTCATAGCCCGGCGTGGCCTTGCGTGATGACGTCACCGCTCGACGCCGTACGACACCCAAATTCAGCCAGACCGCCTCCTGCACAGCTGATTGGTGAGCATGACGCAAATGACGTCACGCGCGTACTTAGCGCGAACTTCGCGTGAACTCCGTTTCCGTTTGGTCACCTCAAACGCATGCAATCGCTTGCAAGTGGGACAGGCCCTTTATGTGTGGTGAATGAAATGAGATTGGTGTAGGGCAAGTAGAAATGGGAGCTTGATAGTTTGTATATACAGCGGGCCTAATGACCTGTTTCTGTGTTGTACGATTCTATTTAATTGTTAAATTTCAACCCCCTAATTACCTCCATGGCAAATAAACTCATATCTCAAGACCCTCCGCCCACATTTTTGGATTCTGGTTCAGTAATCTGCTTCTTGTGCGACCAAAACATGGTTTTGTCAAGCCCCTTGTCCCACGATGTCAGTTCACGCAAGGGCTCTCCCGAGTTTAAAAAAATCAAACTCGTGGTACTGCATCAGTATTTTTTTTACTCTTGGCAATTTTTTCACACTGTTGAAAAAACTTCACGAGTTTCCGCGTTTCCCAAGTACCCGCCATTAGCATTACGAGCCGCTACGAGACAGCCACGAGCTCCGACGTACCTTCTACGAACATTCTACGTACTTACCACGAGTTTGATTTTTTTTTTAAACTCGGGAGAAACATAGAAACATAGAAAATAGGTGCAGGAGTAGGCCATTCGGCCCTTCGAGCCTGCACCACCATTCAATATGATCATGGCTGATCATCCAACTCAGTATCCTTTACCTGCCTTCTCTCCATACCCTCTGATCCCCTTAGCCACAAGGTCCACATCTAACTCCCTCTTAAATATAGCCAATGAACTGGCCTCAACTACCCTCTGTGGCAGAGAGTTCCAGAGACTCACCACTCTCTGTGTGAAAAAAGTCCTTCTCATCTCGGTCCTAAAGGATTTCCCCCTTATCCTTAAGCTGTGACCCCTTGGGTTTACCCAAGGGAGAGCTCTTGGGTAAACTCGCATTGTGGGACAGGGCCTTTACACTGCAGAGTATTGTTTATTATTTGTAAATTAAATGGAATTAATCCCCATGCATTCATCCATGTACGGAATGAGTAAGCGATGTCAGAGGTTATGGAGAGAAGGCAGGAGAATGGGGTTAAGATTGAATGGCTGAGTAGACTTGATGGGCCGAATGGCCTAATTCGATATTCCTCATGAATCTTTTGAATGAACTAGTGAAGAAGGGCTTACTGACTAATAGGTTGTGGGCATCAGAAGTGAAGTCCAAAGTGAGTTACTCCAGCATTTTGTGTCTATCTTCGGCATAAACCAGCATCTGCAGTTCCTTCCTGCACATTTTGTTACCTATCCCTAACTGCACCCTGGGCTACGATTTGCTGGGCCATTTCAGAGATCTGTAACACACCCATTACATAACTTTAACGGTCGCTGTGAGCTTCATTACATTGGATTTTGATGTGGCATTTTAGCCCACGGGGCAACTGAAAGCTGCTGAAAGAGTAACGTCAGCATTATCTCCCAGGAACTATTTTTAAGAGAGGGGAGCATTGTAGAATTCTGTTAGATAATCCGTAATGTTAACCAAAAATAGACGTTTAAATTACTACTAAAGAACAGGCTCGACTCTTGTCTCTGAGACTCCAGGAGATTAAGTGAAACCTAAGTGTCTTTATACAGATCTTCAAGGAAGTAGAAGACAGACACAAAAAGCTGGAGTAACTCAGCGGGACAGGCAGCATCTCTGGAGAGAAGGAATGGGTGACATTTCGGGTCGAGACCCTTCTTCAAACAGCAGACATCCAAAGGAGATCTCTGTGTGACTATAACGGATAATTGTCAAGCAAATGGTCAAGGGGGGGGGGGGGCAGGGTAGCACTGCGGTAAAGTTGCTGCTTTACAGTGCCAGAGGTCCTGGTTCCATCCTGACTACGAATGCTGTCTGTACGGAGTTTGCACGTCCTACCCCGTTGGTTTTCTCCAGGATCTCCGGTTTCCTCCCACACTCCAAAGACATACAGGTTTGTAGGTTAAATGGCTCGGTAAAAAAATTGTAAATTGTCCCGAGTGTGTGTAGGATAGTGTTATCGTGTGGGGACTGCAGGCCTGCGCGGACCTGGTGGGCCGAATGGCCTGTTTTCGCGCTGTATCTCGAAACTAAACCATACTAAACAGTGACAATTCTGACTCTGGGACGAAAGGAGATTAAATAAACCCTAGGTAGACAAAAAAGCGGGTGAGGCAGCAACGGAATAGGCGATGAAGAAGGGTCTCGACCCGAAACGTCACCTATTCCTTCGCTCCATAGATGCTGCCTCACCCGCTGAGTTTCTCCAGCATTTTTGTCTACCTTTGATTTTTCCAGCATCTGCAGTTTTTTCTTAAATAAACCCTAAGTGCCTGCATAGAGCTGCTCAAAGAAGCAGAGATCCAAAGGCTATCACTCTGTGACTATCACATCTGATTTAATTAAAAAATGGTGCAAGGATAATGGCCAGCCAAACATAATTAAAACAAGCATAATGAAGGAGTTGAAAGAGTTTGGAAACAAGATCTTTGGAACATCGTGCCTGTTCCCATCATCGAGTCCATTAAGTCTATTTTTTTTCTTACGCCATCACATTCCCATCAACTGACTATCCCGCGGTCTAGGTTTAAGCTCGGGGGCGACCGCGCTTTTGCGGTTGCAGCACCTAGACTGTGGAACAGCATCTAGACTCTCCTCATCAGAACTGCCCCCTTTAAATCGAGGCTCAACACCAATTTCAACTCCCTAGCGTTTTTGAGGCCCTCTGAGGGAGCGCTGTAAACAGTTTATGTATGTATTGTTAGATCTATGTTGCACATTAGTAATTGATGTAAAGCACTTTGGTCAACGCGAGTTGTTTTTAAATGTGCTATACAAATAAATTGACTTGACTTTTGACTAAAGGGCCTGTCCCACTTACGTGTCCTTGGCACGCAAATTACGCGACCTTGTGGTCGCGTTGAGACGCACGGGCGTCGTATGGCCGCGCGGGGCCGGTCCCACTGAGAAGCGGGGAGGGGTATGTAGTTGTGTGTGACATCGCGCGGGGCTCTGAAATTTTTGTAGAGTACCACTGGCCTGTTGCGTAACTGACGGCCAAAGTGGGCCAGGCCCAAGACCCTGGCGCGACGCAACGCCTCACCTCCAACAGCAGCAGAAGCAGGGAAACGATCGCCGAGCTCGGTCTGGGGCTCACGGTCGTTGCGGTCCGGATCCGCCGCCACTTCTACTCCCAGAGCGGGGCCAAGAATATTGAAGATAGACACAAAATGCTGGAGTAACTCAGCGGGACCGAATGCCTTTTTGGGAGAGAAGCAATGGGTGACATTTTGGGTCGAGACCCTTCTTTCAGACTGAAGAAGGGTCTCAACATGAAACGTCACCCATTGCTTCTCTCCTGAGATGCAGCCGGTCCCGCTGAGTTACTCCAGCTTTGTGTCCATCTTCAAATGACGTCACGCGCTCCAGACGGCTGTGCGTACGCATGTAATCGCGCCCGACCTTCGCGGGGCCGTCGCGGCTAATTTGCGTGCCAAGGACACGTAAGTGGGACAGGCCCTTAACTCTCCCCAGAACCCACCACCCACCTACATAGTAGAGGCAACCTGCACACAAAAGGTGGTAGGAACATGGAATGAGCTTCTGGTTGAAGCAGTTGACGTGCGTAGGTACAATAACAGCGTTTAAAGGCATTAGGACAGGTACATGGTTTAGAGGGGTCTGAGCCAAATGTGGGCAAATGGGAATAGCTTATACAGGGTGCATTGGTAAACATTGACAAGTTGAATCAAAGGGTCTATCTCGATGCTGTATGACTTTGTGGCCTAATAAACTGAACAAATCGGCAACAGAACGGCATTGTATATTGACTTTGTTGCTCGTACATGGTCAGTTCCCACTCCTGGGACACTGTACTCCCATTTTCATATCCCACATTCCCTAAAAAATAATCCAAATGAAAATCAAAATTATGATAGTGCTGAAAATGTGAAAGTGCAGGAAATACTCAGCAGGTCGGACAGCATCTGTGGAAAGAGATCAGGAAACCTTAAAGGGCCTGTCCCACTCTCACAACCTAATTCACGACCTCTGCAGAGTTTGCCCTTGACTCATACTCTCAGCATGGTCGCCACGATGTAAAGGTTCGCCTAAAAAAGATGGACAAAGTACAAATTCTTAAGACCATACAAAGCTTTAATTTAATGTCTGACGGGTGTGGACCTAGAGACCCAGAGGCAACAGTTTTACCTCCAAATCTCCAGCAGCACACACAAAGAAATACCAGAAAACCGGGGGTTCAACTTACATTAAAAAAACTTATAAGAGAGTTGTGAACTATTCAACTTACTTAAAAAAAAAACCCTTGTCATGATGATTTTTTTTGAAAATTCCATCATGCAACACAATAATGATAATAATAATAATTATACATTTTATTGTCATTACACATAAGTGCAACGAGATTTGGTTTGCAACTTCCATCCGATGTCGTAACTTAAACGACTAATAAAATTTAGGATTCGATACAATTGGCTTTTTACAACAGGAAAGCTTAAACATGACAACAATCAAATAATAACTAACTCTTTCAACGAGGTCGTAGTTAGGTGGTGATGCTAGTCGTAGGTACTCGTGGCATCAAGTAGGTCGGGGCGTTTTTCTAGCCTGATGAAAAATGTCCACGAGTAAGAAAGGTCGTGAATTAGGTCGTGAAAGTGGGACAGGCCCTTAACTGTTTCTCCTTCCACAGGTGCTGCCCGATCTACTAAGTGCTTCTACCATGTTCTGCTTTTTGTTGAGTGGATGATTTTCTAAACAAGCATCCCTCTCTTAACCTGACCTAGCTCATGACTTTCTTGGGTCTGAAGAAGGGTCTCGACCCCGAAACGTCACCCATTCCTTCTTTTTTTAAAAATATATTTTTATTAGAGGCCGTACGTATTACAAATAATATAATAATTTTTTCAGATATGCATATTACATATTTCCAAAATTATATGAGTATTACAAAGCAATATATATAAGCCTCAATTTTTTTAATAGTGAAGAGAAAAAAAGAGTAAAGAAAGAAAAGATGTTTAATTTAAAAAGTGTGATTATAATTTTGATTATATTCCTTATAATCAAATATTATTATTGACCCATTCCTTCTCTCCGGAGATGGGGCCTGTCCCGCTGACTTACTCCTGCTTTCTGTGTCTATCTTGCTTACGACTTTCCTTTTGAAAGAATAAACTTTATTCAGCATAAGAAGATGAATACGAATCAAGCACAGGCCAACTGACATTCAACAGGGATATATTTGGTAGTGTTTGCAAACTATCCCTGCACCCTTGCCATTCATTTGCCACCCTAGGGTGATAACCCTTCCCTTGTTCGAGTGATGTCTCCAACAGGCCCTGCCCTCCCCCCCCCCCCCCCCCCCCCCAATATACTACTGTGGAAGGACCCTAGTCTGTGGTCCTCTGCCACCACAGAGCCTTGGCGTTGGCTGCACCGAGCTTCAAAGAGTCCCTCAGCACGTATTCCTTCAGTCTAGAAAGGGCCAGAACCTTAGATTATGATATACAGAAACGCAAGAAGATGGGAGCAGGAGTAGGACAACAGGCTTATAACTTGATACATTGTAGGAGCAGCTTCAACCATGGCTGATCTATCTTTCTCTCTCAACCCCATTCTCCTGCGTTCTCCCTCTAAACTTTGGCACTCATACTAATCAAGAACATCCACCTTAAAGGTATCTATTGACCTGACCCCCACAGTCTTGTGGCAATGAATTCCACAGATTCACCACCCTCTAGCAAAATTCTTCCTCATCTCCTATCCAAGGATACGTCCTTTTATTAGGAGGCTCTGGCCTCTGGTCCTAGATTCTCGCACGAGTGGAAACCTCTCCGCAACCACTCTATCCAAGCCTTTCACTGTTTGGCAAGTTTCAATGAGGTTCACCCATCAAACGTTCATCATATGTTACGTCTCCTCCAGCCTGCCCCACCATTTGATACGATCAAGGCTGATCTATGCTGGCCTCAGCTCAACTTCTTTACCATTTCCCCAGAGACCTCAATTGTCCATTTAAAATTGTCAATTAAAAAAAAAACCTTTCAGGCCATTTAAGGGCGTGTCCCACTTGCATTCGATTGCATGCGCCTGGCGCGACCAAACGTGGTCGCTTTTGCCATACAGGCCGCGCGGGGCTGGTCCCACTTCGAAGCGCGGAGGCGTATGGAATTGTGCGGGGCTTGTCCCGACATCACGCGGGGCTCCGAAAAACTGACACGGTCCGAAAATTCCGCCTGTCAACAGCCTGTCGACCCGCAGGCGCATTGAGGGCATATGCAGCGTCTTGACGCGTACACAGCATTTTGACGGCGTACGCCGAGCGCGTGGCGTTGCGCGATGACGTCACCGCCTGACGCCGTGCAATGCCCAAATTCAGTCGGCCCGCCTCGTGCCGAGCTGATTAGTGAGTATGACGCGAATTACGCCACGAGCGAACTTAGCGCGTACTTACCGCGAACTCCGCTTACGTTTGGTCGCGCCAAACGCATGCAATCGCATGCAAGTGTGACAGGCCCTTAACGTTGCACACATTGTTGGCACGGTGGTGCAGCGGTAGAGTTGCTGCCTTACTGCGCCAGAGACTTGGGTTAGAACCTGACTACGGGCGCTGTCTGTACAGAGTTTCTATGTTCTCCCCATGACCTGCGTGGGTTTTCTCCCTGATTTCTTCCACACTCCAAAGACGTACAGGTTTGTAGGTTAATTGGCTTGGTATTGTCCCTAACTGTCCCTAATGTGTGTGAGGTAGTGTTAATGTGCGGGGATCGCTGGTCGGTGCGGACGCGGTGGGCCTGTTTCCACGCTGTATCTCTAAACTAAACTTAACTCGGCTCAATTTGCATTTTGAGCTCGATCAGTTACAGCTCATGATTTTCTTTAATGATCTGAAGAAAGGTTTCAGATGCATTTTGAAATTCGCAGGAGATGCACGAAGCTCTGCTGGGGTCAATCATTCGGAACAAATTGACAGGTTGAGAGTTGACTTAGATCTGGCTCTCTGTTTGGGCCTGTATGTGTGAAGTGCCAGTTAATAGGCAACAAACACATTGTCATGCATTTGTAGTGGTGAATTTCTAAAGGGCCTGTCCCACCAGCATACAACTCCATGCGATGAGCGCGACCTAACGTGGTCGCTTGAGCCGTCCGGCATCGCGGGGCCGGTCCCACTTCGATCGCCGGAGCCGTGCGGAATTGTGCGGAGTTCGTCCCGACATCGCGCGGGGCTCCGAAAAACTGACCATGTTCAAAAATTCCGCTCGGCAACGGCTTGTCGGCTCGCAGTCGCCTCAACGCATTCAGACATGAGGGTAGACTATTATCTCAATGGTGGCAGATTAGGAAAAGGGGAGATGCAACGAGACCTGGGTGTCATGATACACCAGTCATTGAAAGTGGGCATGCAGGTGCAGCAGGCAGTGAAGAAAGCAAATGGTATGTTAGCATTCATAGCGAAAGGATTTGAGTATAGGAGCAGGGAGGTTCTACTGCAGTTGTACAGGGTTTTGGTGAGGCCACACCTGGAGTATTGCGTACAGTTTTGGTCTCCAAATCTGAGGAAAGACATCCTTGCCATAGAGGGGGTACAGAGAAGATTCACCAGACTGATTCCTGGGATGTCAGGACTTTCATATGAGGAAAGACTGGATAGACTCGGCTTGTACTCGCTGGAATTTGGAAGATTGAGGGGGGATCTTATAGAAACTTGCAAAATTCTTAAGGGGTTGGACAGGCTAGTTGCTGGAAGATTGTTCCCGATGTTGGGGGAGTCCAGAACAAGGGGTCACAGTCTAAGGATAAGGAGGACCGAGATGAGGAAAACATTCTTTACACAGAGAGTGGTGAGTCTTTGGAATTCTCTGCCTCAGAAGGTAGTTGAGGCCAGTTCATTGGCTATATTTAAGAGGGCGCTAGATGTGGCACTTGTGGCTAAAGGGATCAGGGGGTATGGAGAGAAGGCAGGTACGGGATACTGAGTTGGATGATCAGCCATGATCACATTGAATGGCGGTGCAGGCTCGAAGGGCCGAATGGCCTACTCCTGCACCTATTTTTCTATGTCTCTCTGCGAGTTGACTTAGATCTGGCTCTCTGAATGGGCCTGTATGTGTGAAGTGCCAGTTAATAGGCAACAAACACATTGTCATGCATTTGTAGTGGTGAATTTCTAAAGGGCCTGTCCCACCAGCATACAACTCCATGCGATGAGCGCGGCCCCCGCTTCTAGTTTGATCGCGCTCACCGCATGGAGTCGGATGCTGGTAGGACAGGCCCTTAAGCTTGTTCCTTTCACTGGTGAGGTGCACATCAAAGGACTGGAAAAGGCACCTGAGGATTGTTTTTCATCCACAGTGCACAAACAATAAGGGTTCGCTACCAGGAAACTAAAGGCCCTGTCCCACTGTATGAGTTTACCCAAGAGCTCTCCCGAGTTTAAAAAAAAAATCAAAATAGTGGTAAGTATGAAGAATGTACGTAGCAGGTACGTCGGAGCTCGGGGCCGTCTCTTAGCGTCTCGTAACGGTAACGGCAGGTACTCGGGAAACGCGGTAAGCTCGTGAAGTTTTTTCAACGTTGAAAAATGTCCACAAGAGCCCTGAGTACCTACGAGCGGCCATTACCGTAATTCTCCGACTTCGAATCAGGGGAAACTCGGGAGAACTCTTGAATTACCTCGTACAGTGGGACAGCCCCTTAAAGCTTTCAACTGCATTACTAGGATTACACAGAACACTGGACTAGAGCAGTACAAGAGACATTTGGACAGGTATATTTCAAGAGACATTTGGACAGGTAAGAGACATTTAGGTACATGGATGGCATAGGATTAGAGGAATGTGGGCCAAGCATGGACAGGTGGGGCTAGTGTTGATGTGGCATCTTGGTCGGCATGGACAAGTTGGGCCAAATGGCCTGTTTCCATGCTGTATGACTCTATGGTTCTAAGAATAAGATGCATCAAAATCTGATGAAGAATATTACAAGTAACTAAGGGATAGAAGCAAGAGGAGGCCATTCAGCCCCTTGTGCCTATCCTTACATTTGGCGAGGTCACAAACGATCTTTTATCTGAGTGGTGCAGTGGTTTCGAGTGGTGTCTTACCCTGCCAGAAACCCTGGTTCAATCCTGACTACGGGTGCTGTATGTGCGGAGTTTGTACGTTTTCCCTGTGACCGCGTAGGTTTTCTCCGCGAGCTCTGGTTAACTCCCACGTAGCAGGTTTGTAGGTTAATTGGCTTCTGTAAATTGTCCCTGGTGTCGATTGGCGCGGACTCGGTGGGCCGAAGGGCCTGTTTCCACGCTGTGCCTCTAAAACTAAAACCTAAACACTTATTTTACTGCGCTAACCCTGCATTCTTTGGTACCTAAACATTCTTTCTTTTTTAAAACCCAAAGAGCTTAAGATATTGAGACGTTGAACTCATTCATGAATTTCCCATTACAGCAATGGCTCCAAGGAGTGAAGTTGCAATGAAGATATTTGGAGGCGGAATAGCTGAAGGTTTGAATAAGATACTTTGCTCTAGAATACCGAAATCGATTGGGCTGTCAGGACAGGATATCACAGATATAAAGTTGTTCGGAAGTACTTTAGATTAAATGCCAGAAAAACATTTATTTTCAGACTGTTATCAGCTTCTGGAGGAAATTACGTTAAAGATAGAGACACCACCATTTTTTTAAAATGGACTGGGCCGGAGGCACATTCATATTTGAGCTCTAAGAGCTTGCTTGATTTAGATTATTGTTTAAGAAGGAACTGTCTGAAGAAGGGTTTCGACCCGAAACGCTGCGGAGTAGGGAAGTAATGTTAAAATTGTACAAGGCATTGGTGAGGCCAATTCTAGAGTATGGTGTACAATTTTGGTCGCCTAATTATAAGGATGTCAACAAAATAGAGAGAGTACAGAGGAGATTTACTAGAATGTTGCCTGGGTTCCAGCAACTAAGTTACAGAGAAAGGTTGAACAAGTTCGGTCTTTATTCTTTGGAGCGCAGAAGGTTAAGGGGGGACTTGATTGAGGTCTTTAAAATGATGAAAGGGATAGACAGAGTTGATGTGGATAAGCTTTTCCCATTGAGGGGAGGGAAGATTCAAACAAGAGGGCATGACATGAGAATGAAGGGACAGAAGTTTAGGGGTAACATGAGGGGGAACTTCTTTACTCAGAGAGTGGTGGCTGTGTGGAATGATCTTCCAGCAGAAGTGGTGGAGGCAGGATCGATTTTAACATTTAAAAGTAAAGTGGATAGTTATATGGACGGGAAGGGAATGGAGGGGTATGGTCTGAGTGCAGGTAGATGGGACTAGGGGAAAATAAATGGTCGGCATGGACTGGAAGGGCCGAGAAGGCCTGTTTCCGTGCTGTAATTGTTATATGGTTATATGGTTTATTTCCTTCGCTACATAGATGCTGCCTCACCTGCTGAGTTTCTCCAGCATTTTTGTCTACCTTTGATTTAGATTTGTTTCGTTTCGAGATACGGGGGGGGGGGGAACAGGCCCTTCGGCCCACCGGGTTTGTGCCGACCAGCGATCCCCGACATTAATTCTATCCTGCACACACCAGGGACAATTTAGACTTACGCCACGCCAATTGATCTACAAACCTGTACGTCTTTGGAGGGTGCGAGGAAACCGAAGACCTCGGAGAAAACCCACGCAGGTCACGGGGAGAACGTGCAAACTCCGTACGGACAGCACCCGCAGCTGGGATCGAACCTGGGTCTCCGGCGCAGCGAGCGCTGCAAGGCAGCAACTCTACCGCTGCGCCACCTTGTTTAGGAGGCTGCGGGGAAATTATCCAGAGATTACTTTTCGCAGAACTGGATGGGATTTTCTCTTACATTTTCACTCTGAGAAATTTGAGTTGCTGGAACACTTATTCTTATCCTCCACTGCCCTCTGTGGCAGAGAATTCCACAGATTCACAACTCTCTGCGTGAAAAAGGTTTTCCTCATCTCAGTCCTAAATGGCCTACCCCTTATTTTTAAACTGTGACCCCTGGTTCTGGGCTTCCCCCAACATCGGGAACATTTTTCCTGCATCTAGCCTGTCCAATCCCTGAAGAATGTTACACGTTTCTATGAGATCCCCTCTCATCCTTCTAAATTCCAGTGAATAGACAGCATCTTTCTTCTATGCTTGTGGGAGAGCAACCCAAGGCTTTTTGGAGATATGTGAAATCTAGATGAACAGACCACACTGGTGTCCAGATGCTTAAAGCGAACAACTGTCTCATATACTCATGTATTTATCTAACTTCTGAAATGATCATCTAGTCAAGTTATCCATGCTGCAGCTGAAGTTTGAAAAGCAACGACTAGGATTTTATGCGTAGGAAGGAACTGCAGATGCTGTTTGATACCGAGTATAGACATAAAATGCTGGAGTAACTCAGCGGGTCAGGCAGCATCTCTGGAGAAAAGGGATAGGTGTCGATTCGAGTCGGAACCCTTCGTCAGACTGAAGGGGCGGAAGAATGGGTCTGACCCAAAACATCACCTATTCTTATTCTCAGGAGATGGTGCCTGTCCCACTGGGTCGGGGTGGGAGATTGCAACCTTCACGTGGACCGCCCTGTTTCGACGAATGCAATCAACCCAGCGTACACAATCAAATAAGATCAAATAGAACAAGTTGCCCGACAACTTTAGGCTGTGCACGCCATATGCAAGAAGGAGAGGATCCGCTGAGTTGAACTAGGCTTGTAACTCATTGTAGGTACATTCTAGAGGACAGCAGTCTCTGTATCAGTTTAGTGTATAACAGTCCTCGTGTTGCATGGAGAATAATGGTCTCTGTATATACAGTTAAAAATAATAACCCCTGCTAACATTACAGAAAAGCAGCCGACATATATTGTGGCAAATAACAGCTTTCCAGGCAACAATAGACTTCAAATTTCACTCACTATCTACAGAGTGCAAATAAAAAACCAACACTGTCAGGCTCATCGGCAACAAGAATTAATAACAATGCTCAGAGCATGACTTCTTGCTGACAATACCATCAGCCAAGTGCCCCCTTTCTCCTTTCTAAATAGAAGCAAGCTCTTGGTATTTGGCAGTGTTGAAATAACTGGAGATCGCTATTTGCAATTTCTCCAGGTCTGCGTGGGTTAAAACATGGTTATGATTTTACAGATTGGATACTTCCTGGTCACCTTCCCCTCAGCCAGCAATGAACCATTCTACATTTCCTTGATCGTTGTCTACTTTGAGACCTGTCGTTCTCACACCTTCCCCTTCCATATCTCTAGTCCCCCTCTCCCCATGACTCTCAGTCGGAAGAAGGGAAACGTCACCCAATTCCTTCTCTCCAGAGATGCTGAGTTACTCCGGCATTTCACGTCCACCTCCAAGTTTGTTGTTTTCCCTTTCAAGGGTGCCACAAAGTAGAGCGGACGGCAATGCAAGGCTGGCTCGCGATCCGATCACTATTGCTCCTGTGTGATTCAGAGATAAGCAGTTTAATTTCTCAGCTCTTTCTATTGTGGATTCTAAAGGAACAGCAGCCCCTGTGTCTGTTATAAAGAATAACAGCTCCTATGAATATTATGAAATGGAAGGCCATGTGCATTATGGAAGATAGAAGCTTTATGAAGAATAACAGGCGATAAGTATGTTATAGAGGATAACAGCCTCTGTGTATATTCTGGAGAATGGCAGTCTCTGTATCCATTTTAGTAAATAAAACTCCTTGTGCACTGCATGGGGAATAGCACTTGCCATGAATTCTGTGAAGCCCTGTCAACATAGAATAACAGTCTATGTTTATTAAAAATAATAGCCTTCCAGACAATTGCAAAATTTATGTACGTTATTGAGATCCTACAGTGAACAGCAGCCCCTGTGTAAATTACAGGGAATAGCAGGTTAACATGAATTCACAGCCCCTAGAACACCGGGATCTGAAGTACCCTAAACGTTATTCCATTAACATGCATCTGTACACTGCGAATGGCTTGATTATAATCATGTATTGTCTCCCCACAGTTTGAGAATAAGGAGTAAGCCATTTAGAACGGAGACACTTTTTCTCACAGAGAGTGGCGAGTCTGTGGAATTCTCTGCCTCAGAGGACGGTGGAGGCAGGTTCTCTGGATGCTTTCAAGAGAGAGCTAGATAGGGCTCTTAAAAATAGTGGAGTCAGGGGATATGGGGAGAAGGCAGGAACGGGGATGGTCAGCCATGATCACATTGAATGGTGGTGCTGAGTCGAATTGCCAAATGGCCTACTCCTGCACCTATTGTCTACTGTCTATTGTCTATTCCCGCTGGCTGGTTTTGTACGCAACTAAAACTTTGCACTGTACCTCGGTACACGTGTCAATAAATTAAAGCAAACTAAAAAAAAATCAAACTCTATACAGTATAGTGCCTGAATATGTAATATCAGTGCAATGTTGCAAAGTGTATTCTGCACTCTGTATCTATCTCTTCGCTCTACCTATTGTACAAGTTTGGCTTGATTGTATTCAATGTGTTGTGTTATCTGATTTGACAGGATAGCATGCAAACCAAAGATTTTCACTGTACATTCACCGCATGTGAACGTGGCAATAATAAATCTAAACCGAAAAAAGTAAGCATCTCAGCAGTAATTCTTGCTAATATTATCCACAAATAGGTCCCTTCGTAGAAGAGAGCCATTCTGAATTGTATATGGAGAGCAAGAGTGGCAATATAAATAATAGGGAACAAATATTTCCTTGGATATTGAGTCTAGTTTAGTTTAGGGAAACAAAACTGACCAGCGATCCCCGCACATTAACACTATCCTGCATATATTAGGGACAAATTTCATACCGAGCCAATTAACCTATAAACATGTACGTGTTTGGAGTCTGGGGGGGGGGGAACCAAAGATCTCGGAGAAAACCCACGCAGGTCACGGGGAGAACGTACAAACTCCATACAGACTGCATCCGTAGTCGGGATCGAACCCGGGTCTCTGTAAGCGCTGTAGAGGTCCTGTCCCACTTTCACGACCTAATTCACGACCTCTGCCGAGTTAGCCCTTGACTCGTACTCGCAGCATGGTCATCACGAGGTCGTAGCAGGCCGTGATGCTAGTCGTCGGTACTCGTGGCATCAAGTAGGTCGGGGCGTTTTTCTAGCCCGATGAAAAATGTCCACGAGTAAAAAAGGTCGTGAATTAGGTCGTGAAAGAGGGACTGGCCCTTTAAGGCAGCAACTTTACCGCTGCACCACCGTACCGCTCTATAATGTACAGAACAAAAGGCTTGATAGAGAATAAAAGAAACTATCTATCAGATACCACAAGCCAAGACCATTGTCTATAATGGGGAAAGACACCGAACAACAAATTGTGTATTCTAACCACCCATTTAATGTGCAAAATTGGAAAGAAAAAATTCTATTTCTTTAGCAAATAAAATTAAATTATTTGTCAGGATACATTTATACGAGATTGTCCACGGAACCTTCAGAATGTAATATGTCTTTTTGCTTCCATTAAATAAGGGTAGATGGATTGCCTCACTAAAATAGATTTAGTTGATTACATTTATAGGGAAATACTAATGGGAAGTGAAAAGTGTCTGTCCCACAAGCATACCAAATGAGACTTGTTCAATCTCACTTCTCACTGCTCAGAAGAATTTGCTCAGTAAAATGCAGTTCTATTTTTCACATATTTCATCCTCAACAAATTTCCTCTGGCTTTTCCACTCCTGTACTTTTCTGCTTCAGAGTCGGAAGGCTGTGGAGGCCAAGTCAATGGATATTTTTAAGGCAGGGTTGGCCAGATTCTTGATTAGTACGGGTGTCAGGCGTTATGGGGAGAAGGCAGGAGAATGGGTTTGGGAGGGAGAGATAGATCAGCCATGATTGAATGGCGGAGTAGACTTAGACAATAGACAATAGACAACAGGTGTATGAGTAGGCCATTCGGTCCTTCGAGCCAGCACCACCATTCAATGTGATCACGGCTGATCATCCCCAATCAGTACCCCATTTCTGCCTTCCCCCCATATCTCCTGACTCAGCTATTTTTAAGAGCCCGATCTAACTCTCTCTTGAAAGCATCCAGATAACCTGCCTCCACCGTCCTCTGAGGCAGAGAATTCCACAGACTCACCACTCTCTGTGAGAAAAAGAGTTTCCTCATCTCCGTTCTAAATGGCTTACTCCTTATTCTTAAACTGTGGCCCCTGGTTCTGGACTCCCCCCAACATCGGGAACATGTTTCCTGCCTCTAGCATGGCTAAGCCCTTAACAAGCTTATATGTTTCAATGGACTTGATGGGTTGAATGGCCTAATTCTGCTCGTATCACGTGACCTTATAACCCTTCCGTTTTGAGCATCCACTCCAAGTTCAGTCATCGATTTACATTTGGATTACTCATTTCTAATTCAATGTTAACAAACCCAATCCTATTGCTTTCCAATCATACACCTACTTGCATTTGAAGATCTGGAACCATTCTCCAAACACACTCCAACATGTCAGATTGACAAAAAATGCTGGAGTAACTCAGTGGGTCAGGCAGCATCTCAGGAGAAAAGGAATAGGTGACGTTTCAGGATGAAGGGTCTCGACCTGAAACGTTACCTATTCCTTAACTCCCGAGATGCTGCCTGACCCGCTGAGTTACCCCAGCTTTTTATGTCTATCTTTGGTGTAAACCAGTATCTGCCAATCCTTCCCATACACACCCACATGTAATGTTCTTTATGCTTTACCTCACACACACACACACAGAGTCATGGACTTATACAGCATGGAACCAGGGCCTTTGGCCCAACATGTCCCATCTACACTAGTCCCACCTGCCTGCATTTGGCCCCAATCCCTCTAAACATGTTCTATCCATGTAGTACACATCCACAGTACTCAAAAGAGTGTCTTCACCAGTGACCTAATGATTGTTAACACAACCTGCTCAATTTAAAGTTAAATAGGCTGAAGGCCCAGTGCATTTTCTCATCAACATTATTGATAATAGCTTCTTATTGATTGCCTGCTTTTGTTGGATGGTCAGCAATCTCTTCAGTAAGTGTAATCCATAATGATGCTCTTAAACACAAGAACCAGAAAATGGATTGGGTGGTCGATTGTCTTTCCACCTCCAGGGGCAAAATTCAACCCAAATCAGATGAGAATTTCCACTGGCTCTTGTAAGAATTCTGACTGGCACAAAACTGCAGCCAGCTCAACAAAGTTTCGAGTGCCAAAGTTCAAGGTATAGCCCCCATATTTACTAGCATCTCCAATTCCTCACATCCACTACCTTTGAAGACCCAACTTTATGCTTTCAGAATCAGAATCAGAATCACACTTTATGCGCCAAGTATGTTTTGCAACATGTTTTGAGGAATTTCATTGGCCAGGTCAGTCATACAATTAAAAGTGACAGATCGGAGTTAGATGTGGCCCTTGTGGCTAAGGGGATCAGGGGGTATGGAGAGAAGGCAGGTACGGGATACTGAGTTGGATGATCAGCCATGATCATATTGAATGGCGGTGCAGGCTCGAAGGGCCGAATGGCCTACTCCTGCACCTAATTTCTATGTTTCTATGTTTCTATCACGCAAAACACATTTTAACATGAACATCCGCCACAGTGACTCCTACACATTCCTCACTGTGATGGAAGGCAAAATAAAGTTCAAGTCCTTCCCTTAGTTCTTCTTCGGTCATGGGCCCTCGGGCCCTCCGTTGACGGGACGGTCTTGACTCCCGTAGCCAGCAACGTTTGGGCCCTCCACGTCAAGGCGAGCCGCTCCCGCATCGAGGGGATGTCAGCTCCCCCGAGCCGGGCAATCGAACCTCGCGTCGGGGCTGGTCGAACCATCTGCTTCGTTGGAGCTCCCGACTGGCCTCTCCCGAGACTGCGAGCCCTTGATGGTGATTCCGCGGTGGTCACGGTGGGAGCGATCCCAGGCAAGGGATCAGCTCCGATGTTGAGTCCGCGCCCCGCGATAGGACTCAAAGTCAGTCCGAGGAGGCCTCCAGCTCCATCGGTTGAAGGCCGCAGAGCCCGGAGAATGTGATCCGAAAATTGATCACATCTCCGGGAAGGTAAGAACGTGAAAAAAAATTCCCCTGATCCCCTCCCCCCCTCCCCCAAACATAAAACATTAAAACAAAAACTTTGAACAAAGTAAAAAATAACAAAAAGAGTGAAAAGACGAACAGACTGCCGGCAGGGCAGCCATCTCCCCGGTGCCCCTTTCTAAACAATTCTGCATTTACGCTGTGCCTGGTGAATCCAAGGATATATGTTTAGTGGAGTTTGAAAATGCAATATGGAAACAGGCCCCCTGGCCCACTGGGTCCACTTTGACTATCGATCACCCGTATATTAGTTCTACGTTTTACAACTTTCCCTACACATTCGGGGCAATTTACAGAGACCGATTAACCTACAGACCCGCACGTCTTTGGAATTTGGGAGGAAACCAAAGCACCTTAAGGAAACCCACATAATGACAGGGAGATCATGCAAACTCCACACAAACAGCACCTAAGGTCAGGATTGAACCCGGGTCCCTGGCGCTGTGAGTCAGCGGCTCGCCGGCTGTGCCACTGTGCTGTTGGTTCTATTCAACTCAGAACTGAATGGCCGAGGTTTTACTCTGAGATTATACCCTCTATTTACAGACACTTCAATTAGGGGAAACAGCCTCTCAACACACCCCATAAATTGTCTTATCACCTGAAGTTCACTTAATAGCCCTGTCTCACGGTACGAGTTCATTCCAAGAGCTCTGCCGAGTTTTAAAAAAATCAAACTCGTGGTAAGCACGGAGAATGAACGTAGCGGGTACGTCGGAGCTCGGGGACGTCTCTTAGCGCTAACGGCAGGCACTCGGGAAACTCACTAATGGCAGGTAAGCACGGGAAGACTCGTGAAGATTTTTCAACATGTTGAAAAATGTCCACGAGAGCCACGAGTACCGACGAGTGGCCATTACCGTAAATCTCCGAGTTCAAATCGGGGCAAACTCGGGAGAACTCTTGGAATGAACTCGTACCGCAGGACAGAGCTTTAAGGAGAGATTTTTACAACTGTGTTTTAAAAATGGTGGCCGATTAGGAAAAGGGGAGATGCAGCGCGACCTGGGTGTCATGGTACACCAGTCATTGAAAGTAGGCATGCAGGTACAGCAGGCAGTGAAGAAAGCGAATGGTATGTTAGCTTTCATAGCAAAAGGATTTGAGTATAGGAGCAGGGAGGTTCTACTTCAGTTGTATAGGGTCTTGGTGAGACCACACCTGGAGTATTGCGTACAGTTCTGGTCTCCAAATCTGATGGAGGACATTATTGCCATAGAGGGAGTGCAGAAAAAGTTCACCAGACTGATTCCTGGGATGTCACGACTGTCTTATGAACAATGACTGCATAGACTCGGTTTATACTCTCTAGAATTTAGGAGATTGAGAGGGGATCTTATAGAAACTTACAAAATTCTTAAGGGGTTGGACAAGCTAAATGCAGGAAGATTGTTCCCGATGTTGGGGAGGTCCAGGACAAGGGGTCACAGCGTAAGGATAAGGGGGAAATCCTTTAGGACCGAGATGAGAAGGACTTTTTTCACAGAGAGAGTGGTGGGTCTCTGGAACTCTCTGCCACAGAGGGTAGTTGAGGCCAATTCATTGGCTATATTTAAGAGGGAGTTAGATGTGGCCCTTGTGGCTAAGGGGATCAGAGAGTATGGAGAGAAGGCATGTACGGGATACTGAGTTGGATGATCAGCCATGATCATATTGAATGGCGGTGAAGGCTCGAAGGGCCGAATGGCCTAATCCTGCACCTAATTTCTATGTTTCTATGTTTCTAACTGTGGTACTTTACCACTGTGCGGTACTTGCCGCTAACTCAAGGCTTTTTAATGCAAAGATAATGTTGGAGGCTTGAAGGAAGCTGGTGCCTCAACAGAAGGTACTTCATCACTGTTGACTGACCATAAGCCACAAGGATGGACTGATCAAAAACCTCAGGCTGCACAAAGAGATTAGTGAAAAGGAATAGGAATTCAGAATGGATTTCAACTTCCTTCCTCTGGAGGAAAATAGAAGGAATTAAAGTAGCAATGTTTGATTTTTTTAGTTTAGTTTAGTAAGAGATACAGGGTGGAAATAGGCCCTTCAGCCCATCGAGTCAATGCCGACCAGCGATCCCCGCACATTAACAATATCCTATACGCACCAGGGACACTTAACAACTTGGCAATATTTACCGAAGCCAAATAAACTACAAACTTGTACGTCTTTGGAGTGTGGGAGGAAACTGGATCACCCAGAGAAAACCCATGCGGTCACAGGGAAAACGTGCAAGCTCCGTACAGACAGCACCTGTAGTCTGGATCAAACCTGGTCCTCTGGCGCTGCAAGGCTACTCTACCGCTGCGCCACCGTGCCGCCCCTTACGTCCTTTGGCTAATAGACATTGAACTGTTTTGTCTTCCCCCACTTCACAAATTATAGGAGTAGAATTAGGCCATTCGGCCCATCAAGCCCAATAGTCAATAGACAATAGACAATGGGTGCAGGAGTCGGCCATTCGGCCCTTCAAGCCAGCACCACCATTCAATGTGATCATGACTGATCATCCCCAATCAGTACCCCGTTCCTGCCTTCTCCCCATATCCCCTGACTCCGCTATTTTTAAGAGCCCTATCTAGCTCTCTCTTGAAAGCATCCAGAGAACCTGCCTCCACCGCCCTCTGAGGCAGAGAATTCCACAGACTCCGCCATTTAATGCCTCCTAATCCCATTTTCCTGCCTTCTCCCCGTAACCCTTGACACCCGTTCTAATCAAGAATTTCTCTCTCTCGGCCTTAAAAATATCCACCGACTTCTTTATAAATTCTTAGCAGCTTCGTGACCAAGACCCCGTGGGCCGTTTTCGAGAAACACCTTGGCTCCATTTGCATGTTGCCTTCTCCTGATTGAATGATTGGGAAGCAATCTTGCGTGCAGTTTGGGGACACTGGAACTTCAGCATACCAACAACAGCAAGCCCATTTGCGCTGACAACACATTCAGCTCAATACTGCGTGGAGCTAGTTAAAGACCATTTTATGCGGTCGCATGGATTTTGTTCAGTCACAAGAGCTTGTTGTTCAAACACAAGGAATAATGTGTACAAATAATGGTTTAAAATATAAATCTGCTCCCAGCTTCTGGAGGTTTTCGGATGGCTTCTCGTGGAACAGCATATTGTGGCAGATAAATGATCTCAAATTATTCGAGGAACCCAATATTTGAGCGGCAAATTAATGGGAATACTGTTACCATCAACAGATTGAGGAGGTTCGGTAAACACAAAAAGCTGGAGTAACTCAGCGGGTCAGACATCATCTCTGGAGAAAAGGAATAGGTGACGCTTCGGGTCGAGACCCTTCTTCAGACAATGATTCAGCAGAAAAGGAAACAGGAGATATAGATGGTGATATAGAGAGATAATAGAAAATAGACAATAGGTGCAGGAGTAGGCCATTCTGCCCTTTATAGTCAGCACCACCATTCAATGTGATCATGGATGATCATCCCCAATCAGTACCCCGTTCCTGCCTTCTCCATGTATCCCCTGACTCCGCTATCCTTAAGAGCCCTATCTAGCTCTCTCTTGAAAGCATCTAGAGAACCAGCCTCCACTGCCCTCTGAGACAGAGAATTCCACAGACTCACAACTCTCTGTGTGAAAAAGTGTTTCCTCATCTCTGTTCTAAATGGCTTACCCCTTATTCTTAAACTGTGCCCTCTGATTCTGGACTCGCCCAACATCGGGAATATGTTTCCTGCCCCTAGCGTGTCCAAACCCTTAATAATCTTACATGTTTCAATAAGATCCTCTCTCATCCTTCTAAACTCTAGAGTATATAAGCCCAGCTGCTCCATTCTCTCAGCATATGACAGTCCCGCCATCCCGGGAATTAACCCTGTAAACCTACGCTGCACTCCCTCAATAGTAAGAATGTGCTTCCTCAATCCTGATATAGAACAAATGAATGAAAGACGTGCAAAAAAGTAACGATGATAAAGGAGACAGACCATTGCTAGCTGTGGCCTAGGTGAAAATGAGTTACATGCAATGAGACTCAACAAAGGTGGCCAAAAATGCTGGAGAAACTAAGCGGGTGAGGCAGCATCTATGGAGAGAAGGAATAGGCAACGTTTTGGGTCGTGACCACGCCTATCCCGTATTAGTCTAAATGTTTTGGGAAGAAGTTGTGGAACCGTGATCGCTAGAGCCAGGATGTTTAGGCGCTAAAAACACTGAAATTGGCAGGCAAAAAGGCATAATAACATTACAAAAAAGGCACAAAAAAGGCATGTATTAACAAAAAAAGGCATAAAAAGGCATTTATTTCCACCACCAAAATATGGTTTAAAATGATAATATAAAGGTGTCCAACATTAAATGACCAAAGTTGCCCGGTTGCACATAATTACTATAATTTCTTTCAAATTACCTGGTGTTAAACTATGCCGTCTGTCAGACAGGATATGTTTCAATTGTGAAAAACTTATTTCTACCTCAGCTGAGGTCACTTGTGCATACCTGAAACAAGCTACAGACTCTATATTCATGTTGATATCTTGTGCATTACAACTACCTTTGAGAACTTTAGCTATGCTTTGTATTTCTTCAAGATCTTTGTTAGCTAAAATTACTCTCTCACATTTTCCTTGTATGTCTTCACCGACATTGCCAGGAACTTTATGAATATCGTCAGTTACTTTGTTGAAAACCTGCAAGTTATTCACTAATGTTTCGCCACGTTTCTCAAGGGAAGTTATAGCTTGTGGGAAGTTTGCAAAATTGGAAGCAATAAACACAAGATTGCGGTGGATGGACTTTTTCTGCATGATTTCACTGACGATCCTGACTGCAGCAGATTCTTCTTCTTCAAAACAGTTGACGATTTCTTTTATCTTTTCAAAATTTGCAGCATAGCAGAGTACAGCAGAGAACCATGTGCCCCATCTAGTCAAAATGGGCTGACAAGGAAGCGGAATCTAGGAGGCCATTTAACTTAAACAACTAACTGCACAGGAAGAATAAGGAAGCTTTGAGGAAGATTTTGTTGACATTGGAAACTAGGCGATCGACATTTGGAAACAAGTTATGTATGTGCTTGGCAAATCTATGAAGTCTTTGAGCTAAGCATGTCAAATGCAACATTTTGGGGAATAAAACGTTAAGTCACAAACACAAGATATTGTGTTTTGTACCTTCTGGCCAAAGTACAGCAAGTGAAGATGTAAACAACTGAGCAATAGTTGAGCTGTTTGACTTCTCCAATACTTCCAATGTCAACAAATACTCCTTGAAATAGTTGACCTGCCTCCAGTGTACCGATGACCACATTGGCAACATATCTCCCCCCAGCACCGGTTGTCTCGTCTATTGAAATCCATATTTTGTTGCATGCAACTTCATCTCTAATTTTCTGCACAACAATGTTGAAGTTGCTGTCAACATAATGATAACTCACTTGGTATATGTCCCTCTGTGTATTTCTCTAAAAAACCTCTGAAAGATTTGTGTTCCAATTTCCACAGTGGAATTCCAGCATCAATGAATGCCTTGCACCGATCATTCGAAAACTCAGATTTGCGACTGGAGCCAGCAGTGAATGTAGTGAGGAGACAAGCTTCGGTAATTTGTGTGGGTAGTCTACGCCCCAGCGGTATCAACATTGACTTCTCTAATTTTAGATAGCCCTTGTCTTCTCCCTCCTCCCCTTCCCAGCTCTCCTCTAGTCCTAGTGTCTCCGCCTCTTCCTTTCTTCCCCCCCCACATCAGTCTGAAGAAGGGTCTCGACCTGAAACGTCACCTATTCCTTCTCTCCATAGATGCTGCCTCACCTACAGTTTCTCCAGCATTTTTTTGCCTACCTTCTATTTTTCCAGCATCTGTAGTTCTTTGTTAAACATTCTATTCATAAGTATATTCGAAGGTGACACCCCCGGTTTCGCCCCAGTGGTGGAAGTTTTCTTGTAAGTTATACTATGTTAACATGTTAATAATAACATTAATATTAACGTATAACATAGAAAATGTCATGGTAATTACGATACAACTAGCACGACCTTTTAGCAAAATGGCAAAAAAAGGCTGCTTTAGGCACTCAATCGTGAAAAAGGCATTTTCCTAGTGAAATCATCAAAAAGGGCATGAAAAGGCACATGGTATTTATGGCAAAATCCAAGTCAAAGTAAAAAGAGTTTATTGTCATGTGTCCCTGACAGGACAATGAAATTCTTTCTTTGCTTCAGCACAACAGAACATAGTAGGCATTGACTACAAAACAGATCAGTGTGTCCATATACCATTATATACGTAAATACACACTTGAATAAATAAATTGATAAAGTGCAAATAACAGATGGAGGGATATTAATGTTCAGAGTTTTGTCCGAGCCAAGTTTAATAGCCTGATGGCTGTGGGGAAGTAGCTATTCCTGAACCTGGTCGTTGCAGTCTTCAGGCTCCTGTACCTTCTGCCTGAAGGTAGCAGGGAGATGAGTGTGTGGCCAGGATGGTGGGGATCCTTGATGATGCTGCCAGCCTTTATGAGGCAGCGACTGCGATAGATCCCCTCGATGGAAGGAAGGTCAGAGCCGATGATGGACTGGGGAGTGTTTACTACTTTTTGTAGTCTTTTCCTCTCCAGGGCGCTCAAGTTGCCGAACCAAGCCACGATGCAACCGGTCAGCAAGCTCTCTACTGTGCACCTGTAGAAGTTAGAGAGAGTCCTCCTTGTCAAACTGACTCTCCGTAATCTTCTCACGAAGTAGAGGCACTGATGAGCTTTCTTAATAATTGCAATTGTGTTCTCGGACCAGTGATCGCCATAAAGAATAGCTTCTTCCTAACATCCAACAGGTTCTTGAACACAACATGACACCAACCACTAGGGACTGGTAACATTAAGGACAATGGGCTTTCTTGCATTGTGTTGTGGTTATTAATTTATTGACTGTTTAAATTTTGATTTTAATATACATTATCTGTGTATTGTGCTTACAGGATTGTTATGTTGTTTCAGGTAAAAAAAGTCATTGTTCCAATGTTTGTGAATATGGCAATATTCTTGACATGAATAATTGAAATTGTTGAATAAACGTGGTATTGCCCTACATTTCACAGCCTTTATTTCTCGTTGTTATTGTCTCTCTCCCTTTTAGTCGACATTTGAACTCTATTTGCATATTAATTAAGTAACCACTAATTTAATGAATTGAATTTTTAATCTAACTTAAATTAATCAATTGCATCTTAAATTCCCCGAGGTGCTTAGATAGGATTTGAACTCATGTTTTCAGATCAGTACAACAATCCATCTGGATAGCATAACCCCCGTAAAACCAAAGGAACCTGCCATACTTCTAGCGGCACGATGGCACAGATATAGAGTTACTGCCTCACAGCACCAGAGACCCGGGTTCAAACCGGACAATGAGTGTACTCTATATGGAGTTGGTTCATTCTCCCCGTGACTGCGTGGGTTTTCTCCGGGTGCTCCGGTTTTCTCCCACATGCCAAAGTTGTACAGGTTTGTTAATTGGCTTTGGTAAGTTGTAGAATTGTCCCTGGTGTGTGTCGGGTAGTGTACGGAGAGATCGCAGGTCAGCGCACACTCAGTGGGACAAAGGTCCTAGTTCCAGACTGTATCTAAAGTCTTTCTCTCCAACTATCCTCATTAACCAGATGGATTCACCACCGGCTCATTGCCATGAATATTATGCCCTTACCCTATCTGAGATGTTCCCCTAGTCCTATTCATCCCTCCCCCTCCACATTTCAAAAGTAATTAACTCTAGGATGGGACTCTATTCCTTTGGAGTGCAGGAGGATGAGGAGTGATCTTAAAGAGGTGTGTAAAATCATGAGAGGAATAGATCGGGTAGATGCGCAGAGTCTCTTGCCTGGAGTAGGGGAATCGAGGACCAGAGGACATAGGTTCAAGGTGAAGGGGAAAAGATTTAATAGGAACCTGAGGGGCAACTTTTTCCACACAAAGGGTGGTGAGTGCATGGAACTCGCTGCCAGAGGAAGTAGTTGAGCCTGGGACTATCCCCACATTTAAGTAACAGCTAGACAGGTACATGGATAGTACCTTTGGAGGGATATGGACCAAATGCGGGCAGGTGGGACTAGTGTGGCTGAGCCATGTTGGCTGATGTGGGTAAGTTGGGCTGAAGGGCCTGTCTCCAAGCTGTATCACTGAATGACCTTATAACTCGATACGTCTTTTACAGTTCAGGCAAAGGATCATTGACATGAAATTTTAAAAGGACACAAAGTGCTGGATTCTCAGCAGGTAAGGCAGCATCACTGAAGAACATGGATAGGTGACCCTTCTTCAGAGTTCCAACCTGAAACATCACTAGTCCATGTTCTCCAGAGATGCTGCCTGACCTAGAGTCACCCCAGCAATTTGTATCTTTTTTTTGGTAAACCAACATCTGCAGTTCCTTGTTACTTCAACATTAAAGCATAAAGTATTTTAATTTAGATTAGTTTAGAAATACAGAGCGGAAATAGGCTCTTTGGCCCACCATGCCTGCGCCAACCAATGATCCCTGCACACGGACATTATCCAACACACACTGGGGATTACATTTATACAAAGCAAATTCACCACTTTGGAGCGTGGGGGGAAACCGAGGATCTCGGGGAAAAACCCGCAGGTGACGGGGAGAACGTGCAAACTCCGCACAGACAGCACCCGTGGTCGGGATCGAACCTGGGTCTGCTAGCGCGGTAAGGCAGTAGCTCTTCCGTTGCGCCACTGTGCCCCCCTCTGTTTCTGCTTCTCTCAGTTTGCAGATACTGCACCTAACCTCGAGCATTTTCTGTTTTTATCTTACCATGAACATTTTTGTTGAGATTCTTTGCTGATCACGTTGCAATTTTAATAAGGTTTTATCTCATCACCCCCCCCCCCCACCCCCCCCCCCCCCCCACACCCCCATTTTATTTCTCATTTCTCTAACTCTCGCTCTGCTGGTTCCTTAACGTTCTATAAATTCACCCAAATGCATTCTTGATGAGAACATTGGTGTTAGTAGGCTGCGTGGCTCTGAGCAGATCATTGGAGATTTGCACTGATACTGTTCATGCTAATTTACCAACGCAAACAGACATCTTGTCAGGTTTAGTTTAATTTAGAGAATCATAACTTGAGTTTAGGGTTGGATGAACAACTATACTCAACATCTCCCGGATCTATCTCCACAATCTTTATATTTGTAAAAATTAAAAAAAAAATAAAAATTTAGAGATGCAGCGTGGAAACAGGCCCTTCGGTCCACCAAGTCCGTGTCGACTAGTTACCCCCAAATTTCACTGTACCAATTGGTGCATGTGACAAAAAATGTCTCTTGAATCTGTTGAATCTTAATCCCTGCACACTAACACTATCCTATACACTCTCGGGATTATTTACAATTTTTAATAAAGCCAACTAGCCGACAAACCTTCGGCCCATCTTGCCCACACCGGCCACCAGTGACACCAATGCACTGACAGCAGCCTCTGCCTGCAGCCCGTTTGTTTTTCCTCTTTTTTTTATATTTAGTCAGTTTAAAGTCTGTTTTTTGGGGAATCTTTAACTTTTATATGTGGGGGAGGGGGGCAGGGTAAGGGGGGGTTTCCCAGTCGCTTCCTGGCTGGGACGCGACTATTTCTCCGAGTTGCGTCCTCGCCCCCCCCACCTCGCGCCCTACCACCTGGATCGGAGCGGCCTTTCCTACCAGGGACCGGGAACCGGACCAGAGCTGCAACAGCGGCGGCGGTGCTGGAGTCACCACGGAGCGGGCGATGACTACCTGGGTCGCCGTTGGAGCTCCGGAGTGTTGGGCCGCTGCTCCAATATCGTGGAGCTCAGGTTTGGGGAGAGCTCCCAATGCGGGCGGCACTGACCGTCATCGTGGAGTCCTGGGGCCCTTTGCCGAGGGCCTCCAGCGTTGAATCTCCACCCGGCGCACCCTGCGGACTTTGGGAGCCGCAGACTCCGGTAGGAGGGGGCCGACTCGGGGTCCAGGCCGCTGAGGACGTCCCGCAGGCCGACGTCGGACTTACATCACCCCGGGGAGCGGGCCTGAACATCGGGCTGCCCGGAGCGGCGACTGCGGAGGGCTCGGGGGAGGCCCCGACCACGGGTGAACAGTGGAGAACATCGGGAAGAGACTGACTTTGGTGCCTTCCCTCACGGTGGGAAATGTTGATCCTGCTGCGAGGGGATGTTTTATGTTGAATTTCTGTCTACTCTGTGTTGTATTCTTTATTTTTGGCTGTATGATGACTTCATTTCACTGTGCCAATTGGCACACGTGACAAATAAAATCTATCTGTATCTGTATCTGCATCTGTTATACAATTATAATCATCTCTAAGGTTGGATTCAGGGTAAATTATTCAACCCCTTTATGATAACCATGTTAAGCTGAAAAGGGTGCAGAGAAGATTTACGAGGATGTTGCCAGCACTAGGGGGTCTGAGCTATAGGGAGAGGTTGAGCAGGCTGGGACTCTATTCCTTGGAGCGCAGGAGGATGAGGGGTGATCTTATTGAGGTGCATAAAATCATGAGAGGAATAAATTGGGTAGATGCACAGTCTCTTTCCCAGATTAGGTGAATCGAGTACCAGAGGACATAGGTTTAAGGTGAAGGGGAAAAGATTTAATAGGAATCTGGGGGGGTAACTTTTTCACACAAAGGGTGGTGGGTGTATGGAATAAGCTGCCAGAGGTAGGGACAATCCCAATGTTTAAGAAACAGTTAGACAGGTACTCGGATAGGACAGGTTTGATCAAATATTATGGACCAAACGCGGGCAGGTGGGACTAGTGAAGCTGGGACATGTTGGCCGGTGTGGGCAAGTTGAGCCGAAGGGCCTGTTTCCACAATGTATCACTCACTGACTCTGGGCATCTATAGCAATGGACAGTTTCTGAACAGACGCCAGCACAATACCAATAATGCAAATTTCCCGATGACCGGCGATTTTGTCTTCCAGATGTTTGTGTCAATTGTACGACCCCTCATGCCACTGCTCACGCAGAAAACAGGATTTGTAACTACTGCAGAATATCATTCATCTTGTTGCTTTAAACTCATTCTTGAGCTTGAGTAATTTAACTGGGAATATATGAAGGACAAAGCGTGAATAACTACTGATAGACAGCTGCTTGTAAATCCCGGCTTTGTGCCCTTTGGGAGAAACTAGGTTGGAAAATAAAACTGAAAAATGACTGGATTTTATCATCTTTAACACATTCTCATAGAAATGTACAAGCTTTACACACAGTCTTCGATATTCACCTTTTTAATGAGGACACAATTACCACAGGTTAATTAAGCAATGTTCAAATTTTTTTTTCAGGGCACTATATGTGGTATGGTAATAAATACTAAAGACAACCACATATACACATGTAGACACAGGGAACTGCAGATGCTGGTTTATACCCAAGATTGAGACAAAGTGCTGGAGTAACTCAGGAAGCATCCCAGGGATAATGTGAGGTGTCAGAAGGCCAGATCTCAGGTAATTTGAGGTATCAGAAGGCCACTAGTTAGCCTGTGTTTGGTGTACAAACACCTCACATATAACCTGGTCACATTCCGCAGGACAGCTGAGGCAGTGGGCAGCTGCAAATGGCAAGTACGACCAAGGGCATCACATACGGGGCAAGTGAGATGGGGGGGATCCATGTCCCACGCAATGCAACACATTGGACGTCATGTGCCAAAGTAGATTCAATGAACAACTGTTATTCCAGCGCACATTTAACATTTGGCCAGAATAGTGGCGCAGCGGTAGAGTTGCTGCCTCTCAGCGCCAGGGACCCAATGTTTGATCCCGACTACGGGTGCTGTGTCTGTTTAGAGTTTGCACATTCTCGTCGTGACCACGTGGGTTTTCTCCGGGTGCTCAGGTTTCCTCCACATTCCAAAGATACGCAGGTTTGTAGGTCAATTAGCATCTGTAAATTGTCCCTAGTGTGTCGGATAGAACTAACGTTCTGGTGATCGCTGGTCGGTGCAAACACCAAGGGGCAAAGGGCGTTTTTCCACGCTGTCTCTCGAAACTAAACTAAGCTTAACACCAGCAATCTAAAGTGGTCTGATTCCCTAATGTCTCTCGGCAGTGTGCATCTTCTGGGAGAAGCACTACCTTATTCTCTTTCTTAACTGGAGATGTAACCTTAGTAATCTGTTAGGCCCCTGTCCCACTTAGGAAACCTGAACGGAAACCTCTGGAGACTTTGTGCCCCACCCAAGGTTTCCGTGCGGTTCCCGGAGGTTTTTGTCAGTCTCCCTAATGGTCGAAAGTGATTTCCGTTTTAAAAATCGTTAATTTTTTAGTCGAAGCCGGTTGCGATGATAGTTGAAGGTGGTTGCCGGAGGACAAAAACCTCCGGGAACCGCACGGAAACCTTGGGTGGGGCGCAAAGTCTCCAGGGGTTTCCGCTCAGGTTTCCTAAGTGGGACAGGGGCATAAAGAGATCCCCAATGGTCTCCATGAATCTAGCTGCAGAATTAAAGAATGTTCTTTTAAGAAGGAGATGAGGAAAAATTTATTTCGTCAGAAGGTGGTGAATCTTTTCAATTATTTGCCACAGAAGGCTGTGGAAACCAAATCAATGGATATTTTTAAGGCAGAGATGGACAGATTCTTGGTTAGTACAGGTGTCAGGGGTTATGGGGCAAAGGCAGGAGAATGGGGTTAAGAGGAGAAGATAGATCAGCAATGATTGAATGGCAGAGTAGACATGATGGGCCGAATGGCCTAATTCTACTCCGATCACTTCTGACCTCATGACCTTATAACTCGTTAGGGAATTGAATTAGAATTAGAATTGAACGGTCATGAACGCCATCATACCAAGCTCATTATGATTGTAGTAGTCATTGAAAGAAGGCATGCAGGTGAAGCAGGCAGTGAAGAAAGCGAATGGTATGTTGGCATTCATAGCAAAAGGATTTGAGTACAAGAGCAGGGAGGTTCTACTGCAGTTGTACATGGTCTTGGTGAGGCCACACCTGGAGTATTGCGTACAGTTTTGGGCTCCTAATCTGAGGAAAGACATTCTTGCCATAGAGGGAGTACAGATAAGGTTCACCAGACTGATTCCTGGGATGGCAGGACTTCCATATGAGGAAAGACTGGATAGACTCGGCTTGTACTCACTGGAATTTAGAAGATTGAGGGGGGATCTTATAGAGACGTACAAAATTCTTAAGGGGTTGGACATGCTAGATGCAGGAAGATTGTTCCCGATGTTGGGGAAGTCCAGAACAAGGGGTCACAGTTTAAGGATTAGGGGGAAGTCTTTTAGGGCCGCGATGAGAAAATCATTTTTCACACAGAGAGTGGTGAATCTGTGGAATTCTCTGCCACAGAAGGCAGTTGAGGCCAGTTCATTGGCTATATTTAAGACGAAGTTAGATGTGGCCCTTGTTGCTAAAGGGATCAGGGGGTATGGAGAGAAGGCAGGTATGGGATACTGAGTTGGATGATCAGCCATGATCATATTGAATGACGGTGCAGGCTCGAAGGGCCGAATGGCCTACTCCTGCACCTATTTTCTATGTTTCTATGTTTCTATTATGGCAGTGATGTTCTTGGTTCTTGGTTACTTGGTCCTCCAAAATATTCCAACTGGAATTTAAACTGGAGATGGTGAAGGGAGGGGTTTAGCCAGAGAGGGTTATTGGGAAGACGTTAGCATGAATAAAGTCCCAGCGAGGAAAGATTTATTTCAAAAATGCAACTGTCACTTACTTTTTTAGATTAGTTTAATTTAGAGAAACAAGACGGAAATATACCCTTCGTCCCACCCTGACTGCCGACCACCCATTCACATTAGTTCTATATTATCGCACTTTAGCTTCCTCTCTCTAGACTCACCAGGGGTAATTTTACAGAGGTTGCTTAACCTGCCGACCCGCATGTCTTTGGGAAGCACCTCATATAAAACCACCCGGTCACAAGAATGGGCGAAGTTCGTACAGACAGCGGCTGAGGTCAGCATTGAATATAACATTCTTAAGGGATTGGACAGGCTAGATACAGGAAAAATGTTCCCCATGTTGGGGGAGGCCAGAACCAGGAGACACAGTTTAAGAATAAGGGGTAGGCCATTCAGGACTGAGATGAGGAAAAACCTTTTCACCCAGAGAGTTGTGAATCTGTGGAATTCTCTGTCACAGAGGGCAGTGGAAGCCAATTCACTGGATGTTTTCAAGAGAGAGTGAGATTAGCTCTTTGGGTTAACGGAATCAAGGGATATGGGGAGAAAGCAGGAATGGGGTACTGATTTTGGATGAGCAGCCATGATCATATTGAATGGTGGTGCTAGCTGGTCTACTCCTGCACCTACTTTCTATGGTTCTATGAACCTGGGTCTCTGGCGCTGTGAGGTAGTGGCTCTATCAGCCGTGCCATTACATCGCTGCTCACTTCACTTTGCAAGACTGCTCCGTCTGGCTCATGTTGGGATGGGGCCATGAAAATAAGTCAATAAGCAAAATTCCTATAGTTCCAGCCAACAACTAAATGGGGTCAGCAGAGCTATAATCCCTGAGAAAACAACTTCATTTTGGCCACAGTATAAATCTATCAGAGATATCTATTAGTCAAAGGTAGCTGAAACCTGTAAAAATGTACGTATTCAATTACGGAATGTGTGCTTCAATGGCCAGCGGAGGATTTATAGCCCAACCCTTATTATGTTCCGAAATATACCTTTTATATTTTATAGTGTACGTTTTAATCATGGTGTTATGGTTAGACAGTGCAGAAACAGGCTATTCAGCCAACCGGTTCATTAATAGCCAACCAGCCCCCTGCCATATTCATCTCGTACCAATCCCATTTACATCTCAGCGGAACAGGCAGCATCTCTGGAGAGAAGGAATGGGTGACGTTCTTCAGACCCTTCTTCGTGCAAATGAAACGGTTTCAATGGCTGACACCCGATACAAATGGGAGGAGAAAAGATGGAGGGGAAGAGAGAATGTAGGTGGGTAGGGAATTTGGTTTGGTAAATGTAACAAGATTGTCCCTAGTGTGCGTGTAGGAAAGTGTTAACATGCGGGTGTTGCTGGTTGGTGTCATACCCTTCTTCAGACCCAAACGTCACCTATTCCTTCTCTCCAGAGATGCTGCCTGTCCCGCTGAGTTGCCCGAGCTTTTTGTGTCTGTCCTTGTTTTCAACCAGCATCTGCAGTTCCTTCCTACACAGAGTGTGATCAGCCCTTCGGCTTGGTAATTTGTGGGACCACCTTTGGACAAAATGGTGACGCCAGGGACAGAGTGAGAGATCAGATGAAGGAACTGCAGATGCTGGAAAATCGAAGGTAGGCAAAAGTGCTGGAGAAACTCAGCGGGTGCAGCAGCATCTGTGGAGCAAAGGAGATAGGCAACATTTTGGGCTGAAAACCTGTATGATCTGACCTCTAGAGTGTCCCAAGCCATTATGTTGACATTGAACTCTTGAACCTACTGAACATATAGAAACATAGAAACATAGAAGTTAGGTGCAGGAGTAGGCCATTCGGCCCTTCAAGCCTGCACCGCCATTCAATATGATCATGGTTGATCATCCAACTCAGTATCCCGTATCTGCCTTCTCTCCATACCCTCCGATCCCCTTAGCTACAATGGCCACATCTAACTCCCTCTTATATATAGCCAATGAACTGGCCTCAACTACCCTCTGTGGCAGAGAGTTCCAGAGACCCACCACTCTCTGTGTGAAAAAAACACAGACATAGACATAGACATTTGTTGCACACAGAACTATCAGTGGAATCAGAAGCAGGGTCTCGACCCGAAACGTCACCCATTCCTTCTTTCCAGAGATGCTGCCTGTCCCGCTGAGTTACTCCAGCTTTTTGTGTCTACCTTCAGCGTAATCTGACATGATGCAAATAAGCAAGCAGGAAGAAAATACAATGAGGACCAAATTAGTATCTACTGCTGGCAACCAAAGATAAGTTTTTATCCCCTGTTCTGCGTGGCCGTATTTAATTCAATACAATAAATTAGGGAGGTCAAAAGCCTACGCTGGATGGTGTGGAAATTGAATTGCTTACACTGCAGGAATAGGATAACAAGTCTTGCCTTGATGGGAGAATTAAAATTAGACCATATTTTAATCTTCGATTAACTTCTTTTTCAACTGCTTACAGGGGAATTCTCAGCACCGACACAGTCAATTCAGGCAATCCACTAACGTTTCATCACATGTCAATTTTGGCCAAGTATGTATCATTTTTAAGGTGGTGATTGACAGATCCTTGATTAGTAAGGACATCAGGGGTTATGGCGAGAAGGCAGGAGAATGGGGTTGAGAGAGAAAGATGGATTGGCCATGATTGAATGATGGAGTAGACATGATGGGCCGAATGGCCTAATTCCACTCCTTGAACTTATGAACTGAGGTCGTTAAGGGAAAATTAACCTGGATCCGTAACCTAGTCTAGCCCTGAACATAAACAATGAACTCACAATGCATAGTCAACTCCTAGATAGGCTGAATATACCATTCACTAATCCAGGTTCACAGAATTAACACACTGGAAAATCGAACACCTTCCTTACGGTAAACCTAACCATACTAATGCATTGAGAATTAAAATAACTCAGATTTTAGAAGTTCTCTCTTCTCTGCATTGGATTCCTCCGCCAGAATTTCTGGCATTTCCATGGGTAGGTGCATCTTTTCTGCACTTTAAAAGAAATGTCCTTTACAAATGAGCTGCACAGTGACACAGCGGTAGAGTTGCTGCCTCACAGCGCCAGAGACCCGGATTCGATCCTGGCTACGGGTGCTTGTCTTTACGGAGTTTGTACGTTCTCCCCGTGACCTGCGTGGGTTTTCTCCGGGATCTCTGGTTTCCTCCCACACGCCAAAAAGACGTACAGATTTGTAGGTTAGTTGGCTTGGCGTAATATTAAAATCGCCCCCAGTGCGTGTAGGATAGCGTTAGATTGCGGGGATCGCTGGTCGGCGCGGACTCAGTGGGCCGAAGGGCCTGTTTCCAGGCCGTATAAACTAAAACTAAAAAAATAATTTTCAAAGTGTAAGAGTTGCAGAATAAGATCCTAAACCTGCAGATAACTATGAAACTTACATTGGCACAGTAGTGCATATATCAGCTGTGACTCAGTCGGAAGCTCACTCACTTCCTACTGAGCTTGTGGGTGGACCTGACTCCTCTCCAATGTAGCAGTCTCGGCTGAGTTTCCACTGCAGTTCTGAGGGAGTGCTGCGCTGTTGGAGGTGAAGTCTTGTCAGTTGAGGGCCTGCCTGCTCGCCTGGACCATATGCTGACAACAATATATCCGGTCTGAAGAAGGGCCCCGACTCGAAACCTCACCTGTCCATTCCCTCCACAGATGCTGCCTGTCCCACTGAGTTCCATCTTAGCAAAAACAATTCCAGCACAATTCCAGTTTCTTCTGCCTGCAGTGATATTTCTCCTTGGTGTCTTCTTGGTCTGAATGCTTAACCCACATCCAATATTGGCAATTAGCCTATCTGGTCATAATGCAAAAACGGTGGTGAATCAGTGGAATTCACTGCCATAGATGGCTGTGGAAGCCAAATCGTTTGGGTATTTTTGAGTCGGGAAATTGACAGGTTCTTGATTAGTATGGGTGTCAATGGATTATGGGGCGAAGGCAGGTGAATGGGGTTGAGAGGGAAGGATAGAACAGGCTTGAATGGTGGAGCTGACTCGATGGGTCAAATGGCCTAATTCTACCCCTATGACTTATGGATACAAAGTGCTGGAGTCATGGGCCTGTCCCACTTTCACAACCTAATTCACGACCTCTGCCGGGTTTGCCCTTGACTCATACTCTCAGCATGGTCGTCACAAGGTCGTAGGAGGTCGTAGGTAGGCCGTAGCAAGCCGTGATGCTAGTCGTAGCTACTCGTGGCATCAAGTAGGTCGGGGCGTTTTTCGAGCATGATGAAAAATGTCCACGAGTAAAAAAGGTTGTGAATTAGGTGGTGAAAGTGGGACAGGCCTTTAACTCAGCAGGTCAGGCAGCATCTCTGGAAAACTTGGATAGGTGACATTGCAGGTTGAGACCCGGACTCATTATTTCTCACTTTACCCTCTGTGGCACCAATTTGGCTTCTAAAATATTGTACATTACAACGCTGAGTGATCACATTTCAAAGGCCCAGTGATACAGTCCCTCTGGATGTCAGGACTGAGATAGGCAATGCGCTACCTAAATGCAAGCCTTTTTTCGTCCATTACTGCATTGCAGGAGCTGTTAAGTTACATTCAAGTCATTAACCCAAGTTCCATAACATTGCTCGGGGTGCCTAAAGAAACATGCCTTGGCACTGTTCAAAGATCTGGCAGCTCTTCAGATGGCTTGGCCGTCACCTCATCCTCATATATATGTGCTTTTGCAGCTGTCTAAGGCTTTTCTTGGCCATCATTAGTGGCCTTGCGCAGATTCTGCTGGAATATTTGGACTTTAGAGAAGCAGCGTGGAAACTGGCCCTTCGGTCCACCGAGACCACTCCGACTGCACTAGCACTATCCTGCACACAATTTACAATTTTACCGAAGCCAATCAACCTACAAACCTGTTGCGGGAAGGAACTGCAGATGCTGGTTCACACCGAAGATAAACACAAAGTACCGGAGTAACTCGGCGGGATAGGCAGCATCTCTGGAGACAAGGGAGAAGGGTCTCGACCCCAAATGTCACCTATTCCGCTTCTCCAGAGATGCTGCCGAACTGGCTGGTTATGTCTAACCGACAAACCGGTAGGTCTTTGAAGTGTGGTAGAAAACCTACGCAGTCACAGGGGGGAAAAGGCAAACTTAGTACAGAAAGCACCCGTAGGCAGAATCAAACCAGGGTCTCTGATGCTGTGAGGCCTCAACTCTACCGCTGTGCCATAGTATTGTCCTATTGATGATGGCACTCACACAAGGGTATGAGGAAATTAACAGCACCAAAGGCATATTAATTGTTCATTCATGTCCTTTACTATCAGGGGTACAGGTTTTATGTGAATCTATGTTGATAGACACTGGGGAAGATTGAGGATTCAGATGGTTATCTCACACCATTGGCAGACGTCAGAGGTTATGGGCAGAAGGCAGGAGAATGGGGTTAGGAGGTAGAGATAGATCAGCCATGATTGAGTGGCAGAGTAGACTTGATGGGCCGAACGGTCTAATTCTACTCCTATTCCTTATGACCTTATGGCCATTCAATGTCATTCACCTCGAACAGGTACTTAACATAGAAACATAGAAAATAGGTGCAGGAGGAGGCCATTCGGCCCTTCGTGCCAGCACCGCCATTCATTGTGATCATGGCTGATCGTCCCCTATCAATAACCCGTGCCTGCCTTCTCCCCATATCCCTTGAGCTCTATCTAACTCTCCACTAGCCCCTAGAGCTCTATCTAAATCCGTCCAGTTACTTGGCCTCCACTGCCCTCTGTGGCAGGGAATTCCACCAATTCACAACTCTCTGGGTGAAAAAGTTTTTTCTCACCTCAGTCTTAAATGACCTCCCCTTTATTCTAAGATTCTGTGCTTCACTGTTTGTCTTCCTAGCTCAGGAAGGCCAACCCAGCGTCTGAAGCAGTAGCTTTGTTTCTCTCTCCACCAATGCTGCCTGACTCATTGACTATTTCCTCCAACATTTCCAACTTTTATCTCAGATTTCCATCATCTGCCGCCTTTTGATTTTGTGTGGTACCCCAGATTATTTATTTTTCGTTAAACAGCGTAGGCTAGACCAGGAGCAATTTACTCTGCGCTTGGGACACAAGTACCAGGGGAACAGTTATTTACTGGATAAACAAAAATCTGCAGATGATGGAAAACTGAGAACGAATGCACAAAACGCTCAAAGGTCAGCAGCGTCCGTGGATCGAGACTCAGTTATGTCCCTGTCCCACTTAGGAAACCTGAACGGAAACCTCTGGAGACCTTGCGCCCCACCCAAGGTTTCCGTGCGGTTCCCGGAGGTTTTTGTCCTCCGACAACCACCTTCAACTAGCACCGCAACCGGCTTCGACTAAAAAATTACCGATTTTTAAAACGGAAACCACTTCCGACCATTAGGGAGACGGACAAAAACCTCCGGGAACCTCCGGGAACTGCACGGAAACCTTGGGTGGGGCGCAAAGTCTCCAGAGGTTTCCGTTCAGGTTTCCTAAGTGGGACAGGGGCATAAAGGGCCTGTCCTACCAGCATCCGACTCCATGCGATGAGCGCGATCAAATTAGAAGCGGGGGCCGCGCGGAGGTCGGGTGATCCCCTGTACAGGGCCGTTCCCACCAGCATGCGCCTGCATGCGGCAAGCACGACCAAACTGGCAGCGAGGGCCGAGCGGGGGTCGGGTGAGTGGCGCAACGCGGCGCAAATGAGGCGAACTTGGAGCGAAGTCTTAAAGGTAAGTTCGCCGGGACAGAGAGGGGCACACAGAGAGGGACACAGAGGCACACACACAGAGGGCCACGGAGCCTCACACATAGAGAGTCACAGAGGCACCTACAGAGAGGGTCACGGAGGCACGACGTCTAGACGGTATGTAATGCGTCGAGGCGACTGCGAGCCGACAAGCCGTTGCCGCGCGGAATTTTTGAACAGTCAGTTTTTCGGAGCCCCACGCGATGTCGGGACAAACTCCGCACAATTCCGCACGGCTCCGGAGATCGAAGTGGGACCGGCCCCGCGACGCCGGAAGCTCAAGCAACCACGTTAGGTTGCGCTCATCGCATAGAGTTGCATGCTGGTGGGACAGGCCCTTAAAGGTTTCAAGCCTGACAAAGGATCTTCAATGTGCTGTTTCAGCTGACCAGTCTGCTGAGGTTAAATGTGTAACAGTGAAACTGAACCAGAGCACGTTTGGCATGCGGATGAATGAATGAATAAGTTTATTGGCCAAGTATTCACATACAAGGAATTTGCCTTGGTGCTCCGCCCACAAGTGACTACATGACGTAGAGTGACAGTTAGGAATGACACATAAAACATTTATAATAGAACATTATAGATTGAACATGTGAATTAAATAAAATACCAGCACAAAAGGAGGCTACAGAATTTTAGTTATTGTGTAGAGCTACTACTCGTGGAAAAAAGGCTGTTTTTATGTCTTGCTGTATTAGAGATTTTGTCACAGTGAGAACAACCATAGTCCCATTACACTACTAGAAATACTGACGTAATAAGGTTGCTCCAACATGGCCTGTTTGTGAAAAGGATTCCAATAGTAATTAGACTACGTAACATATATAAAAGGCCGATTCACGTTTAACGGATAGACACAAAAAGCTGGAGTAACTCAGCGGGACAGGCAACAGCTCTGGAGAGAAGGAATGGGAGACTCTTCAAATGTCACCCATTCCTTCTCTCCAGACGGTCCTGGACATGTCAGTTCTGGTTGACAATCCAGGGCAAGTCATAGAGTCACACAGCTTAGACACCCCCAACATCACCATCCATGTCTCCCATTTCCCTTTCCCCTTACTCTCAGTCTGCAGAAGGATCTTGACCCGAAACATCATCCATTCCCTCTCTAGAGATGCTACCAGTCCGTCTATCTTCGGTTTAAACCAGCATAGAGTCATGGAGTATGGAAACAGACCCTTCGGCCCAACTTGACCACACTGGCCAACATGTCCCAGCTACACTAGTGCAATCTGTCCATATCCCTCCAAACTAGTCCAATCCATGTACCTGTCTAATGGTTTCTCAAACGTTGCGATAGTCCCAGCCTCAACTACCTCCTCTGGCAGCTTGTCCTGTACACCCACCACTCTTTGCGTGAAAAAGTTACCCCTCAGAATCCTATGAAATCTTTTGTCCTTCACCTTGAACATACTTCCTCTGGTCCTTGATTCCCCTACTCTGGGCAAGAGACTCTGTGCATCTGCAGCTCCTTCCTGTTTAACTGATTGTAATTGTTTGAAAGCATCTCGTCAAAGGACTGCCCTCGCTTTGTTAATGGGAAGTCAAATCCGATCCTGGCAAATAAACAGTTTGCATGAAAATAACTGCCTTCAGCGGCTTGAAGTACAGAAGCCACAACCGAAGTGTTCAACGCACCACCACCCAGAGTACTGTCACGCAAGAATTGACGGACAGGTGCCTTGACAGATGTTTTAATACATTTACATCGACAGGCAGGTTTTTCGGGAACAATGGCATGAAATTACTGAATGTCTAAACACAACACCTCTGCTTTAAACTCAACTGCAGTTGGAAAGGAAATTGTCAACTGGGGACAAGGTTTCTTATCAAATCATTCACAGGGGGGCAGACTGCCCTGAGCAAGTGGTGCAGTGCTAGAGCTACTGTTTACAGCACTATCTTAGATTAGAGATACAACGTGAAAAAATGGCCCTTCGGTCCATGGAGTCCGAGCCGACCAGCGATCAACCATATACTAGTTCTATCCTACACATTAGGGACAGTGGAGTAGCGGCAGAGTTGCTGCCATACAGTGCCAGTGACCCGGGTTCGATCCTGACCATAGGTGCTGCCTGTACAGTTTGTACGTTCTTCCTGTAACCACGTGGGTTTTCTCCAGGTGCTCCGGTTTCCTCCCACACTCCAATGACATACAGGTTTGTAGAGTAATTGGCTTCAGTAAAAACTGTAAATTGTCCCTAGTGTGTACGATAGAATGGTGATCACTGGTCGGCATGGACTCAATGGGCTGAAGGGCCTGTTTCCATACTGTATTTCCAAAGACTAAAATCTAAAGATTAGACAATAGACAATAGACAATAGGCGCAGGAGTAAGGTCATTCGGCCCTTCGAGCCAGCATCGCCATTCAATGTGATCACGGCTGATCATCCCCAATCAGTACCCCGTTCCTGCCTTCTCCCCATATCCCCTGAGTCCTCTGTTTTTAAGAGCCCTATCTAGCTCTCTCTTGAAAGCATCCAGAGAACCTGCCTCCACCACCCTCTGCAGCAGAGAATTCCACAGACTCACCACTGTCTGTGAGAAAAAATCTTTCCTCGTCACCGTTCTAAATGGCTTACTCCTTATTCTTAAACAGTGGTCCCCTTGTTCTGGACTCCCCCAACATGGGGAACTTGTTTCCTGCCTCTAGCGTGTCCAAGCCCTTAACAATCTTATATGTTTCAATGAAATTCCCTCTCATCCTTCTAAACTCCAGAGTGTACAAGCCCAGCTGCTCCATTCTCTCAGCATATGACAGTCCCACTATTCCTGGGAACCTGCATGGGTATAAGGGGTCATAATTGCCTCCTTCTGTGTAATCAGTAAGTTCGTTTGTTGCTTGTGAGTGGTCTACTTTCACTGTCTGGAAGAATGCTTTGCGTCAACCATATTGGATCTGGAGTCACATATAGACCACATCTGGAGTATTGTGTGCAGTTTTGGTCTCCTAATTTGAGGAAGGACATCCTTGCTATTGAGGCAGTGCAGCGTAGGTTCACGCGGTTAAACCCCGGGATGGCGGGGCTGTCATATGTGGAACGTTTGGAAAGACTGGGCTTGTATTCACTAGATTTTAGGATGAGAGGGGATCTTATAGAAATGTATAAAATTATAAAAGGACTGGACAAGCTAAATGCAGGAAAAATGTTCCCAATGTTGGGGGAGTCCAGAACCAGGGGTCACAGTCTAAGAATAAATGGGGGGCCATTTAAAACTGAGATGAGAAAAAACTTTTGCACCCAGAGAGTGGAATTCCCTGCCACAGAAGGCAGTAGCGGCCAGTTCACTGGATGAATTTAAAAGAGAGTTAGATAGTGCTAGTGGAATCTAGGGATGTTGGGCGAAGGTAGGCACGGGTTACTGATTGTGGATGATCAGCCATGATCACAATGAATGGCAGTCCTGGCTCGAAGGCTCAAATGGCCTTCTCCTGCACCTATTTTCTATGTTTCTATGTTTCTAGATCTAGTTAGCATGACAGATTTCATCCCCTGAAAGATATTTCAGTGAGCCAGATGGTTCATAACGACAATCCAGTAGTTTCATGGCTATCGCTGGCCTTTATAGCTACTGACGTACTTAATTAACAACTGGAATCTGAATTCATGCCTTTGGATCATTGGCCTCTCAATTCTACCTGCAGTTTCATTGTGCCACTCTAACCACTGGATACTCAGCAGAGAGGAAGAACTGCTGGTGGAAAATTGGACACATATGGAGCAAAATTGGCATAGACCTGTCGATGGGATGTAAAAGCCCATGGCCACTTCTTGAGAAGATGGCAGACAGGTGGAGTACTTTCACATGAATTGAGTATAGGGGCAGAGAGGTTCTACTGCAGTTGTCCAGGTCCAGAACTGAGGTTTTGGTCTCTACATCTGAGGAAAGACATTCTTGCCATAGAGGGGATTGCCACAGAGAAGGTTCACCAGACTGATTCCTGGGATGGCAGGAGTTTCATATGAAGAAAGACTGGATAGACTCGGCTTGTACTCGCTAGAATTTAGAAGATTTATGGGGGGATCTTACAGAAACTTACAAAATTCTTAAGGGGTTGGACAGGCTAGATGCAGGAAGATTGTTCCCGATGTTGGGGAAGTCCAGAACCAGGAGACAGTTTAAGAATAAGGGGTAGGCCACTCAGGACTGAGATGAGGCAAGGATGTCCTTCCTCAAATTAGGAGACCAAAACTGCACACAATACTCCAGATGTGGTCTATATGTGACTGCAGATCCAATATGGTTGACTCAGGTCACAGTGTGAGGATAAGGGGGAAATCTTTTAGGACCGAGATGAGAAAAACATTTTTCACACAGAGAGTGGTGAATCTGTGGAATTCTCTGCCACAGAAGGTAGTTGAGGCCAGTTCATTGGCTATATTTAAGAGGGAGTTAGATGTGGCCCTTGTGGCTAAAGGGATCAGGGAGTATGGAGAGAAGGCAGGTACAGGATACTGAGTTGGATGATCAGCCATGATCATATTGAATGGCGTGCAGGCTCGAAGGGCCGAATGGCCTACTCCTGCACCTATTTTCTATGTTTCTATGAGGTAAAATGAGTCAAATTCTATGCAAAAAAACAAACTTTTTTTCGTTCATTGACCACCAAATTTCACAATACTGCACTCAATTGAGACCATACACAAAAAAAACAGTTAAAATGAGTAAAACCAGTATTACTCATTTGATATCCGGTGTATGCAACATTGCCAACACAACACAACAAGGCTTGGACCAACCGCTTGTTGGCAGAAACGTAATGAATATTGGTACCGTGAATGCTCGACTCGCCCAACTTGCACGCGAATCAGAAGCAGCTGACGAAAAGCTAGGTCAAACACAGCCAGGACATCCCCAAACCAATGCTTGAGATGGTGGCTGGTCCCTGGGGAGAATGCCTCTTACCTCGCACTCCCTCGGGCTGGGTCTGGTGTAGGTGCCAGCCGCCGTGCCGTTCACCAGTACGTCCACGGTTTCAGAGTTGGTCGGCTTGTAGTCCACATAGTACTCCTGCAAGGGCGAGTTAATCTGCCTCTCGCACTCCCTCTTCTTTTTCCGGCGCCTCTTCATCAGGGACCGCTGTTGCAGCTGCTTCATGCTGGCCGGGTACCTCTTCCAGGAGACGTAGATGACGAGCAGGATCATGGTGACTGACAAGAAGAGAGCCACGCTGCCCGCGATTATCTTGTGGAATGAGATGTGCTCGAACTCATGGTCCGAGTCGGCGATCGATTCGTTGGAAGGTTGGGCAGTGACGGGGAGTTGGGGCTTGCTGGCCACCGCGGTTGGCCTGGGGGTGGTAGTCTTTTGGGTTGTCTTTGAGCCCTGTGGTCGCTGGGTGGCAACCGGGGTCACCCCCGCACAGATTTTGTGATGGTCGACGGCTTCCATGACATTGTAGCCCTGGAGGGGCTTGGGCCCCGCGCAGATCATGGCGCTCTCTCGGTAGCCCTGGAAGTTCTTCAGCCAGTTGACCAGCGAGCAGATGTTCCGGTTGCACTCCCAGATGTTGGAGGAGAGGCTGATGGTGGTCAGGGAGGTCCAGGAGCTGAGGATCTCCTGGCTGATGGTGGTCAGCTTGTTGGAGTTGAGGTGGAGGCTGTGGAGGTTGGGCACACACTGGAACACGCCCGGCACGATGGCTTGGATCTCGTTGCCCGACAGGTCCAACTTCTGCAGCGAGCTCCAGGTCCAGGACATCCCCTGGCTGAACACCCTGATGCGGTTCCACTGGAGGTACAGAGTCCGCAGGCTGGACAGTCGCGGGAAGTGGGCGAGGTTGACTTTGGAGAACTGGTTGTGTTCCAGGTGGAGCTCGGTCAACTTCATGAGGCCGGCGAAGGCATTCCGGGCCAGGCTGCGCAGTCGGTTGTAGCCGAGGTCCAAGAACTCCAAGTTGCGGCAATCCTGGAACGCTCTCACCGGGATGGCCTTCAAAGAGTTGGATCTCAGATGCAGGCTCTGGAGTTTCCTCAAGCCCTTGAACTGCAGCGACTGCAAGACGTGCATCTTATTGTAGGAGAGGTCCACGTTGCGCAGATTGGGCACCGGGTGGAAGGTGCCATTGTGCAACCGAGTGATCTTGTTGGAGCTGAGAATTAATTCTTTCAAGCGGCGGATGCCTTGAAACGCGTTCTCGTCCACCGCGTGGACATAGTTGTGGTCGAGATACAACCAGGTGAGCTGGTTGAGGCCCGAGAACTGGTTGGGCTTGAGGGACTTGATGCTGTTGTACCTGAGGGAGAGGCCCAGAGATCCCGAGGAGATGTTCCCGGGGATTTCCTGCAGCGCCTGCGACTCGCAGTAGACTATCTTCCCGTCGCACCTACATGTCCTCGGGCACACTCTCTCTGCGTCGGAGAGGAGAGTCAGAAACACCGCCGGGACCAGGAGCAACACGGATCTCGGGGCAAGGAGATCTTTCATGAAACCTGCAGGGGCGGGAGGGGGAGAGAGAAGGGGGGTGAGAGGGAGAGAGATGGATGGGGAGAGATGGTGAGAGAGAGAGGGAGAGAGTGGGGGGGGGGGGTAGAGAAAGGGGGAGGGGAGATAAAGGGGGAGAGAGAAAGGGGGGCAGAGATTGGGAGAGAGAGGGGGGGGGTGTGGAGAGAGAGCGAGAGAGATGGTGAGAGTGAGGGGGAGAGAGAGGGAGAGAGAGAGGGGGGAGAGGGAGAGAGAGAGGGGGAGAGGGAGAGAGAGAGGGGGAGAGAGAGAGAGAGAGAGAGAGGGGGGGAGAGAGAGAGGGGGAGAGAGAGGGGGAGAGGGGGGGAGAGAGGGGGAGAGGGAGAGAGAGAGAGAGAGGGGGGGAGAGGGGGAGGGGGAGAGGGAGGGGGAGAGAGGGGGAGAGGGAGAGAGAGAGAGAGGGGGAGAGAAAGGGGGAGAGAGGGGGAGAGAGAGGGAGAGGGAGAGAGAGAGAGAGGGGGAGAGAAAGGGGGAGAGAGGGTCAGAGAAAGGGGGAGAGGAGAGAGAGAGAGAGAGAGGGGAGGGAAAGAGAGAGGGGGGAGAGAGGGGGAGAGAAAAGGGGAAAGGGAGAGAGAGAGAGGGGGGAGAGAGGGGGGAGAGAGGGGGAGAGAAAGGGGGAGAGAAAGGGGGAGAGGAGAGAGAGGGGGGGGGGGGAGAAAGGGGGAGAGAGAGGGAGAGAGAGAGAGGGGGAGAGATAATCACCGATTAGTGAGGACAAGAGCAAACCATCGGCGCAGTATACATCACATTCCAATACCCAGAGCGCTCGGGTCAGTTAACAAACACCCGTTATTATTGTTATTATCTGAAGAAGGGTCTCGACCCGAAACGTCGCCCATTCCTTCTCTCCAGAGATGCTGCCTGACCTGTCCCGCTGAGTTACTCCAGCATTTTTGTGTGTCTGCCTTCGGTGTAAAAATCTACTGCACCTGCAGTTCATTCCTGCACACCCGTTATTATTATTATTTTTACTTTTATTTGGGGGGGTTGTGGGGGGGTGGGGGGGAGGGGGTGCTGGTGAAGGTGGGGGTGAAGGGGCTGAGGGGGTGCTGGTGAAGGTGGGGGTGAAGGGGCAGAGGGGGTGCTGGTGAAGGCGGGGGTGTGGGGGAGAGGGGGGGTGCTGGTGACATTTTGGGGGTGAGGGGGGAGAGGGGGTGCTGGTGAAGGTGGGGGTGTGGGGGGGGGTTTGTGGAGAGGGGGTGCTGGCGAAATTTGGGGGGGGGCTTGTGGAGAGGGGTGCTGGTGACGGTGGGGGTGAGGGGAGAGGGGGCTGCTGGTGATATTAGGAGTGGAGGGGGGAGAGGGGGTGCTGGTGAAGGTGAGAGTGTGGGGGGGGGGTTGTGGAGAGGGGGTGCTGGCGAAATTTAGGGGGGCTTGTGGAGAGGGGGTGCTGGTGGAGGTGGGGGTGAGGGAGAGGGGGTGCTTGTGATATTGGGGGTGGAGGGGGGGGCTTGTGGAGAGGGGGTGCTGGTGAAGGTGGGGGTGTGGGTGGGGGGCTTGTGGAGAGGGGGTGCTGGCGAAGGTGGGGGTGTGGGTGGGGGGCTTGTGGAGAGGGGGTGCTGGCGAAGGTGGGGGTGTGGGGGGGCTTGTGGAGGGGGTGCTGGTGAAGGTGGGGGTGAGGGAGAGGGGGGTGCTTGTGATATTGGGGGTGGAGGGGGGGGCTTGTGGAGAGGGGGTGCTGGCGTAGATGGGGGCTTGTGGAGAGGGGGTGCTGGTGAAGATGGGGGTGGAGTGGGGGGGCAGCGCGGGTACATTGGCCGCTCTTTGCTGTGAACGGCGAGGGAGACCAGCAATTGCCAACCACTGTGTTGGAAGGATAAGATGGGATAAGGGTTAAACGCGCCGCATCACTTACCCATGCTGTAGTCGGCGGGTGCCCTAAACCTGCTGCTTTATTCCGCTCCTTCTCCACCTCCAAGGTCTGCACAGTAGATTGTCAGTCTAACTGGCAGCGAGTCGGGATCGCTGATATCCATGAATAGCAATGAGATCCCCTGGGAAGCGAAGCGCCGTGCTCTGGCCAGCCCGGCCAGCCAGCCATGGAAGGGCACGGCGGCGAGGTGAAGTTTGCCCGGCCGCCGATTCCCGGGCTGACCAGCTTCCAGCCAGGGCTGCCGCCGCCGTCTCATCCGAACTACCCCTTCCCCTCCTTGCAAACGCTCCCACCGCCTCGCAGTCTGGAACTGTAACTTCAGCACCAACGCACGCACGCCTTTCCCATCCCTGCGCGCCGCTGGGCAGCTCCGCCGCTTCTGACGCGATCTAATAACAGCCCCTCTGCCTCCCTCCCTCTCTGTCTCTCCTCACACACCCTCCCCTCGCCTCCCAAACCTTCCCCCTCCCTCTCAGCTTCACGGGGAGATATTGCACGGCGTGCCAGCCCAACTCACACCCCTTCTCTGAATCCTCCCTTTGCAAATAAAAACAGGAGCAATTCTTGACTCAGTGACCCCCCCCCCACCCCAAATCTCTCTCACCCCTCCCCTCAACACTTGCAGAGACAAGGGTCCTTGCAGTTCAGCGCCCTTGCTGCATTGAGACACGCAGCATTCACTTCTTGAAACCCTGCAGCAACATAATTCCACTTCATGTTATGTCTCCCAGACTGATGAGTGTGTGTGTGTGCGTGTGCGTTTGTGTGTGTGTGTGTGTGTGTGTGTGTGAATCGCGGTACACACTCTCTCTGAAGATAGAAGGTTGTGTGTGCGTTTGTGCGTTTGTGTGTGTGTGAATCGCGGTACACACTCTCTCTGAAGATAGAAGGTTGTGTGTGTGTGTGCGTTTGTGTGTGTGTGAATCGCGGTACACACTCTCTCTGAAGATAGAAGGTTGTGTGTGCGTTTGTGTGTGTGTGAATCGCGGTACACACTCTCTCTGAAGATAGAAGGTTGTGTGTGTGTGTGCGTTTGTGTGTGTGTGTGTGAATCGTAACACACACACACAAACACACACTCTCTCTATCTCTCTGAAGAGAGGAGGTTGTGTGCATGTGCATGTGCGTTTGTGAATCGCGGTATACACACACACTCTCTCTATCTCTCGGAAGAGAGAAGGTTGTGTGTGTGTGACCACCGCCACTCTCCCCCGTGTTTTTGCCAAGTGTAGAGGCTACTCAAAGACGAGCGTGTGCCTGGGCGGACGAGAAGTGTTGGCTGGGATCACGACGAGGCGCCGAGACGCTGAGGCAACGACTGGAACCGTCGAGATGTTTTTTTTGTTTCACTGGAGGGTGAATGGGGAATGGACAGGCGACATTTCACCTCGGGCCACTTGATTCCCCACCCTCGCCATCACCCACCACTCCCCTCCCCAGTTGCTGCCTTGACTGAAGAAGGGTCTCGACCCGAAACGCCACCTATTCCACGTCTCCAGAGATGCTGCCTGACCCGCTGAGTTGCTGCTGCTTTTTGAGTCTGGCTTCGGTACAAACCAGCATCTGCACAGTTCCTTCCTGCACGCGTTACTCTGGCATTTTGTCTCTTTTACACAAGTCTCCAGCCTCTGCCGTTCATTTTGTCTCTGTCGTGTTAACGTGTGCTAGTTTCTATGCCCCTTGCCTGGTGTCTTTGGAGACTTGTCACCGTGTAAGGCGGAGTGCTTACACGAACACCCCGGCGGGCGGGTCACCCATTCCTTCTCTCCAGAGATGCTGCCTGTCCCGCTGAGTTACTCCAGCATTTCGTGTGTAAACCGGCATCTGCGTTTCCTTCCCACACGTGTCGACCCTCCACCCCGCGACCCCAACACTGCCTCATCATATCATTTGTGGCAAGATCACTGCCTAGTTGCTGGAACTTAAAACAAAATACAGCGCTCTCGCTTTACCTTCCCCAAAGTATAGCAATATCGAAATCACTTGATCTTGGAATTTGTCAACTGCGGTGGCAATGCAGTTAAAAAGAATTAGTAGTCTCCAGTTATTTGCCCGTTTGCACTAGTCCCACCTGCGTGCATGCGTTTCACCTCCTCCAGAGTCATACTGTAATGAAATGTGGAAACAGACCCTTCCCAAGTTGGGCCGAAGGTTCAGGAATAGCTACTTCCCCACAGCCATCAGGCTATTAAACCTGGCTTGGACAAAACTCTGAACATTAATAGCCCATTATCTGTTATTTGCACTTTATCAGTTTATTTATTCATGTGTGTATATATTTATATATGGTATATGGACACACTGATCTGTTTTGTAGTCAATGCCTACTATGTTCTGTTGTGCTGAAGGAACGCAAGAATTTCATTGTCCTATCAGGGACACATGACAATAAACTTCCTTGAACTTGACCGTGCCCAACATGTCCCACCTGCCTGCCTGCGTATGGCCCATACCCCTCCAAACCTGTCCTCTCCATGTACCTGTTCACTTGTACCATTCTGTGGAATGGTCACTGGAATCACACACCAGATTTAATAAACCAATATATTATACAGTTCCATCCTCCACTTTAGACTTTAGCCGTACAAGGCGGAAACAGACCCTCCCACCCACAGAGTCCACGTCGACACTAGCACAATCTAGGGACGATCTACATTTTTTTTACCAAAGCCAATTAACCTACAAAGCTGTACGTCTTTGGAATGTGGGAGGAAACCGGAGCACCTGGAGAAAACCCATGCAGTCACGGGTAGAACGTACAAACTCCGTACAGACAGCGCCCATAGTCAGGATCGAACCCGGCTCTCTGGATCTGTAAGGCCTGCAATGCTGGCAAGTATATGCCAGTAAATAGTACATAGTATGTAGAGAACTGGGTTTCACCCCCACCCCCAATTGAACCTGTCCTCCTGAGGTGTTCATGCCAATCCCCTCTGATTTTCCACGGGAGACTGTCAATAGTGATTATTTATTTCCAAAGTCTTACTGAGCAAAAACACCTCCTTTCATTTTGCAGACCGATTTTTGGAGCTGCCTGTGCCATTACCCACAGCGAGATGTGGCCAGGAATTGAGTGAGTCACCAGTGGTAATGATACCCTCATTGCAAGCAGTTAAGATTTCCTTTTGATTGAGCTGGGAGAGTTTCCAGCATCAGCAGAACTGGGAGGGTTTCATGGATCTACGCTTCAGATGACACCTGGAGTTTGACTTGCCAGGTCACCAAGACTTGGGTCATTGGAGCCATAGAGTCAAGATGCTAGAGTAAGTCTGCAGGACAGGCAGCATCTCTGGAGAGGAGGAATGGGTGACGTTTCGGGTCTAGACCCTTCTTCATCACCCTTTCTTTCTCTCCAGAGATGCTGCCTGTCCCGCTGAGTTACTCCAGCAGTTTGTATCTATTTTCGGTTTAAAACAGCAGCTGCAGTTCCTTCCTACTGGCCATACAGCATGAAAACATGAAAACTAGCCTTGCAGCACATCTTGTCCACACCGATCTTATCCAAGTACCTGACCAAATATTTTTAAAACGTTATGATAAACTTACAAAATTCTTAGGGGGTTGGACAAGCTAGATGCTGGAAGATTGTTCCCGATGTTGGGGGAGTCCAGAACAAGGGGTCACAGTCTAAGGATAAGGGGGAATTCCTTTAGGACCGAGATGAGGAAAACATTCTTTACACAGAGAGTGGTGAGTCTCTGGAATTCTCTGCCACAGAAGGTAGTTGAGGCCAGTTCATTGGCTATATTTAAGAGGGCGCTAGATGTGGCACTTGTGGCTAAAGGGATCAAGGGGTATGGAGAGAAGGCAGGTACGGGATACTGAGTTGGATGATCAGCCATGATCACATTGAATGGCGGTGCAGGCACGAAGGGCCGAATGGCCTACTCCTGCACCTATTTTTCTATGTTTCTATGTTACCTGTCTCAACTACCCCCCATGTGCTAACTCATTCCATATACCTACAACCCTTGTAAAAATTAAATCTTTCCGCCCTCATCTTAGACCTCTGTCCCCTGGTTCTTGATTCCTCTACTCTGGGCAGAAGACTTAGTGTATTTACCCGATCTATTCCTCTCATGATCACCCCTCATCCTCCAGTGCTCCAAGCAATAAAGTCCAACCTCTCCCGATAGCTCAGACTCACGAGTCCTGGCAACATCATTGTAAGTCTTCTCTGCACCCTTTCCAGCTTAACAACATGTTTCCTAAAACAGGGTGATCGAAACTGAACGCAAAACTCTAAATGTGGCCTCGCCAATGTCTTGTACAACTGTAACATACGCTCCCAACTTCTAAGCTCAATATGTACTATTTACTGGCATATACTTGCCAGCATGCTGCCTTACATTGCCAGAGACCCAGGTTTGATCCTGACTACGGGCGCTGTCTGTGCGGAGTTTGTACGTTCTACCCGTGACTGCGTGGGTTTTCTCCGGGATCTCCGGTTTCCTCCCACATTCCAAAGACGTACAGCTTTGTAGGTTAATTGGCTATGGTAAAAGAAAAAGTAGAACATCTGGCTGATGAAGGCCGAAAGCCGTCTTAATCACCCTGTGTACCTGTGGCACCACTGTAGAACCTCCCAAACATTTACCACTACCACCTCTTGAATCTCAATCAATCCCTGGTCATTCCTCGGGATGGAAGGAAGTTCCTCTCCACCCTGAGGCCAAAGTAGGGACTGCATGGTATTAAGTTTGGAAAAGGTGCACCTGAGCTTGTGGCTTGAGTTATAGGGAGAGGCTGGATAGACTGGGACTTTTCATTTGGGAGCTTAGGAGGCTGAGGGGTACAAGATTATGAGGGGTATGGATAAAGTGAATGATTGAATGGTGGAGTAGACTTGATGGGCCAACTGGCCTAAATCTGCTCCTATATCGTATTAACTTTCAATCTTTTTCCTAGGGCAAAAGATTCTTAAACTGGAGAGCATCGGCTCAACGTGAGAAGGGAGAGATTTAAGAGGGACCTTGGGGGAAACTTTTTAAATCAGAGACTATCCAATCAGAGAGTCTGTATCCAGAACGAGCTGCCCGAGGACACAATAAATGCAGAAACAATTAGGACTTTAAAAATAAATTTGGACTGATATATAGATTGGAAAGGTTTAGCCCAATGTGCCAACTTGGTCATTATGGACAAGCTTGGGGGGGGGGGGGAGACCTGTTTCCATATTGCCCCTATATATGGCGCTATGAGTCTAGGCTGTCTCTTCCAGAGATGGGACAGGGATTACTTGAGGGGGTAGGTAGGTAGTGTGAGATGTCTCTTCCGCCCCTCATACAGGGATTAAATGTGCTCCGAACTAATGCTGCTGCTCCATTTTGAGCAGTCATGGGCTGGTGATTCATAGCAGTCATAGAAAGATGAAGACAGTTGGTGCATAGAATGAAACACCCACCTCTCTAGGCTCCCTCCAAGGCACACGTGTCATCCTGATTTGAAAATACATTGTACTTCCTGTACCGTCACTGAATCTTGATTTAGTTAGTTTAGAGATACAGCATGGAAACAGGCCCTTCGGCTCACCGACCAATGATCCCACACACTAACACTATCCTACACACACGAGGGATAATTTTACATTTATAGCAAGCCAATTAACCTACAAATCCATACTCCTTTGGAGTGTGGGAAGAAACTGAAGATCTTATGGGCCTGTTCCACTTACGCGACTTTTTTAGCGACTGCCGGCACCCGTCATTGGTCGTTGCAGATCGCCGAAGTTTTCAACACGTTGAAAATTCAGCGGCGACCAGAAAGACGCCATGGGCGACTGAGGAGACTACTCACGACCATACAGGCGACATGTCGCGGTGTGAAGCCTGTATGGTCAGTATTGATGTGGATAGAGAACTGGCTAGCAGACAGGAGGCAAAGGGTAGGAGTAAACGGGTCCTTTTCAGAATGGCAGGCAGTGACTAGTGGGGTGCCGCAAGGCTCAGTGCTGGGACCCCAGCTATTTACAATATATATTAATGATTTGGACGAGGGAATTCAATGCAACATCTCCAAATTTGCAGATGATACCAAGCTGGGGGGTATAGTTAGGTGTGAGGAGGATGCTTGGAGGCTGCAGGGTGATTTGGATAGGCTGAGTGAATGGGCAGATACATGGCAGATGCAGTATAATGTGGATAAATGTGAGGTTATCCACTTTGGTGGCAAAAACATGAGGGTAGACTATTATCTGAATGGTGGCAGATTAGGAAAGGGGGAGATGCAACGAGACCTGGGTGTCATGGTACACCAGTCATTGAAAGTAGGCATGCAGGTGCAGCAGGCAGTGAAGAAAGCAAATGGTATGTTAGCATTCATAGCGAAAGGATTTGAGTATAGGAGCAGGGAGGTTCTACTGCAGTTGTACAGGGTTTTGGTGAGGCCACACCTGGAGTATTGCGTACAGTTTTGGTCTCCAAATCTGAGGAAAGACATCCTTGCCATAGAGGGGGTACAGAGAAGATTCACCAGACTGATTCCTGGGATGTCAGGACTTTCATATGAGGAAAGATTGGATAGACTCGGCTTGTACTCGCTGGAATTTGGAAGATTGAAGGGGGATCTTATAGAAACTTACAAAATTCTTAAGGGGTTGGACAAGCTGGATGCTGGAAGATTGTTCCCGATGTTGGGGGAGTCCAGAACAAGGGGTCACAGTCTAAGGATAAGGGGGAATTCCTTTAGGACCGAAATGAGGAAAACATTCTTTACACAGAGAGTGGTGAGTCTCTGGAATTCTCTGCCACAGAAGGTAGTTGAGGCCAGTTCATTGGCTATATTTAAGAGGGCGTTAGATGTGGCACTTGTGGCTAAAGGGATCAGAGGGTATGGAGAGAAGGCAGGTACGGGATACTGAGTTGGATGATCAGCCATGATCACATTGAATGGCGGTGCAGGCTCGAAGGGCCGAATGGCCTACTCCTGCACCTATTTTCTATGTTTCTATGGTCGTGAGTAGGCGCCCAAAGAGTTGTACCTTGTTCTGGTCGCCGCTGGATTTTCAACATGTTGAAAATGTTCGGCAACATGCAACGACCTGGTCGCCGAAAAAGTCACATAAGTGGGACGGGCCCTTGAAAGAAAAGGCATGCGGTCACGGGGAGAACACACAAACTCTGTACAGACTGCACAGGTAGCCGGGAATGAACCAGGCTCTCTCGATTCGCTTTACAGTTTGCATGCTGACAAACATGCATTTGTTACTAATACATAGTTTGTGAATAACTGCAATTCACCTTCTATGGAGCAGAAATGTATTTTCTCCCACAGTCAGAAATTCAATGGGAAATTAACAGTAGTAAGTGTTTCTTTTTCTCCAGTTTTATTGAGCGAGACCCTTCATTGCATGCTTTGCTAACTCATTGTGGAGCTATCTCTATCATTACACACACAGTCAGATGTATCTAAGAATGGGTGAGTCACAAAAGGCAATGATACGTGCTCTTCAAGAGCAGTGTGCGAGCACTTTCGCCAGAGGAGCTGCAGTGGTTCACACATGCGAGGGGAAGTAGGGATGGACAAAACTGCTCCCCCTACCTGCGCCATCTCATTCTGCAAATGAGTCAAAATAACCCTGTTTTAAAAGAATCCTTGGATCGAAGAGTATGCAAATCCACTATTTATTGGAGGCGGCATAGAAACAGTAAGTAGTTGCATGAGTAGGCCATTCGGCCCTTCGAGCCAGCCCCGCCATTCAATATGAGCATGGCTGATCATCCAAAATCAGTCTGAAAAAGAGTTTCGGCCCGAAACGTCGCCTATCTCCTTCGCTCCATAGATGCTGCTGCACCCGCTGAGTTTCTCCAGCATTTTGTGTGCCATCCAAAATCAGTACCCCATTCCTGCTTTCTCCCCATATCCCTTGATTTCTTTAGCCCCAAGACCTATATCTAACTCTCCCTTGAAAACATCCAGTGATTTGGCCTCCACTGCCTTCTGTGGCAGAGAATTCCACAGATTCACAACTCTCTGGGTGGAAAAGTTTTTCTCATCTCAGTATTAAATGGCCTGTCCCTTATTCTTAAACTGTGACCCTGGGTTCTGGACTCCCTCAACATGGGGAACATTTTTCACAACTCCACTAGAGGTGTTTATGAGGTTTTTGGATAGCCACATATACAGAGAATGAAGGGATATGGATTACATGCAGTCTTGTTCTTGCTTCTTGGCTTCCTGGTCCTCCAAAAATATTCCAAATGGAATTTAAACCAGAGGTGGTAGAGGTTGGACTTGGTCAGAGATGATTAGTTTAATTTAGCAAGATGTTTTCACAGAAAGGGTGGTGAAGTTATGGAACGAGCTGCCAGAGGAGGTGGTTATGGCAGGTACTATCGCAACGTTTAAGAAACATTTAGATAGGTACGTGGGTAGGACAGGTTTAGAGGGATATGGGCTAAAGGCAGGGAGATGGGACTAGTGTAGATGGGACATGTTGGCAATTGAGCCAAAGAGCCTGTTTCCACAGTGTAAGATTCTATGACTATTCCTGTATGACTCTGGGACATTGTGGGATGAAGACCCTGTACCTGTGCTGTATTGTTCTGAGTTATATGTTGAATAACTTCTAAGATAGTCACAACAGCAACAATTAGAAGCTAGCCACCTCCTGGTGCATGATACCAGAAAGGTAGTCTCTGTAGCTGAGAAATGTGTTAGTATTTTTCTTTATCAAACACACTTCCTGATGTACGTAAGTAAGTAAGTAAGTTTATTGGCCAAGTATTCACATACAAGGAATTTGCCTTGGTGCTCCGCCCACAAGTAACAACATGACATAGAGTACCAGTTACGAATGACTCAGAAAACACTAAACATTAATAATAATATAACATTAATGATAAAACACTATTGATCGAGCATGTGATCAATGGAATAAATACTATATAAACAGACTAATTTCCTAGGTCTTATCTTACACTCCGTCATTGCTAATCCCTTTTATTAATCCCTTTTATAATCCATGACTTACTCAATATTGTCCATTACAGAGAATAAACTAGGTTGCAGGGAAAATAATGGGGCGTTCTTTGAGTTGGCCAGGTCATCGTTGGCTGACGAGCCACTTTCCTTGTCATAAGGAAACATGAAACTATGTTTTTAAACCTTAGATTAGTTTGGAGATGCAGAATGGAAACAGGCCTTTCGGCCTACCAAGTCCATATTGACCACCCATTCACACTAGTTCTGTGTTATCCCACTTTCTCATCCACTCCCAGGGGGATAAGATTGCAACCGCCCTGTGTCGACTAATGCAATCAACTCGACGTGCACAAACGGATGATCAAATAGAACAAGTTGTCCAACAACTTTAGGCTGTGCACGCCACACGAAAGAAGATCCACTCCCAGCTCACCAAAAGTAATTTACAGAGGACAATTAACCTACAAACCCACACGGCTTTGGGATGTGGGAGGAAACCGGAGCACCCGGAGGAAACCTGTGTGGTCACGAGGAGAACGTGCAAACTCCGCACGGACAGCACCCGAGGCCAGGATCGAACCTGGGTCTCCGTCGCTGTGAGGCAACAGCTCTACCGCTGCACCACCGTGCCGCAAAGCCCCTACCCGTAACGTCACCTGTCCATGGTGGCCAGAAATGCTGCCTGACCCGCTGGGTTAATCCACAACTTTGTGTCCTTTTAAGCTGGAGCAAGAGTTAGTTGTTCATCGCCGTGTGGTTGCGGGTGAGAATAAAACTGGCACTGGGACGGAACAGTTTTACCAGCTGCTCCACTGTCCACAGGTTGAACTGATGCATTAGGTTTTATTTACAGGCAGGTGATTACAGGAGTAAAATTATAGTGCTGGGATACTTAGCAGCATGGACATCAAGGTTACATGGCCGTTAATATTTATCTGGAAGGTTCATCCAGATTCCTTCATTAACTTCAGAGCGAAAGAGGCTCCACAAGAGAGCTTCATCTCAGCCCAGCAGTGAGAACAATAGGTGTAGCAAGGAACTGCCGATGCTGGTTTAAACTGAAGATGGACACAAAAAGCTGGAGTAACTCAGCGGGACAGGGAGCATCTCTGGAGAGAAGGAATGGGTGACGTTTTGGGTCTGAAGAAGGATCTCGACCCAAAACATCACCCATTCCTTCTCTCCAGAGATGCTGCCTGTCCCGCTGAGTTACTCCAGCATTTTTTGTCTACCTTAGTGAGGCCAATAGGGGTGTCCTTGGAGTATAAAGATCAATTATCTTTAAAGCAGATTTCACATATTATCCTTGGTTGCACCAAAGGTCTGAAGAAGGGTCTCGACCCGAAACGTCGCCTATCTCCTTCGCTCCTTAGATGCTGCTGCACCCGCTGAGTTTCTCCAGCTTTTTGTGTAACCCTCGATTCTCCAGCATCTGCAGTTCCTTCTTTAACAATAAGAGGAGGTTGCTGTCTCTTCCCTTTCTTTTTTAAGCTTTATCAAGCTGTTGTTTTGTTCAACTGTGCCTTCTGTTCCCAGTGAACAACACGCTGGCAGTGTTCCCGACTAGCGGGCCCAAGCCCTCCAGTAGGCCCGGCCCGAGCACTGAGGGCCGTCGGGGGGGGGGGGGGGGGGGGTTGCTATGGAGAGTGAGGGGGGTCACGGAGAGCCTGGAGAATGTGGAGGGAAGTCACTGAGATTGGAGGGATGTCGGTGAGCGAGTGTGAGTCTAACGGGGAGTGAGGTGGATTGTGTTAGAGTAAGCAGGACGAGGAGGGCCATCGGAGAGAGAGGAGGGAAGCAATTGAGAGTGGACGATGGCAGAGAGAGTGGAGGGCTGTCGCAGAGTGAGGGGGGGGGCGTCAGAGATTGAGGGGGCCCTCGGAGAGCAAGGAAAGCCGCCGGAGTGTGTGGGGACAGTTGGAGAACGAGGTGGGCCACCGAGAATGAAGGGGGACATGGCTGTCGGGGGGTGGGGAGGGGGTGTGGGGGGTTGACTGCCAAGAAACAAAGGGAATCCAAGTGTGTGTGTGTGTGTTTGTGTATGTGTGGGTAGTATGAGGCAGTAGATAGGACTATTCGGTAAATAGCCCTATAAATAGTCCTATAAATAGTTTGGTAAATAACCTACAAAAGTCTTAAGGGGTTGGACAGGCTAGATGCAGGAAGATTGTTCCCGATGTTGGGGAAGTCCAGGACAAGGGGGCACAGCTTAAGGATAAGGGGGAAATCCTTTAAGACCGAGATGAGAAGGACTTTTTTCACACAGAGAGTGGTGAGTCTCTGGAACTCTCTGCCACAGAGGGTAGCTGAGGCCAGTTCATTGGCTATATTTAAGAGGGAGTTAGATGTGGCCCTTGTGGCTAAGGGGAATCAGGGGGTGTGGAGAGAAGGCAGGTACGGGATACTGAGTTGGATGACCAGCCATGATCATATTGAATGGCGGTGCAGGCTCGAAGGGCCGAATGGCCTACTCCTGCACCTATTTTCTATGTTTCTATGTTTCTATGTAAACTTTTGTAACTTTGTCGGTGCCAAACCGTGTCGACACTTGTGGACTACCTGGGTGAGGTCTGCTGTATGGTGTTACCAGGTTGTTTGCAAAACAAAGCATTTCACTGTACCTGGGTACATGTGGCAATAAAGTATCACCGAATCATTGCCTCCTCCTCCCTATCCTTTTCTATCCACCTTCCACATATTAATCTTCAATATGTTCAAGAAGGAACTGCAGATGCTGGAAAATCAAAGGTAGACAAAAGTGCTGGAGTAACTCAGCGGGTGAGGCAGCATCTATGGAGCGAAGGAAATAGGCAACGTTTCAGGCAGAAACCCTTCTTCAGACCCTCTTGTCTACCTTTAATCTTCAATACGATCTGAGATGCACAGAGCAGCAGATAAGAAGCCACCCTGCTCCTTATTTAAGAATAAAACATACTGGCACTGGAAATTGTTTTTAAAAACGATTCACTCGGTTAATTTCCAGGATGAGATGATTCCTCTAACACAAGTGGCTTAAGAAAATTAGTTCTATATTTGTCATAGCGTCATACATTGTGGAAACAAGCCCGTCGGCACACTGAGTCCATGCCAACCATCAAGCTTCCATTTTTGTCATAATCCTACTATAATCACATTTTATTCTCCCACTCAACTCCTCCAAGTACCATTCAGCTGCGTACAGTACTGCAAGAAATGAACGGGACAATTAACCTGCAAAGCCTCGTTGGTTTGGGAGTTTGGAGGAAACCAGATCACCTGGAGGAAACCCATGTGGTCATAGAAACGTAGAAAATATTTGCATGACCATTCGACCCAACACCACGCCACACCACTCAATATGATCATGGCTGATCATCCAGAATCAGTACTCCGTTCGGGGTGGAAGATTGCAACCTTCACGTGGTCCGCCCTGTTTCGACGAATGCAATCAACCCGGTGTGCACAATCAAATAAGATCAAATAGAACAAGTTGTCCTACAACTTTAGGCTGTGCACATCACACGCAGGAAGAAGAAGAAGTACTCCGTTCCTGCTTTCTCCCCATAACCCTTGATACCGTTAGCCCTAAGAGCTATATCTAACTCTCTCTTGAAACATCCAGTGATTTGGCCTCCACTACCTTCTGTGGCAGGGAATTCCACAGATTAACAACTCTGGGTGAAAAAGTTTTTCTCATCTCAGTCTTAAATGGCCGACCCCTTATTCTTGAACTGTAACCCTAGGCTCTGGACTCCCCCCAACATGGGGGAAAAAATTCCTGCATCTAGCCTGTCCAATCCCTTAAGAATTTTATATGTTCCTATAAGATCACCATTTTATTGCAAAATGTAGATTCGAATCTGGTTCAGTTTCATCTGCATGAGAAGATCAAAATATATAGGAACAGGAGGAGGGCCTTCTTTTGTGTGGCATGCACAGCCCGAGCAGTGTTAAAAGGCAATTGCCGTATCCCCTTCTGCAGAACATCTTTTGCTCAAACTGCCTTTTCAGTAAAAGGGACAAAATTATGGAACTCACTGCCAGACCACTTGAAATGTATCCCTACATATGTCACATTCAAAAGAAACACAAAATTGTGGCTAGTTCAACAACAATCTTTTTTCTCATATTTAGTTTTTACACTGTGCTCTCTATGACTTTTTCTCTTTTCCATTTTGTTATCTCATATCCATTTCCATTTTCCTATTTTTAATAATATTAATCTATATTATCATTTTTAACCAAAAGCCCTACTAGGGACAAGTGTTGCGAATTAGCTTTGGCTGAAGACACTATGATGCGTACATCAGATAACTGTTTCAAGTGTATCTATGTTTTTTGTATCTGTCCCTATTTAAATAAACCTTAATCATCATCATCAAAGTTGTAGGACAACTTGTTCTATTTGATCTTCCGTTTGTGCACGTCGAGTTGATTGCATTAGTCGAAACAGGGCGGACCACGTGAAGGTTGCAATCTTCCACCCCAGGTGGTGGGTATAGAAGCTCTTCTAGCCTGCACTTCTCGGCCACATGATAAGCCCCAGTCCTCATCTCCGCTTCTGCCACAGTTATCCAATAACCCCATTATAAGATCACATTCCATTCCCCCACACATTCCCATCGACTCCTCCAACTACCACTCAGCTACGAAGTGCGAAGAATTAATGGGGCAATTAACCTACCAAGCCTCATGGTTTTGGGAAATTCATAAGGTCCCTCCATAGATGCTGCCCCACCCGCTGAGTTTCTCCAGCATTTCGTCTACCTTCATGGTTTTGGGAGGTGGGAGGAAACCGAATCACCCAGAGGATACCCGTGTGGTCGAAGGGAGAGCCTGCAAACTCCACACAGCCAGCTCCCGAAGTCAGGATTGAACTTTCTTCTCTTGACCTGTGAGGCAGCAGCTCTACTCTTTTTTGGAGTTTAGGAGTCATTTTGTTGAAACATAACAGGGTAAGATAATTCCACAAGAGACAAAATCTGAGGTGTCTCGACATTAAACATTGCCTCCCCAGGCCGACAGCCAACAATGGACCATTGTGGGCTCCACCTTTCCTTGATCATTGTTCCTTTTTGCATATCCTGCATTCATTTGTCCTATTTACCTTATAACCATATAACCATATAACAGTTACAGCACGGAAACAGGCCTTCTCGGCCCTTCCAGTCCGTGCCGACCATTTATTTTCCCCTAGTCCCATCTACCTGCACTCAGACCATACCCCTCCATTCCCTTCCCATCCATATACCTATCCACTTTACTTTTAAATGTTAAAATCGATCCTGCCTCCACCACTTCTGCAGGAAGATCATTCCACACAGCCACCACTCTCTGAGTAAAGAAGTTCCCCCTCATGTTACCCCTAAACCTCTGTCCCTTAATTCTCATGTCATGCCCTCTTGTTTGAATCTTTCCTACCCTCAATGGGAAAAGCTTATCCACGTCAACTCTGTCTATCCCTTTCATCATTTTAAAGACCTCAATCAAGTCCCCCCTTAGCCTTCTGCGCTCCAAAGAATAAAGACCTAACTTGTTCAACCTTTCTCTGTAACTTAGTTGCTGGAACCCAGGCAACATTCTAGTAAATCTCCTCTGTACTCTCTCTATTTTGTCGACATCCTTCCTATAATTAGGCGATCAGGATTCTATATCTCTCGCTTCCCTTTCCCCTGTTTCTCAGTCTGAAGAAGGGTTTCTGTCCTCAAAACGCCACCTACTCCTTCACTCCAGGGATGTTGCCCGACCGGCTGAGTTACTCCAGCACTCTGAGTTTTTACTCAAGATATTTCCATTGTTGGCAGAGTCTAGAATGAGGGAACATAGTTAGATTGCAGGGCAGTCATTTTAAAACTGAGGTGCGTAGATGTACCTCTTTTCACAGAGGGTGACGAATCTCTGGAATTTTCTAGCATGGCCAGATCATTGATCATGTTTAAAGAGAAAGTAGATTTTTTTTTTGGAAAGATTAGGAAATTGAGGTTATTGGAGGAGGACTGGGGCAGATCAGCCATTATCCTGTTGAACAGAGGGGCAGGCTAGAATAGCCTATATAACCTCGCCCTGTTCCTATATTTTTTATCTTCTCGTGCAGATGAAAGTGAACTGGAGTCTAATTTACAATTTGCAATGATTTTCTGGTCAGTTACAATATCTGGGTACAAAGGACTGCGTAAAATCATTAGAAACTGAATATATTGAGCTACCAGACACAGTTATAACATTTGCATAAATGAACACATTATTAATATTCATCTTCAATTTAACTATTCCTGGAATAAGCCTCTGAGAAACGATAAACTATTTCTGGCCAACAATTTTAGTTCCTTCAGTAGTTTGATTCTACGGCATCCTCCCATTTAAGGAGACAACCGTATAACTGAGTCAAAAAAATTCCAATCTTAACCAACTTCCTAATTTGCAATATCTCATGTAAGACTATAAGACACCGAATCAGAATTAGGCCATTCGGCCCATCGAGTCTGCTCTGCCATTCGATCATGGCTGATCTATCAACCCCATTCCCTCTCAACCCCATTCCCTTGCCATCTCCCCGTAATCCCCTTACTAATCAATAACCCGTCAATCTCCACTTTAAAAAGACCCAATGTTGGGGTCCACTGCGGTGTGTGGGGTAGGCGTCGAAGGCCGAGAAGTCGAAGCAAAGAAATCAAAGCCAAATAGCCGAATGGAAACAAAGCCGACACGCCAACGAACCGTAAGTGCGGGACGCCTACAAGCCAACTGACCGAATGGCCGCTCTGCCGAAACGCCACCTAACCGAACGGCTGCGTCGCCTACAAGCCAACTGACCGAATGCCGCTCTGCCGAAAAGTCAAATAACAGACATGACGTCGCCGGGGGGTGGGGGGGACGTGTCTGCGATGGTTCCAGACCCCGCGTCCATCACATCACTGGCCGGTGGAGACGGGAGGGTGGCGGTCATTTAACCACACAAGACATGTAGATAGGGTGGTAAAGAAAGCTTTTGGTGTGCTGGTCTTTATAAATCAGAGCATTGAATATAGGAGTAGGGAAGTAATGTTAAAATTATACAAGGCATTGGTGAGACCAATTCTGGAGTATGGCGTACAATTTTGGTCGCCTAATTATGGGAAGGATGTCAACAAAATGGAGAGAGTACAGAGGAGATTTACTAGAATGTTGCCTGGGTTCCAGCAACTAAGTTACAGAGAAAGGTTGAACAAGTTAGGTCTTTATTCTTTGGAGCACAGAAGGTTAAGGGGGGACTTGATTGAGGTCTTTAAAATGATGAAAGGGATAGACAGAGTTGACGTGGATAAGCTTTTCCCATTGAGGGTAGGGAAGATTCAAACAAGAGGCCATGACATGAGAATTAAGGGACAGAAGTTTAGGGGTAACATGAGGGGGAACTTCTTTACTCAGAGAGTGGTGGCTGTGTGGAATGAGCTTCCACCAGAAGTGGTGGAGGCAGGATCGATTTTAACATTTAAAAGTAAAGTGGATAGGTATATGGACGGGAAGGGAATGGAGGGGTATGGTCTGAGTGCAGGTAGATGGGACTAGGGGAAAATAAATGGTTGGCACGGACTGGAAGGGCCGAGAGGGCCTGTTTCCGTGCTGTAATTGTTATATGGTTATATGGTTATTTGACTTTTCGGCAGAGCGGCATTCGGTTAGTTGACTTATAGGCAACACAGCCTTTTGGTTAGGTGGCGTTTCGGCAGAGCGGCCATTCGGTGCGTTTGCCTTTAGGTGTCCCGCCCTTTTGGTTCGGTGGTGTTTCAGCTTTGTATGATTTTGGTTATTTAGCTTCGACATCTTTGCTTCGGCTTCTCGTCCTTCGACACCACGTCCGCACACAGTGTGTGGCAATGAATTCCACATATTCACTATCCTCTGGTTAAAAAATTCCTCCTAATTACCATTCAAATAGCACGTCCTTTTGCCCT
>OY740815.1:6544914-6939914 GCA_963514005.1 Raja brachyura
AATTCACAGACAGGGCACTGACTGGGAAGTTACTGGCATTAATATTGACTGCTTAGATTAGTTTAGTATAGTTTAGATATACAATGTGGAAACAGGCCCTTCGGCCCACCGAGTCCATGCTAACCAGCGACCCCCGCACACTGTCAGTATCCTACACGCAATAGGGAAAATTTACAATTATACCAAACTAATCAGCCACACTCCAAAACCTGTACGTCTTTGGAGTGTGGGAGGTATCCGGAGAAAATTCATACAGGTCATGGGGAGGATGTACAAACTCAGTGTTGTTATTGTGTAACGGGTCATTATTTGGGTTGAACTTGGTCAAGGTGGTATTTGATTGTCGAATCCTGGGCTAAACGTGTCCCGAGGTAATAGATGGCTTAGTGTCACAAGGGACTGCAGATGCTGAAATCTTGAGCAAAAAGAGAACTACTGGAGGAAAAGCACAAAGTGCTGGAGTAACTCAGCAGGTCAGGCAGCATCCCTGGAGAACATGCATAGGTGACGTTTTGGGTCGGGACCCTTCTTCGGACTTCTTGGATCATTCCTTGGTGAACCAGCATCTGCAGTTCCTTGTTTCTACAAACTGCTGGGCTAATTCTGTGGGTCAGGCAGCATCCATGGAGGAAAAATGGACGGGTAACGTGTGGAAACAGGATTGCTGATATTTCTCAAATGCTTTGCGATGCCTGCAGTAGATATTCCAAGCCTTAGAACGGCACAGTAGATCAAGCGGAGATTGATAGCTTTTCGATGAGCAAGGGTGTCGGGGGTTATGGCGAGAAGGCAGGAGAATGAGGTTGAGAAGGAAAAAAGAGATCAGCCATCATTGAAGGGCGGAGGAGACTCGAAGGGCCGAATAGCCTAACTCTGTTCCTATGTGTTATGAACTGTGGATCCCAACTGCCCAGTAGACTATGAGTTTCTGTTGACTTGATGTCTTAACTTGCTATAACGTAACAGTAAACTCAACTCAACTAAACTCGTTTACATAGGTAGCGGAAAGTTATGCTGATGAACTGTTTGCAATGGCAAATTTTACCATCAATCATCATGTTACATGTGTGTATATGTATGTGTGCATACATACAAATACACACATACATATATATTTCACATATCATATATTTCATATATAAAAGATATATATTTCATATATAGAGATATATATATATGGGCAGTGGGCAGGTGCTATAGACCTACGAGTCTCGGGCGGATGGGGCTCGTCAGCCTGGGAAGGCCGTCCATCTAGGAGAGGGACAACTCTGATTTAAAACCACCACTGCCTTGTGGCCATATCCAGTCATGGAAAAGGCTCCAGGAGTAAACCTCAAGACAACCTGGAGTCGGAGCCCCTAAGGCAGTTCGTCGTTGTCTACAACCTCGCTCTGGCAGCTCCTGCGACGGCGCTGGTGCCAAACTGTAACGGCCCTGCTGTTCCTTTGGATCGATCAGCGACGTGGAGAGGGGGGGGACGTGCTGCATGGGCAACAGCCTGTCCTCCATGTGACATCGCCCAGGCTTGCATCCGACTAGGATGCATCACCCATGGTCAGTCATGACCGAGGAGGGCCTACAATTTCATATGTATATATTATATATATATATATTTCATGTATTGCCGGCAATAGGCACAAATATAGACAATAATACAACTCATGTAGCCAATAATACTGGCCGGGGATAACACCCCAATCCATTACTCGCCAGCCTTGCAGACCCGAGAAAGCGTAAGAGGTCTCAGCTTAACTTCAATGGAAAGACAGTTCAGGACAGTTCAAGGCCAATTCAGGAAATCAATTCAGGGCTGCAGTCAAGAGAAGTTCTGTATCTTGGTTCTTCCTTGAGTATCGATTCAATTCCATTGTAGTTCTCCGTCCAAGACAGAAATGACTGGTTAATTTTGAATAGGATGGTGCTTACATCACATGCATGACCAAATACTTCTTGGTTTCTGATCTTAAAACACATTTTACATTTTTCAGAATGCTTACATATTTATTTCAGCAATACCAACAAGTAAATATCATTTGGTGTCATTTAATGTTTGTGATCATGGAAACGGCACAGTTTAAAAAAAACTTAATTGCAAAGAGTTTAATGTCTGTTGCTTGGTCACACACACATACGCATACATAAATGCGCACATACACACATGCATACATGCAAACACACACATATACATACATATGCACACATGCACACACGTACACACATACACCCACGCACATACACACACATATGCACACACATACACAAACACACACATATACACATACACACACACACATACACACATATATACACCCACAGACATACACACATATACACACACATACACATACACACACACACACATACACATGCACACATATACACACACATACACATATACACATACATACACACACACATACACACACATACATACACACATACACACATACACATGCACATTCACACATATATACACCCACAGACATACACACACACATATACACACACATACACAAACACACACATATACACATACACACACACACACACATACACACACATACACATATACACATACATACACATACACACACACACACACACACACACACATACACATGCACACATATACACATACATACACATATACACATACATACACACACACACACACACACACATACACATGCACACATACACATTCACATATATACACATGTGCACACATACACAGGCACTGGTGCATTCTGTGGGTGCAATTACAAATGAAGAGCATGGGAAATGTCAAACAACTGGTCGTCTTTGGTTCTCAGCTTCTTCTCTTGAAGATCCTGGTTTGTGCTGAAGAATGTCTGCCTTCTGCACTCCAGCAATTTAGTCAAGTGACTGCCTGTGCGAGCCAACACACAGATCATTAAACTGCGGGGGAGTCAGCGGTGACTCAGAGCTGGTCCTCGCACAAAACATGGACTAGGCAGTGACTCAGGGGATAGTGAACAGGGCCAGGAAGAGGAGGTAGGCAGAGCGGGAGGTTGCAAGGCAGTGTGGTTGGAGGCTGTGGTGGGAGGGGTGTGGATGTGGGACGTCGAACGGGAGCAAGATCTCCTGGATGTCGCTTCAACCTCTCCCTCAGGGAGGCTGAGGACCACTGACAAACTGCTGGTCATCCGGAGTGGACTTGCCACCTGAGGCATGCTCTCGTTCAGCGCTTCACCTCACCGCAAGCTCCTCTTTTGGCAACACCAACACAAGGAGACCCTGACACGTTAGTGAGTGACTCCTGCACTTTGAGAGGGACTGACTCTCAGACGAGAAGCCGAACTGCAAAGCCCTTCTGCTTTCTCCAGCGGATGTGAAAGACCCCACTGTCGGTCTTGAAGAAATCGCTTGACAGTTTCCCTGATGTCCTGGTGCTACTTTAGACTTTGGAGATACAGCGTGGAATTGGGCCCTTCAGCCCATCAAGTCCGTGTCGACCAACAACCACCCTTACACCAGCACAATCCTACACATTAGGGAAAATTTATAGAAGTCAATCATCCTAGAAGCCTGCAAGTCTTTGGAGTGTGGGAGGAAGCCGGGGGCTCCAGGAGAAAACCCACAAGGTCACAGGGAGAATGTACGAATACCGCACAGGCAGAACTCACAAGTAAGGTTTGACCGGGTCTCTGGCACTGTAAGGCAGCAACATCAGTGCTGAGCCACTGTGCCACAACTACTAAATCCAGGAAATAGTTAATGTTTATACATCACTAAAAATATTTCCATTTAAACAGCACATTTACTGACAAGTGTGGGAAGGAACTGCAGATGCTGGTTTACACCAAAGATAGACACAAGGTGCTGGAGTAACTCAGCGGGTCAGGCAGCATCTCTGGAGAAAAGATAATGTAGGTGACATTTTGGGATGAGACCCTTCTTCAGACTGAGTCCATGCGCTGTCTATACACTTACTAACATTACTGGCAATACAGTTATTAGAATCAGACAGATGTATAGCAAAGAAACTGGCACTTCAGCCCACCACATTCTCCATGCCCACTGCACCCATCTATACTGCTGAAGAAGGAACTGCAGATGCTGGAAAATCGAAGGAAAAAGGACAAAAATGCTGGAGAAACTCAGTGGGTGCAGCAGCATCTATGGAGCGATGGAAATGGGCAACGTTTTGGGCCGAAACCCTCCTTCTTCAAACTGAAGAAGGGTTTTGGCCCGAAACGTTGCCTATTTCCTTCACTCCATAGATGCTGCTGCACCCGCTGAGTTTCTCCAGCATGTTTGTATACCATTTACTGCATCAGGTCCATATGCCTTGCCAATTCAAGTGCTTGTCTGAATGCTCCATAAGTGGTTCTGAAAGCATCTACCATTGCCACATAGAGCGGCACAGTGGCAGAGTTTCTGCCTTACGGGCCTGTACCACAGGCTATTTTTAGGCGACTGTCATAGTTGTAGCAGGTCGCCGAAAAGCCGGCGACTGGACCCCCCATTTCAACATAAAATTTGAAAGAGAATCATTACTTTAACAACAAAAAAAAAGAAGTCATCCTACGTTAACCGGGCAACAACTACGACAGCACCTACATCAAGAGAAGTCAAGCTACGCTCATTGGCGTCAAACCCACTGTCGCCGTCCGTCTTCGAACATTTTTCAACATGTTGAAAATTCAGCGGCGACCAGAAAGACGCTACGACTCTTTGGGCAACTGGGGAGACGACTCACGAACCCCCCGGCGACCATATGGCGACAGCGTAGTCGCCTGTAGTCGCCTAAAAAATCACCTAGGTGGAACAGGTGACAGAGACAGAAACCCAGGTTCAATCCTGACTATGGAGATTGTACGTTTTTCGTGTGACCTCATGGGTTTTCTCCAGGTGCTCCGGTTTCCTCCAGCACTCCAAAACCGAGCAGGTTTGCAGGTGTTAAAGAAGGAACTGCAGATGCTGGAGAATCGAGGGTGACGCAAAAAGCTGGAGAAACTCAGCGGGTGCAGCAGCATCTAAGGAGCGAAGGAGATAGGCGACGTTTTTCGGGTCGAGGCCCTTCTTCAGACCCTTGCAGGTGAATTGACTTTGGAAAAATTGTGAAATTGTCCCTCGAGTGTAGGATAGAACTAGTGTATGGGTGATGGCTGGTCGGCCTGGGCTTGGGGAGGCCTGTTTACATGCTGTATCTCCAAACGTAACTGAGCTAAACTCAGGCAGTGCATTCCTGACTCCAATCACCATGTGTGTGAACAAATCAGTCCCCCTCCCACCTCAAACTATTGTACTTCTCACCTGACATGATACTCCCACCACGAGCAAAGGGATGCTGAGTGTCTACCTTATTTATCTCTCTCCTATTATAAATACATGTGGCATGCATTTATAATGTGCAGCCATTGAAGCGTTTACAAAGAGTAGTCATTTTATAAGAGATGAATTGGTCATTTTGCACACATAGAAAACTCCCACAAGCCATAATGTGATAATGGGGCATAGTTTAAGATATATAAAAGGCATGTAGTGGCAAGACATAGTGAAGACTCCCTTGCTCTCCAGTAAAGTGTGGCCCTGGGATCATTGTATCCGCTTGACAGAGCAGGGGAGTCCTCGGTTCAGCTTCTCATCTGAACAATGACACTTCCAACAGTGTGCAGCGAGGAACTGCAGGTGCGGGTTTAAACCGAAGATAGACACAAAATGCTGGAGTGACTCAGCAGGACAGGCAGCATCTCTGGAGAGAAGGAATTGGTGACGAGTAGAGACTGTTTGTGTCTGGGTAAGGATCTCGACACAGAAACGTCACCTATTCTTTTTCTCATAAGGTCATAAGGGAAAGGAGTAGAATTACTACGCCAAGTCTACTCCGCCATTCAATCATGGCTGATCTATCTCTCCCTCCTAACCGCATTCTCCTGCCTTCTCCCCAAAACCTCCGACACCTGTACTAATCAAGAATCTAGCTATCTCTGCCTTAAATATATCCACTGACTTGGCCTCCACAGCCGTCTGTGGTAAAGAATTCCTCAGATTCACCACCCTCTGACTAAAGAAGTTCCTCCTCATCTTCTTCCTGAAAGAACATCCTTTAATTTGAGGAATTTAAGAAAATTTGCCATAACACATTGATTAAAAATCTTGAGACAGTTGTCAAGCAAGCAGTAGAGTTTGGGTCAGTAACGACGTGGTGAATAGGAACGAGACCTGGAGCATGACCTATGACCTCTGGCCCTAGACTCTCCCACTAGTGGAAACATCCTCTCCACATCCACTCTATCCAGGCCTTTCACTATTCTGTGCATTTCTATGAGGTGCCCCCCTCATTCTTCTAAACACCAACGAGTACAGGCTCAATGCACAGTTCTTCTTCCGGGTTGCTGCCAGTTCTGTGGTTCAACGCCGACTTGAGTGAGTTTAATACATTCACGGGGCAGGATAATGACATTCCACCCGTGTCCCCTGGTGCCCCCAAAATAGAAGTATAGCGGTGGAAATGGTGGAGGCTGAGTGTTTGAAGAGGAGCTCGCATCACATCAATGTTGAATGGTGTGATTTTTATTTTATAGATTCTGGCGCATTTTAAACTAGATTACACTCTCTGCAAAGAACACGAATTGCCAGGGAAGGCTGCTCCGCTTGCTTCTGATATCTCTAAAGCAAAGACGGCCTTACTATTTAATCAGTGGGATAACATCCGTGAGCTTGGAGTTTTGTTTGGCTGTTTGTTCCATCTCGGTGGGGATGCTTACTTATAAGAACTCATTTGCCTTTGTATAAGAACTGCCTATGTGTTATTTACAAAGATGAAAGTGTTCTGTGCAGAAATGGGATCTGTGGTGTTTATGCTCCACATGTGTCTCTACCCTCTCGATGTAACCCCATCAATGTATCCTCTATTCCTCGCTCCTTCTCCTTAAATGCATCCGTGCTTTCTGATTGACTCCATGTTGTTGCATGCATTGCAGCCTCATCGCCCTGTGGAGTAAAGAGGAGAATCCTGAATGCCTTCTTGCAGTTTAACAGCCCTTTCCCCATAGACAGCACCAATTCACCCTCGTCAACCCCCTCTGTAACCATAAAGACTCCGACTGAGATCTGAGACGATAGCTTCAAAATATAAGGACGTACCTTTAGAAAGCAGATAGAAGCATAGAAACATAGTAAAAAGGTGCAGGAGGAGGCCATTCAGCCCTTCGAGCCGGCACCGCCATTCATTGTGATCATGGGTGATCGTGCCCTATCAATAACCCGTGCCTGCCTTCTCCCCATATCCCTTGACTCCACTAGCCCGTAGAGCTCCATCTAACTCTCTGTTAAATCCATCCAGTGACTTGGCCTCCACTGCCCTCTGTGGCAGGGAATTCCACAAATTCACAACTCTCTGGGTGAAAACGTTTTTTCTCACCTCAGTCTTAAATGACCTCCCCTTTATTCTAAGACTGTGGCCCCTGGTTCTGGACTCACCCAACATTGGGAACATTTTTCCTGCATCTAACTTGTCCAGTCCTTTTATAATTGTTCTGTAAGATCCCCTTCATCCTTCTAAACTCCAGTGAATACAGGCCTAGTCTTTTCAATCTTTCCTCATATGACAGTCCCGCCATCCCAGGGATCAATCTCATGAACCTATGCTGCACTGTCTCAATCAAAAGGATGTCCTTCCTCAAATCAGATGAGGTAGCAATGCAGTTAAAAATCATTTTTTGTCTCAATTTCTTCTTTATCACCCATGACTTCTATCCAGAGATGCTGCCTGCAGCATAGGTTCACGAGGTTAATTCCCGGGATGGCGGGACTGTCATATGTTGAAAGAATGGAGCGACTGGGTTTGTATACACTGGAATTTAGAAGGATGAGAGGGGATCTTAATGAAATGTATAAGATTAAGGGATTGGACACGCTAGATGCAGGAAACATGTTCCCGATGTTGGCGGAGTCCAGAACCAGGGGCCAGAATAAGGAGATGACGAAAAACTTTTTCACCCAGAGAGTTGTGAATCTGTGGAATTCTCTGCCTCAGAGGGCAGTGGAGGCCAATTCTCTGCATGGTTTCAAGAGAGAGTTAGAGAGAGCTCTTAAAGATAGCGGAGTCAAGGGATATGGGGAGAAGGCAGGAAAGGGGTATTCCTTTTCTGATTAGGGATGAGCAGAGTGAATGGCAGTGCTGGCTCGAAGGGCTGAATGGCATACTCCTGCACCTATTGTCTATTATCTATTGTCTATCCCGCTGAGTTACACCAGCATTTTACATCTTTCTACCAAACAATATCTTCCATGGTGTGATTGAGAATGACTCGATGCTGTGGGGCAGCAGAGTGACGCAGATGCACGGCAGAGTTGGTGGTGCTGAGGGCTCACAACACTGGACGCCCTGGTTCGATCCTGACCTCGGGTGCTGTCTGTGTGGTGTTTGTGCCTACTTCCTGTGACTGCATGGGTCTCCTCCCACACCCCAAAGATGTTAATTGTCCCTAGTGTGCCGGAAGTGGATGGAAAAGTGGGATAACTATAGAACGAGTGCGAACAGGTGATCACTGGCAAGGGTGGGCGTGGCCCTGCTGCCACGAGGTATCTCTCTACTAACACGCTCCTTCATGCCTCTGGGTTCACATCGACTGCTAGATGCAACAATCATGTTTTGTTTATTTAACGATGGATATTTGTAGATAATGATCTGGCCTCAGAATCAGGACCAGACATTTTATTTTCGTTTAGTTACGGCATGAAAACAGGCCATTCGGCCCCACCGAGTCTGCTCCGGCCAGCGATCCCCACACACAGCCAGTCTCTCCCACACACACGCATGCACACACACTCAACCAGTCTCTCCCACACGCATACACACACACACATGCACACACACACATACACACACACACACACACACACACACACAACCAGTCTCTCCCACACACATACGCACACACACACACAACCAGTTTCTCCCACACACATACGCACACACACACACACAACCAGTCTCTCCCACACACATGAACACTATCAGGCACGAACCAGGAACAATTCAATTAACCTACAAACCTACACGCCTTGGGAGTGTGGGGGGAAACATAGAAACATAGAAACATTGAAATTAGGTGCAGGAGTAGGCCATTCGGCCCTTCGAGCCTGCACCGCCATTCAATATGATCATGGCTGATCATCCAACTCAGTATCCTGTACCTGCCTTCTCTCCATACCCCCTGATCCCCTTAGCCACAAGGGCCACATCTAACTCCCTCTTAAATATAGCCAATGAACTGGCCTCAACTACCTTCTGTGGCAGAGAATTCCAGAGATTCACCACTCTTTGTGTGAAAAATGTTTTTCTCATCTCGGTCCTAAAATCTTTCCCCCTTATCCTTATACTGTTACCCCTTGTCCTGGACTTCCCCAACATCGGGAACAATCTTCCTGCATCTAGCCTGTCCAACCCCTTAAGAATTTTGTAAGTTTCTATCTGTCTTCTAAATTCTAGCGCGTACAAACCAAGTCTATCCAGTCTTTCTTCATTTGTCTTATAAGTTTCTATAAGATCCCCCCTCAATCTTCTAAATTCCAGCGAGTACAAGCCGAGTCTATCCAGTCTTTCTTCATATGAATGTCCTGACAGCCCAGGAATCAGTCTGGTGAACCTTCTCCGTACTCCCTCTATGGCAAGGAAACCGAAGATCTCGGATAAAACTCACGCAGGTCCCAGGAAGAACACACACACTCTGTACAGACATGCACTCACAGTCACGGGACTCTGGCGCTGTGAGGCAGCAACTGTATCGCTGCGCCACCGTGCCGCCCTAATTGTATCCATTAGAACTGAGATGAAGAGAAATACAGAGTGTGTTACAATTATTTACCACTGGAAGGCTCTGGGCTTGATTTGTGTTGTCCACTGAGGAAGGACACAAGGAAACAGGAGGGAACATGGTGTTGAGATAATCACCCGTGATTGTAGTGAATGAACAGCAGGTTCACTGACAGATGCATCATCCAGCTCTCTCATGTCCTAAACATGTCAATAAGCGGACAAGTTCCCTTTTGTGAAAGTAATTGATGATAAGTATCAGTCAGGACTTGTTTTTTTCTCCTCTCTCGTTCTCTATTTTTGCTATAAAGGTTATATTAACAGCTTTATTTCCCTTTGTCCCACGTCCATTTTATTCGATTATTAACACAAAATGCTGGAGTAACTCCGCGGGACAGGCAGTATCTCTGGAGAGAAGGAATGGGCGACGTTTCAGGTCGAGACCCTTCTTCGGACTGAGATTCAGGGAATAGAGAGAAATAGAGATATGTAAGGAAAAGGTGTGAAAACACAGATTAAAGGGGACGATGATTAAGGAAATGAGGAATGGTTTATTATCAACTGAGGGGAAGGTGACAACGAGGCATGCAATCTGTGATATTTAATCAGGAGGACAGTGGAACTAGTCGGAGAATTAGGATTAGGGAGGGATGGCAAGAGCGAGAGAGAAAGCAAAAGTTACTTGAAGTCCGAGAAATCAAAAATCATACCACTGGGTATAAACGCACCAATATCAGAGTTTTGGAGGAAGCCAATGTGACCAGCATCACCACAAGAAGGTCTCGACCCGAAACGTCGCCTATCTCCTTCGCTCCTTAGATGCTGCTGCACCCGCTGAGTTTCTCCAGCTTTTTGTGTAACTCACCACCTCAATAATGCAGGACCAACTTCAATGGACTGGCCGCGTCATCCGCATGTCCAACGCACGTCTCCCGAAGCAAATCCTGTACCCTCAAGTGAAGGAAGGTCGGCGAGCCCCCGTTGGGCCAAAGAAATGCTTCAAGGGACAACATCAAGAACAGTCTGAGGACATTCCGCATCACATCGAGCAACTGGGAGTGCATTGCACTGGACAGGCGCTCCTGGAGGAAATCCGTGCAGGAAGGAGCTGCACGTCACGAAACGGAACTACGCCGTGTCGCAGAGACAAAGCGACAGCACAGTAAGGAGAGAGAGGGAATGGGGCTCGACGACTACCAATCACCGCCAGTCTCCACTGCCCACGTTGCACTAAGGTGTGTGGATCGCGGATCGGCCTCTACAGACATCTGCAGATCCACAAGTAGACGACCCTATGGAGAGGAGAGGACAGTCATACTCGTTTCAAGTGACCGGTGATGATGATGAAGCTGCCCAAGCGGAATATGAGATGTTGTTCCTCCAATTCGAGTTGGGTCTCAATCTGACAGTGGAGGAGGCAAGGGACATAAATTTGACTCATCCTCTCTCCAAAGGGTCCGAATTGTTATGCCCCTGTCCCACTTAATAAACCTGAACGGAAACCTCTGGCGGCTTTGTGCCCCACCCAAGGTTTCCGTGCGGTTCCCGGAGGATCCCGGATGGTTGCCGGAGGTTGTCGGAGGTTCCCGGAGGTTTTTGTCAGTCTCCCTAATCGGTAATTTTTTAGTCGAAGCTGGTTGCGATGCTAGCTGAAGCTGGTTGCCGGAGGCCAAAAACCTCCGGGAACCGCACGGAAACCTTGGGTGGGGCGCAAAGTCTCCAGAGGTTTCCGTTCAGGTTTTCTAAGTGGGACAGGGGCATTACTCCCCCATCCCTTTTACCTGCATTCCTTTCATCTAGCTTCACACCACTTGCCACTTCTCTCTGGATCGCAAGCCCTTTTGGCTTCCTCCCATCTCCGACCTTCCTCCACCCATCTCCGACCTTCCTCCTCCCATCTCCGACCTTCCTCCACCCATGTGACAATCAAACCCCCCACATCTGTATCAACCTATCACTTCCAACCCACCTAATACCTACAATTATTGTGAAGAAGGGTCCCGACCCCAAACGTCACCTATTCATTTTCTCCAGAGATGTTGCCTGACCCGATGAGTTACTCCAGCACATAGAGTCATAGAGTGATACAGTATGGAGACAGGCCCTTCAGCCCAAATTGCCCACCCTAGACAACATGTCCCAGCTACACTAGTCCCCACCTGCCTGCTTCTGGCCCATATCCCTCCAAACCGGTTCTATCCACGTACCCATTTTGTGTCTATCCACCTATCGCCTGCCAGGCTTTGTCCCGCTCCGACTCCTCTTCCAGCTTTCCCCCCCCGGTACTACAATCAGTCTGAAGTGTGTAGGATAGCGTTAGTGCATGGGGTGTTCGCTGGTCAGCATGGACTTGGTGAGCCGACGGGCCTGTTTCTACATTGTAACTCTAAAGTCTAGAGAGAAGACACGATGCGTTAAATGGACTAATTCTGCTTCTGTGTTTTATGGTCTTACGGGTAGCAGTGACTGCAAGTTGCCTTGGTTATGGGCTTCAAAGCTCTGGCCATGGGTTACCTCAATACTGGAGGCCAGTGGTCTACTTTTTTAAAATTTATAAATATATAGTTTTTAGAAATACAGCGCTGAAAAGGGCCCTTCGGCCCATCGAGTCCGCATTGACCAGCTATCACCCCGTACAATAACACTATCCTACAAACTAGACACAATTTACAATTTTTACCGAAGCCAATTAACCTACAAACCTGTCAAGGGCCTGTCCCACTTGGCCGTCATTTGCGCGTCATATGTAAAATGGGTCGACGCGACGTGATGCGCGACGTCGTGCGCATATCACGCGTCAGCACAGCCGTCTGGTGCGCGTGACGTTATTAGAATACCCTGCAGCGCGCGGCGACGAATGGTTAAGGACGTCGACACACGGTGGCGTAACCATGCGTCACCACGCGATACACGTGAGACATTGGGATGCCAGCGTGCGATGCCAATGCGTCAGCGTGCGTACGCAGGTGGCGTGCGAGGATTTCGTTACACTCCGAAATCCTGGAGCTCTGCACGATACCGCGCGCCACCACATGTGATTCCATGCCCCACCATGCGCAATGCGTGCATCACCCACACGCATCCCACGCCTTGACCTATTTTACATATGATGTGTAACTGAAGGCCAAGTGGGACAGGCCCTTAAGTCTTTGGAGTGTGGGAGGAAATTGTAGAAACCCCACGCGGTCACGGGGAGAATGTACAAACTCCCTACAGAAAGCAACCGTAGTCAGGGTTGAACACGGGTCCCTTGCGCTATAAGGAAGGCAACTCTACCGCTGCGCCACCGTGCCGCCCCAAATGTAGATATGGCGGAGTCTTGGGGCAGCTAGATGAGTGTGTGTTGTTATTGAGCACGCTCAAGTGAACTTCACTCACAGCCCGAGGATAATTTCCAGAAGCCCTTTTCTGGTTGGCAAAATCTCAATATGATGTGCACACACACAAACACATTAAGCTGCCCGACAGAAGTCTTGTGTCAAAGATTCCAACGCAACTCCCTGTTGACAAGAATTGTAATTTTCAGGGAAATGTGGATGGAAAATTGGGTTGCACCTGCAAAGGTGATTTCTATTAAAACCAACAGGCCTTGCAGTGTAAAGTGCAGTTCAGCCTTCTATTCATTAGGGCTTCTAATACAATCTTCAGTCTCCAAAGGAAGATATCCATACACTGTACGCTCCTTCATCCATTAATCTTGTGTTTTGTCTGGTTTTCTCCAGCGGTGGTTTCATTAAGTTCCGCTCCAGTGACATCAAGAATTGGGAGCAACGCACGCGGCTGTGAATCTCAGTGTATTGATCCATGTCACTATAATATGACTCGTATCACTGACAGCGGCTCAGTGTGGAAGGATTGTTCACAGACTCCAGCTGGACGGCAGACTGGAGACGCACACAGTCCAAAACTCTCACACACACACACACAACCCAACTCTCCCACACACACCCTGACACACACACAACTAGTCTCTCCCACACACATACGCACACACACACACACACACACACACACACACACACAACCAGTCTCTCCCACACACATACACACACACACAACCAGTCTCTCCCACACACATACACACACACACACACAGTCTCTCCCACACACACGCACACGCACACATACACACACACAACCAGTCTCTCCCACACACATACACACACACACACACACAACCAGTCTCTCCCACACACATACGCACACACGCACACAACCAGTCTCTCCCACACACATATGCACACACACAACCAGTCTCTCCCACACACATGCACACACACATACGCACACACACACAACCAGTCTCTCCCACACACATATGCACACACACAACCAGTCTCTCCCACATACATGCACACACACACACAAACCAGTCTCTCCCACACACATACACATGCACACACACACAACCAGTCTCTCCCACACACATACACACGCACACACAAACACACAACCAGTCTCTCCCACACACGTATGCACGCACACACACACACACAACCAGTCTCTCCCACACACATACACATGCACACACACACAAGCAGTCTCTCCCGCACACATACACACACACACGCACACACAACCAGTCTCTCCCACACACACACACACACACAACCAGTCTCTCCCACACACACACAACTAGTCTCTCCCACACACACACACGCACAGACGCACACACACACAACCAGTCTCTCCCACACGCACACACACACACACAATCAGTCTCTCCCACACACATACGCACGCACACACACACACCCTGACACACACCCACATTACACACACATGCCCTAACTCTCCAACACACACATACACGCACTCTGACACACCCAACCCAACTCTCGTGCACATGTACGCAACGTACACAAACACACACACACACACACACACACACACACACACACACACACACACACACACACACACACACACACACACACACACACACACACACACACACACACACACACACACACACACACACACACACACACGCCCGCACGATGCACGAGCAGGGAACCAGCAACTTCTTGTTCAGTGAACAGAAACCTTGTCGCTCAGCCCCAGAGATGCTCTGCTTTGATTCACACCAGTACCAGTCCCACTCTCACTGTTGGACTCTCTTTCCCAACTCACATGCGAAATTGCCTGACTCCCAGAGCAAAACCACTCAGAAAACATTGTTGCAAACTCGTGTTCCTTGGGCCTCACCTATTTGTGTTTTCTCTCTGGCATTTGGGACAGATTAAGTTGAACCACGGCCAAGAAATGGTTGGCTTCCTCAGCTGTGTTATCTGGCAGAAAGATTGGCCCAAGTTTTTTGGAGTTGGAATAATTGTAAGACAATCAGTGTTTGCTGTAAATAAAATAAATTGGATACGGACTCTGCCAGTGCACATGCATAGTCAAAGACCGGGGGGGCTGGTTGAGTTAACTATCCTCTTCCGAAGCTCTGCAGGGACGCAGCCCGAATAATCCACGTCGGAAATTAACATTGAAGCTGCGTGCGGGAGTGGATCACACATATAGCCGAGGGGGGTTGTCGGAGAGCGAGGTGCCTGGCGGGGAGATGCGGAGTACGAATGGGGGGGCCCAGCTTGGGGGGTGGGGGGCGCGGGGAGGAGGCCCGTTGCCAAGTGCAGTGGAGGCAGTAGGGAGGACTCTTTGGAAACCATTTGTAACATTGTCAGCACCAAAACATGGTGACACTTGTGTACTGCCCAGGCGAGGTCTGCTGTATGATTTTACCGGGTTGTACGCTAAACAAAGCATTTCCCTCTAACACGGTACATGTGATGATAAAATATAATTGAATCATTGAATTGGGAGGGTGAGCAGCTGCGCGTAGAGCAGCAGCCAGCGACCTCACTGACCCACCGAGTCCGCTCCGAGCAGCATCACTCTGTACACTAGCACGATCCTGCAGACAAAGGACAAGGTTCTCAATCTTAATGGATTTGAAATCCCCTTTAAATCTTGGTTTAGCACTGTACTATTGCACGGCACCAACAAATATTTCATTGGATTAACTCCAGCAGAGCCCCATATCTTTCGATCATGACTACGCATATACTTTAGGGATAGAGCACGGAAACAGGCCCTTCGGCCCGCCGAGTCCGCACTGTCCAGAGATCCCCGCACGCTAGCACTATCCAACACACGAGGGACAATTTACAATTCACAGAAGCCAATTGACATACAAACCTGCACGTCTTTGGAGTGTGGAAGGAAACCAGAGCACCCGGAGAAAACCCACGTGGTCTCGGGGTGAACGCACAAGCTCCGTAGTCAGGATCGAACCCGGGTATCTGGCGCTGTAATGTGGTAACTCCACCGCTGAGCCACCCCTTAATCCCACCTGCCAACCCCCCTTCAAATTCCCCTGCCACTAATCTGCAGTAGGAGCAGTTTCCTGGGGACAAATCAACTCACCAGATTAGTTAACAATGTCCTTTTCACTATTCAGAGTACAGCATAGGTTATATTCCAACTCAATGAAATATATCTTGGCTCTATACAATAGTACAGTGGTAAACCAAATTTAAGGGATATTTCAAATCAATTAGGATTAAGAACTTTGTGTTAGTATCATCGTTATTTATGGCCCTATTAACTTTTTTGACCCTCAATTAGGACATAAATAATGATGATACTGACACAAAGTTCTTAACCCTAATGGATTTGAAATATCCCTCAAATCCTGGTCGACCACTGTACTATTGCAGAGAGCCAAGACATATTTTATTGGGTTTATTCAAGTAGGTTGGCACGGTGGCACAGCGGTAGAGCTACTGAGACCCGTGTTCGATCCTAGCTGTACGGAGTTTGCACGTTCTCCCTGTGACCTATGTAGGTTTTCTCCAATATCTTCAGTTTCCTCCCACACTCCAAAGACATACAGGTTTGTAATTTAATTGGCTTGGTATAAATGTAACATTTGCCCCTAGTGTGTGTCGGATAGAGTTAATGTGCGGTGGGGCAGAAGGGCCTGTTTCCGTGCTGTATCTCTAACTTACTTACTTACTGCCTATTGTGCCCCATGTAGGGCAGCAAGGAAGGTCCTCCACTCAGCAGTGTTGGTTCCTTCAGGTGCTGTTTCCGTAACATATTTGTTTTACGAGACAGGGTTGTTAGCCCCGTGCTCAACCTCCAACCTGGAGGACCAGTGGACCGATCGCTCTTGGTCTCGCCTCTACCCTTCCACCTGTCCAGCACGGGAGACCCTAACAGAAGACGGATCTCCCGCTGGCGTAGCTCTAGGGGTCACTGAGACACACAAGCTCACTGACCACCACAAGGTTGCAATCCAACGGGGAGTATCTCTAACTAAACTAAGAGACAGTGATACAAGACTGTGGGGCGGCACCTGATAGCAACCCAAGGTCACGATGAACCATTGGCTCTAGAGGGCGGCGTCTCGGTGGGGGAGGCGCGAGTCACGGGGTCGGTATCTGAGTTGTTATTTAAGGCCGGGCAACGCCTGTGTCAGCTGAGGAGTAGGGAGCTGTATGCAGAAGATTAAACACGTCTAGAGCACACAACCTGTGTCCAACCAGTTTTTGGCTGGACTCCTGCCAGTCCCCGTCACAATGGTGACCCCGACATGATTTGAACACGCAGCCATCTGATTATAAATTAAACTAAAAGTAAGGCTTCTTCTCTTCTCGTGATATTTTTTATGATGCCTTCATTGTTTAGGAATTAAACCACGGAAGAATATGTATTAAAGTGACAGTTGTGGCGGCACCTGATAACAACCCCGTGACTCATAGAAACATAGAATGAAATATAGAAAATAGGTGCAGGAGGAGGCCATTCGGCCCTTCGAGCCAGCACCGCCATTCATTGCGATCATGGCTGATCGTCCACTATCAATAACCCGTGCCTGCCTTCTTCCCATATTTCTTGACTGCACTAGCCTCTAGAGCTCTATCCAACTCTCTCTTAAATCCATCCAGTGACTTGGCCTCCACTGCCCTCTGTGGCAGGGAATTCCATAAATTCACAACTCTCTGGGTTAAAAAGTTTTTTCTCACCTCAGTCTTAAATGACCTCCCCTTTATTCTAAAGGGCCTGTCCTACCAGCATCCGACTCCATGCGATGAGTGCGATCAAACTAGAAGCGGGGGCCGCGCGGAGGTCGGGTGATCCCCTGTACAGGGCCGTTCCCACCAGAATGCACCTGCATGCGGCAAGCACGACCAAGCGAAGGTCGGATGAGTGGCGCAACGCGGTGCAAAGTGATGCGAATTTGGAGCGAAGTCTTAAAGGTAAGTTCATCAGGACAGAGAGGGACACACAGAGAGGGGCACAGAGGCACACACACAGAGGGGCACGGAGCCACACACATAGAGGGCCATGGAGGCACCTACAGAGAGGGTCACGGAGGCACGACGTCGAGGCGGTGTGTAATGCGTCGAGGCGGCTGTCAGCCGACAAGCCGTTGCCGCACGGAATTTTTGAACATAGTCAGTTTTTCGGAGCCCCGCTCGATGTCGGGACGAACTCCGCACAATTCCGCGCGGGACCGGCCCCGCGACGCCGGACGGCTCAAGCGACCACGTTAGGTCGCGCTCATCGCATGGAGTTGCATGCTTGTAGGACAGGCCCTTAAGACTCACGCCTCCCCCAAGACGGCGCCCTCCAGAGCCGATGTTTCGTCGTGTCCTTGGGTTGTCATCAGGTGCCGCCACAACTATCACTTTAATACATATTTTTCCGTGTTTTAATTCCTAAACAATGAAGGGCATCATAATAAATATCCCTGGTTTACCAGCTCCCTTTAGCATAATCTTCATTGTGCTTCCTTGTTGCGTGGGGACCACAGAGCGGTAATACCGGCACTTTGCATCTGTGTTTTGGTTTGCTCAGTATACATTAGTTCATCTTGATTCATCATCCATTAAATTATTCCCTTACACAAATGGTACCATTTAGAGAAACAATTTAATTCAAAAGCAGAGGCTGGTTTCCGAGATAAAGGTTTCTGTAATTGTATTAAATTACTTCTTAGAAGAAGGGGAACAATTGAGAGGTGAAAGCGGTTCTTATTAGCCGAGGCATCTTGCCTGAGAACATAGAAGAGTACGCCACAAGAACAGGCCCTTCGCCCCACAATTACTGTGCCCAACATTCTGCCAAGACCAACACTTATCTACCTGCACATAACCCTCCATATCCATCTGCCTATCCAAAAGTCTTTTAAATGCCACAAATGTATCTACTTCAACCACCACCCTTGTGTGAGGGATGAGATGATTAAACCACTATCATTGTGAGGGGCCGAGTGGTTGCAGCCACCAACCTTGTGATGGGCCGAATAGTTGGAATCACCAGCCTTGTGATTCGAACAAACTGTTACTATCCTTCAGAGCTGTTGATAACATTGTAGAATAACAAGATGAGGTAAGGAATGTAGCTGACAACACAGAAGCTAGTCTTTAGGTCAAAGGCAATTAAGTACGTTAGGGCAAAAGCGACTGAGCATGCTTAATGAAATAAATGAATATTAACTTTACGCCCCTCATGACAAAGAACCTAATTTAAACGTACATGCGATGTTTGATGTGGGAGAAGAGGGAATGATTGATGACGCACGGAGGGGAGGGTTGGAAGATTGGGAACCTCGGTACCCTGATTGGAAGGGGTCAGAAGGGGAGGCGTCCAATCAATAAAGACTGTATAATGAATTGTATAAAAATAAATGTTTTTCCTTTGCTCGGTGTGTCTCAACTTGGAGAGGCACCCGATTCTGCAGACTCGCAAATAAAGCATTTCTTGTTTCCACGATTTAGTCTCTGAGTAGTGATTGTGAGCACAAACTGTATCTCACCCTTGGGAGAGTGTACCAGGCATTTGCGATCGTTGGTCGGCACGGACTCAGTGGGCTGAAGGGCCTGTTTCCGCTCTCTATCGCTTAACTAAACTAAACTTCCCTATCCCAAAGCTCTGCGGCCAACATAAACTTCAGACCATTGCCAGGCATATCCAATACCAAGCACAGACAGACCGTGTGTTATCACTAACTAGCATCGACTCACAACTTGGCAACCCCTCGGTTGTACAGGGAAATTCTCACCCCTGTATTCAAAGCTATCCATACACTCACTCCATGCTGCCTGTGCAGCCACCTCCAGCCCCGCAACCTCTCGTGATTCCTGTCATCTTGTTGATCCTCAAATATATTCGTTGCTCCAGTCTTTAGTTACCAAGGCTTTGGATTCCGGAATTCGTTGACCCAAAACCACTGGCGCAGCGGTAGGGTTGCTGCCTAACAGCGCCAGTGACCCGTGTTCCATCCTGACCAAGGGCACTGTCTGCACAGAGTTTGTACGTTCTCCCTCTTGTGACCAGCGAGGGTTCTCTCCCGGTGCTCCGGTTTCCTCCCGCACTCCAAAGATGTACGGGTTTGTAGGTTACTTAGCTTTGGGACAAATTGTAAATTGTGTGGAGGATAGAGCTAGAGTACGGGCTCGCTGGTGGGCTGAAGGGCCTGTTCTGCGCTGTATCTCTAAACTCTCTATCTAACCACCCCACCAGCATGATATCATCCCTTAATTCAATTACCCAGAGTACAGTAACACAGTCGGAGTCAGCACCTTCACGGGAATCAGGCTAAATTGTAACTAAAGCAGAGGGAACAGTCCTTTGGGGAATTCCTGCAGTTCTCTCATGCCTGGAGCTATAGCTATATCATGCTAATTTGATTACATCCATAGCTGTGTCTCGCATCTATCCATCTTCTCTCATTGTGCCCAAAATATATGAGGGGAATAAATTAAATGACATTGCTTTTGCAGCACAATTGGTGCCCGCTACTAAATAACATTGGCTTATTTTTTTTCATCAGTTAAACTTGGCTCAAAGGACTGCTGAGTGGGTCTTGGGATGAAAATAGATTGAGAGTTTATGCCAGCAACTGCTAGGCGTGAGTGCTTCCCAAAATGATAATTGGTGGTCCAAATAGAACAGTTGATGTGCGCCAATAATCTTCTTTATTTTACAACCAGTCCATGCTAGCTCGTCTCGCAATTTAAGGCTTTATGGCTGCCTTGCGGTTGTAATGTGTTGGATTGAATTCCAGGAAGCATAATCTGTTGGAGTAAGAGTTCAAATCCCACTACTACCTTTTGAGTTTTTTGGAAATATAATCTGGCAACATTGGCACAGTAGAAATCTGATGCGATGCTTTAGAGGGGGATAAATACACTTGCCAATCTTACCCGGTCAGGACTTATTTCGTCCCCAGTCTCACAAAATCAGGTTTGAGCCCCTGCTGGAAGCAAAGCCTGTGGTGGAGTCAATGGAGAGAGAGATATGGCGATAGACACAAAATGCTGGCGTAACACAGTGGGACACGCAACATCTCTGGAGAGAAGGAGCAGGGGACGTTTTGGGTCGAGACCCTTCTTCACAGAGTTGTGGATCTCATTTGTGACTGTCTACATCATTCTCCCCTCTCTTGTACACAGGCATAAACCCTTGCACTCGCTATGTGTTGCATTAGTCACTGGAGATCAGGAACAGAATCCCATCTTGAGCTTAGTCTCCTTAATTACAGACAATGAGCCCCAACTTTCCACCAAACATGCGATTAATATTCCCAAAGGTTGCCAATTTTCCAACCGGCAGATCGCCACCTTGTTGACCTACGTTGCTCCTATACAGGGTTATCAACGGAAAGCCAGTATTTACAATAAGCTTTGGTATCTCCCCATTGTCCACCGTGTACATGGCCAGCCTACCCTTGTGTCTTGCCAACATTTCTTCCATTTAATAGGAGAATATATTGATGGGCGTCACTTGCAAATGTAGGAAGAGGCATGAGCAGCATAAATGAATGAATGAATGAATTCAGCCTTTATTGTCATTCAGACCTTTCGGTCTGAACGAAATTTTGTGCCTGCAGTCATACATATATAAAAATAACAAAACCACACAATAAACACAAAAAATTAACATCCACCACAGTGAGTTCACCAAACACCTCCTCACTGTGGTGGAAGGCAAAAGTCTTAGAGTCTCTGTCTTCTCCCTCCTTATTCTCCCTCTGCGCTGAGGAGATCCAGGCCTCCGATGCTGCCGTCCACCAGGCCCGCGGACGAGCCTCCGAAACCGGGCCGCCGCCACCGCTGTCGCCAGAACGCCGGAACGCCGGAACACCGCCACAGGGCCCGCCGCTGGAACGTCGCTGGAGCACCGCAGCCCCAAAAGCCAGGCCGCCGCCGGAACGTCGCTGGAGCACCGCAGCCCCGAAAGCCAGGTCACCGCTGGAGCACCGCATCCCCGGAAGCCAGGTCGCCGCTGGAGCACCGCAGCTCCGAAACCAGGTCACCGCCGGAACGTCGCTGGAGCACCGCATCCCCGGATGCCAGGTCGCCGCTGAAGCTCCGAAAGCCGTGCCGCCGCCGCTGGAAGCTGGAGGCCGCCAGCTCCGCCATTAGGGCCTCAGCACAGACGGAGACGGTGTCGGGGGACACGACAAGAAAAGTCGCATCCCCCCCCGAAGGGGGAGACTAAAACCCCGTTTCTCTGTTGGGTAGCTTGTTGTCGAGAATGGAAATGTTGTCATAGAAATATATAGCAGTGAATCAGGCCATTCGGTCAACTAGCCCATGCTAACCAAGGTCCTTTCCTGTATTTGGCCAGTATCCCTCAAACCCTTATCTGTGTACATGTTCAAATGACTTTAAACATAGTAATTCCATCTACCTCCACCACTTCCTCCATCAACTCGTTCCACAAAGCGTCCAACGTCCAAAACCTGCCCTTCAGGTAGGTCCCCTTTAAATCATTCCCCTCTCACCTTAAACCTATGTCCCCTAGTTTCAGACTCCCCTGTCCAATGTCCTTCATGGGGTAGAGGTGAATTGAATAGTATCCTAGTCTACGGAAGGACCATTCAGAAGCCTGATAATGGACTGGGAGAACCTGTTCCTGAGTCTACCAGTTTCTGTTCCTTCTGCTGGATGTGAGAGGGCAGAAGAAGGAATGACTGGGCTGAGGCAAGTCTTTGATTATGCTGTCTGTCTGAAGTGTCTATCTGTGTGATGGACTGGGCAACATCTGCAGCTCTCTGCAATTTCTTATGATCTTGGGCAGAGCTGTTCCCCATCCAAGCAACATGATCTGTTGAATGCTGAAAATCAGATGCTAGAAATCTGAAATTCAAACAGAAAATACTGGGAACACTCAGTAGATCAGAATGCATCTGTGGAAAGAGATACAGAGTTATACTTGAAGTCCAAGACCCATTGTCAAAGGTGAAGGTCCTTGGACTGAATTATTATTGGGCGGCATGCTGGCGCACTGGTGGTGTTGCTGCTTTCCAGCGCCAGAGACCCGGGTTCGATCCTGACAACGGGTGCCTGTCTATACTGAGTTTGTACATTCTCCCCGTGGGTTCCCTCTGGTGGCTCCAGTTTCCTCCCACACTCCAAAGACGAGGAGGTTTGTTGTTTAATTGGCTTGGTGTTAATGCAACATTGTGCCCAGTGCATGTAGGATAATGTCAGTGTGTGGGGATCGCTGGTTGGCACTGACTTGATGGGCCAAAAGGCCTGTTTCCGTGCTGTATCGCTAAACTAAATTACCTCTGTTTCTCCGAATGGTCACTGGATCATTGAACTGAAATATTAACACTGTTCCATTCTGTGCAAATTTTCTCTATATTTCCTTTTTATATTTCAGTTTTCAAGCCTCCTCAGTTTTTTGCCTTTGTAATTACTTGATGTCTATTTACTTTATCAAGTTCCTTCTCCTGACTGTAATGTAATATTGGAATAATTCTCTGCTTTAAAGACCCTATTGTTATTCTTAATTGGATTCTGGCACACAGCTCCCCAAGCTTTACCCACCCATCCATGTGCTCGTGTCAATGATTTCAATGCACAGCATTCCCCACCCACTACAGCAACTATTGTGCTTCCATACGAGGAGAGTCTTGCTGAGCTGTATGCAAAAAATGTGTTTCACGTGACAATAAAGAGACTATTAATCATTGACCATTGAGAGATAAACTATTTCCACTGATTGGGTCGAACATTGAGAATGCAACCCCTACTGGTTCTCTCCAATCTGAAGAAGGGTCCCGAACCATAGTGTCTTCCAGAGATGCTGCCTGACCTTCCAAGTAACTCCAGCACTTAGTAATCCAGCATCTGCAGTTCCTCGTTTCACCCCATGTCACATCTGCCCGATGTATGTGTAGCCCATTGATAGTAGCAAGCCCTTGAGAGACCGTCAGTTCAGCTTTCAGTTTAGAGATACAGGGCAGAAATAGGTCCTTCGGCCCACCGGGTCTGTGCCGACCAGGGACACATTACCACTATCCCACGCACACTGGGGACAATTTACATTTACACCAAGCCAATTAATCGACAAACCTGTACGTCTTTGGAGTGTGGGAGGAAACCGAAGATCTCGGAGAAAACGCAAGCAGGACACGGGGACAACGTGCAAACAAGCACCCACAGTCAGGATCGAACCTGGGTCTGTGGCGCTGTAAGGCAGTAGGTCTACTGGTACCCCACATGCCGCCCTGTATTTCCTACAAATTTGTAATGTTACAAGCCAGGTCAATTGTAAGTGCTTAAGTGATAGGAGCAGAATTAGGTCATTCAGCCCAACAAGTTGACTCTGGCCTTTCGATCATGACTGATCCACAGTAGCTCTTGATCCCAACCCCATTCTCCTGCCTTCTCCCCATAACACCTGACGCCTGTACTAATCAAGAATCTATCCATCTCTGCCTTAAAAATATCAACTGATGGCCTCCACAGCCTTCTGTGGCAACGAATTCCACAGATTTGCCACCATCGGACTAAAGCGATTCCTCCTCATCTTCCTAAAGGAACGACTTTTAATTCTAAGGCTGTGACCTCTGGTCCTAGACTCTCCCACTAGTGGAGACATCCTCTCCACATCCACTCTATCCAGGTCTTTCACTATTCGGTACTTCAATGAGATACCCCCCCTCATCCTTCTCAACTCCAACAAATATAGGCCCAGTTGCTCTGTAAGGAGCCATGTTCCTTAGTCATGATATTTTGTTAAAGAAGGAACTGCAGATGCTGGAGAATCGAGGGTTACACAAAAAGCTGGAGAAACTCAGCGGGTGCAGCAGCATCTAAGGAGCGAAGGTGAAGAAGGGTCTCGACCCGAAACGTCGCCTATCTCCTTCGCTCCTTAGATGCTGCTGCACCCGCTGAGTTTCTCCAGCTTTTTGTGTAACCCTTCCTTAGTCATGAATTGCCTTTCCACTAACTGGTTAACACAGAACAAAAGCTTTTCACTGTACCTCGGTGTCTAAACTAAACTGTGTCTGAAGAAGAGTCTCGACCTGAAACATCACCCATTCCTTCTCTGCAGTGATGTTGCCTGTCCCGCTGAGTTACTACAGCATTTTCTATCTATCTTCGGTCTGCAGATCCTTCCTACGCCAAACTGTGTTGTTTAGGGGAACTTGCTGTGAACAAACTAGTCGTCATATTTCTGTGATACCACAGTGACCTCTTTTCATGAGCACTTCCTTCCATGGTCGTAAAGCAAATTGAGACATCCAGAGTTTGTGAAGGAATGATCTGCAGATGCTGGTTTACACTGTAGATGGACATAAAATACTAGAATAACTCAGCGGGACAGGCAGCATCTCTCAGCGGGACAGAAAATGCCCGTCTCGCTGAGTTACTCCAGCATTTTGTGTCTAATATTCCGAGTTTGTGAAAGTTGCTGTCTCCGTCCATTTCTTTAAGTGCGTGTTTTCTGTGGCACCACTTTTGAGAGAGATGTTATTAATATTTGCAGCTAATTAACCCTCAGTGTCCATATCTATATCATTGCTTGAAGCCTCTGTTGCAGGAGTTCTTGAGATATGGTCATGATTAAAATAATGGCAGTTGTACAGGAAGGTTTGTGAGACACCACTTTAAATGTAAATTTATTTTAACAGCATTCAGTGGGTTTTTGAAAGAACAAAAGGTGTCAACATAATATGTGTAAGAAAATAGCAGCCATTTAATGATCAGTTTGCAGACAGAATCCAGGCTGTGGGGGAACGAGAAGGACATGGGTTGAAAGGAACTGCAGATGTTGATGTCTGATGCAGATGTCTGAAGAAGGGTCTCGCCTATCTCCTTCGCTCCTTAGATAGAAACATAGAAACATAGCAATTAGGTGCAGGAGTAGGCCATTCGGCCCTTCGAGCCTGCACCGCCATTCAATATGATCATGGCTGATCATCCAACTCAGTATCCCGTACCTGCCTTCTCTCCATACCCTCGGATCCATTTAGCCACAAGGGCCACATCTAACTCCCTCTTAAATATAGCCAATGAACTGGCCTCAACTACCCTCTGTGGCAGAGAGTTCCAGAGACCCACCACTCTCTGTGTGAAAAAAGTCTTTCTCATCTCGGTCTTAAAGGATTTCCCCCTTATCCTTAAGCTGTGACCCCTTGTCCTGGACCTCCCCACCATCGGGAACAATCTTCCTGCATCTAGCCTGTCCAACCCCTTAAGAATTTTGTAAGTTTCTAAAAGATCCCCTCTCAATCTCCTAAATTCTAGCGGGTATAAGCCGAGTCTATCCAGTCTTTCTTCATAAGACAGTCCTGACATCCCAGCAATGATTCCAGATGCTGCTGCACCTGCTGTGTTTCTCCAGCCCTTTGTGTACCCTGCAGATGTTGAGTTGAGTTGCCTTTATTGTCATTCAAACTTATTAGTTTGAACAAAATTGGGTACCTTGCAGTCATGACAGAAAATAAAATAACAGAACACACAATGAACACAGTTTAACACAAACATCCATCACAGTGAATCTCCAGGCACCTCCTCGCTGTGACGGAAGGCAAAAAGTCTTAAAGTCTTATCTCTTCCTTGCTTGTTCTCCCTCAGCGTTGAGGCGATCCAGAGTTTCGATGTTGGGCCACCCGCTGATTTACACCGAAGATAGACACAAAATGTTGGAGTAACTCAGCGGGACAGTCAGCATCTCTGGAGCGAAGGAATGGGTGACCTTTTGGGTCGAGACCCTCCTTCAGACTGAGAGTCAGGGGAGAGAGAAATATGGAAGGATAAGGTGTGAAAATGACAGATCAAAGTAGATGGTGATAAGGAAATGTAGTCTGGTTCATTGATAGACAAGGACAACATGGCATGCAATGGAATTAGGGGTGACATGTTGGTGCAGGGGAGCATTGCTGCCGTACAGCGCCAGAGACCCGGATTGGATTTCTTTCTCTCACATTAACTTCTATCAAGTCTCGATGCAGCCTCCGATGTTCTAAAGAAAAAAAATTCAAGTTCGTCCAAACTCTTATTTTAGCAACTGCCCTCTAATCCAGGCAGCATCCCGGTAAACCTCCTCTGCACCTTCTCCAAAGCCTTCAGATCCTTTCTGTAACAGGATGACAAGAACTGCGCACAATACTCCAGATGTGTCGTAACCAAAGGGTTATAAAGCTTCATCATGACTTCCTGATGCTTTTGCACAAATGCATATTATTTTATCATTCAATGAGTGGACCTACCTTTTGCCTAGGTAACCTTTTGGCTAACCCAGTGTGACGAAGTGTCTCAACCCTACTCCTTTTCTCCAGAGATGCTGCTTGACCCACTGAGTTACAACAGCATTTTGCGTCTATCTTCAGTGTAAACCAGCAGTTCCTTCCTACACGTCTTAATAATAATGAATGTATAAAATGCCCTGGCTTTCTCCTTAATCCTATCTTGTTTGCTGATGAGGGGACAATCATGACTGCTTTTTGTTCTTCCAATTCCCTGCTGGAGTTATTTCCCCACTTACACGATAGATCTGAATGACCCCAGTATGATTCCACCATATACTTCTTACATGCGCCTCGTTTTATTTTTTCACCCAAATTTACAATGTCTCTGGTCATTCAAGGTTCACTTATCTTGCCTTGCCATGCCTTGCCATGCCTTGCCATGCCTTGCCATGCCATGCCTTGCCATGCCATGCCTTGCCTTGCCTTGCCATGCCATGCCTTGCCATGCCATGCCTTGCCTTGCCTTGCCATGCCATGCCTTGCCATGCCATGCCTTGCCATGCCTTGCCATGCCATGCCTTGCCATACCATGCCTTGCCATGCCTTGCCTTGCCATGCCATGCCTTGCCATGCCTTGCCACGCTATGCCTTGCCATGCCTTGCCATGCCTTGCCTTGCCATGCCATGCCTTGCCATGCCATGCCATGCCTTGCCTTGCCATGCCTTGCCATGCCATGCCATGCCTTGCATGCCTTGCCATGCCTTGCCTTGCCATGCCATGCCTTGCCATGCCATGCCATGCCTTGCCTTACCTTGCCATGCCATGCCTTGCCATGCCATGCCTTGCCATGCCTTGCCATGCCTTGCCATGCCAAGCCATGCCATGCCTTGCCTTGCCATGCCATGCCTTGCCATGCCATGTCATGCCTTGCCTTGCCTTGCCATGCCATGCCTTGCCATGCCATGCCATGCCATGCCATGCCTTGCCATGCCTTGCCTTGCCATGCCTTGCCTTGCCATGCCATGCCTTGCCTTCCCTTGCCATGCCATGCCTTACCATGCCATGCCTTGCCATGCTTTACCTTGCCATGCCTTGCCTTGCCATGCCATGCCTTACCTTGCCATGCCATGCCTTGCCATGCCTTGCCATGCCTTGCCTTGCCATGCCATGCCTTGCCATGCCTTGCCTTGCCTTGCCATGCCATGCCTTGCCATGCCATGCCTTGCCATGCCTTACCTTGCCATGCCTTGCCTTGCCTTGCCATGCCATGCCTTGCCTTGCCATGCCATGCCTTGCCATGCCATGCCTTGCCATGCCTTACGTTGCCATGCCTTGCCATGCCTTGCCTTGCCATGCCATGCCTTGCCTTGCCTTGCCATGCCTTGCCTTGCCATGCCTTGCCTTGCCTTGCCATGCCATGCCTTGCCATGCCATGCCTTGCCTTGCCATGCCTTACCTTGCCATGCCATGCCTTGCCATGCCTTGCCTTGCCATGCCTTGCCTTGCCATGCCTTGCCTTGCCATGCCTTGCCTTGCCATGCCTTGCCTTGCCATGCCTTGCCATGCCATGCCTTGCCATGCCTTGCCTTGCCATGCCTTGCCATGCCATGCCTTGCCATGCCTTGCCTTGCCTTGCCTTGCCATGCCATGCCTTGCCATGCCTTGCCATGCCTTACCATGCCATGCCTTGCCTTGCCTTGCCTTGCCATGCCATGCCATGCCTTGTACGTTACTGGAACCTGCAGGCTCTGAACTTCATTCAGCTGGTCTTTGAACATCGCCACCTATCTGGGGTTAATTTATCTATTAACAGCTACTCCTAATTTACTTTCCTAGGCTCCTGCCTAATAAGGTTGTCATTTGCCCTACCCGGTTTGGTACTTTCCTCCAAAGTGAAAGGGCAGGCATGAGGGGCCAAGTGGCCTCCTAGAGTCATCGGGTCATGGAGTGATACAGCGAGGAAACAGGTCCTTCGGCCCAACTTGCCCACATCGGCCAACATGTCCCATTTGCACTCGTTCCACATGCCTGCATTCGGTCCAAATCCCTCCAAACCTGTCGTATCCATGTACCTGTCTAACTGTTTCTCACACTGGTCAGATCATTGTGTGTGTGTTTTGAAGAATGGTCACTTATTTAATGGGGCTCTCGTTATTTATTTTTTTTACTGTCTTTTTCCCAGGGTAGAGGATTCCAAAACTAGAGGGCACATGCTTAACATGAGAGGGGAGAGATTTAAGAGGGCAACTTTTTTTCATTCAGAGGATAGTACACATCTGGAATGAGCAGCCAGAGGAACCAAAATGAGTGGATACAATTATGACTTTCAGAAGACATTTGGACAAATATATGGATAAGCAGGTTTTTATTGGAATATGGGGAAAGTGTAAACAGATGGTTCCAGCCCAGAATCTCAAATTGGTCGGCATGGACAAAATGGGCTGAAGGGCCTGTTTCTATACTGTATAATTCTACGACTTTGTTAGATTAGTTTAGTTTAGACATACAGCATTTAGTTTGGAACAGCGAGTCCTCACCAACCAGCGATCCCCGTACAGTAGTTCTATCCTACATATTTGGGACAATTTATGGAAGCCAATGAACCTCCATATCCGCACGTCTTTGGAATATAAGATACGACACTATAATAATTTATTGTCAGAGCGAGTCTGAAATTTGTTTTACATCGCAGAAGCTCCATTTATAAATCTATTACAAGGATAAGGTGCAAGAATACCTCAAAAAAGTACCGGTGTCGGGTCTTGGTAAAGGGGGAAGAAAAACTGTCGAGTTGGTAGATGCCTTTTGCGAGATGTTTATAATAAACTAACTGGCTTTTCTTTTTTCTTTCTCTATTTTTCCCGTTTTTTTCTTTCCTCTCCAGGGTCTATCTTTTAATTCCCGTTTCTAACTCTTCCTTTCCCTCTGTCACGCTCTGGCATTTTCACATCTCGTTTTCACTTTTCTATTTTCTACGCTGCTATTTTTCTCTCTATTCGCCCTTTTCTAAAGCCTTAAAATAAAAATAAAAATGAAGGGGTACAAAGACTGTAATACAATACAAGGGATGTACACTGATGCAACTTACAGTACCGCTAATAAATAAAGATATTTTTAAAAAGAGAAGCTCCATTCACAGAATCACAAAAAAAGACAAGACGGGCGAAAAAAGACACGCATCAAGATATCAAGACAGGATTCCAAAATACTCACATTGGACAAGACATTGCAATAACAAAGAGTCAAAGAGTCAAAAGAGTTTATTGTCATGTGTCCCTGACAGGACAATGAAAATCTTTCTTTGCATAGCACAACAGAACATAGTAGGCATTTTCTACAATTATATATGTAAAGACTCACGTGAATTAATAAAGTGCAAATAACAGATGGAGGGATATTAATGTTCAGAGTTTTGTCCGAGCCAGTTTAATAGCCTGATGGCTGTGGGGAAGTAGCTATTCCTAAACCGGGTCGTTGCAGTCTTCAGGCTCCTGAACCTTCTACCTGAATGTAGCGGGGAGATGAGTGTGTGGCCAGGGTGGTGTGGGTCCTTGATGATGCTGCCAGCCTTTTTGAGGCAGCGACTGCGATAAATCCCCTCGATGGAAGGAAGGTCAGAGCCGATGATGGACTGGGGAGTGTTTACTACTTTTTGTAGTCTTTTCCTCTCCAGGGCACTCAAATTGCCGAACCAAGCCACGCTGCAACCGGTCAGCAAGCTCTCTGCTGTGCACCTGTAGAAGTTAGAGAGAGTCCTCCTTGACAGGCCAACTCTCTGTAATCTTCTCAGGAAGTAGAGGCGCTGATGAGCTTTCTTAATAATTGCATCTGTGTTCTCGGACCAGGAAAGATCTTCGCAGAAGACCACATTCATGGCCCGTCAGCGTACGTTTGATCTGGGATTAAGCGGCATGTTTAGTTCAAGGATTGACTGGTGCACAAAAGAGCACAATATGGAAGGATCTAAAAGTCTCTTAAATGCCACTATCATACCTGTCTCCATCATCACCACCGCTGTCAATGCATTCCAGGCACCCACCTCTTTGTGTGAGAAAAACAACTTGCCCTGTATCTCTTTAAATGTTCACTTCTCACCTTTAAGGTATGGCCTCTAATCTTTGACGTTTCCGCCCTGGGAAGAAGGTTCTGACAGTCTACTCTCAAATCTATATCTCTCAAAATGTTATATACTTCTATCATGTCTCCTCAACGTCCGATGTACCAGAGAAAACAATCCAAGTCTGAAGGGGCCCCGACCTGAAATGTCACCTATCCATTCTCTCCAGAGATGCTGCTTGACCTGTTGAGTTACTCCAGCCTTGTGTGTCTATCTCAAGCTTGTTCACTCCTTCAATGCCCAGTAATGTTCCCCACCGCACCAACCCCGCCATCTTGTTGAACAGCCGTAATCCTTGATTCATTGTAGGAATTGTAGGTTCATGCACAAAAGGACACAAGGTGATGAAGTATCTCAGCAGGTCAGGCAGCATCTCTGCAGTCTGAAGAAGGGTCCTGACCTGAAACGTCACCTTTCAATGTTCTCCCGAGATGCTGCCTGGCCTACCAAATTACTCCAGCACTTTGGAACCTTGACTTATTGATTAGCCTGCACCTCTCATTGATGAATAATCCATTATATTTCCCTCAATCCCAAATCAGTCACTTGTTGAGTCGCCCCTAACTTCTCATTCATTAACGGCCCCAACGTCGTACCCATTGAACAGCTCCCCATCTCTGCCTTGTTGAATGGTCCTTAAACTTGCACTCATTGAAGACCTCCTAGCCCCTCGTTCAAGGAACAGCCCCTAGCCCTTTGTCCGTTGTCGAAGCCGACAAACACTTCTAACGCTCCGGTTCTCCAGGTTGAAGTTTCCCATTTTATTTGCGTTTCTTCCCTTTCATTGTTAGTGGACCATAGCAAATGGGCGGTTGCCTTGACAACTGGCTTCAGTCCCAGTTACGCAGCAGGATGTTTATGCTTATCAACAGCCAGGCGTCCTGTGGCCAACATTTATATTGATATTCCTTTTTAGCTGTTCCTTCACACAAAGTAATATAAACTCTCTCTGGTGTGCGTGTGTATGGCACAGGGCGACATAATTGTGCTCTCAGCCACCTTGCTTCCTTCGGGGAAAGGAACGGCATTTAACCTGCCTTTCTCTTTGCATTCAAGCAATTCCGAGTTGTTGCAATAACCCTAAGCCTTCCATCGCTCACACGCATCTTTAATACCATCAATGCCGGCTCAAGCAGTAATGAGGAAACAGCCATGCATTGATTCTGGGCCTTCGCTGAGAAGTGAACGTGGCCTGGATAGTGCAATGCAGGAGTCCTTGGGTGGCACGGTGGCGCGGCAGTAGAGTTGCTGCCTCACATCGCCACGGACCTGAGTTCGAATCTGACCACAGGTGCTGTCTGTACTGAGTTTGCACCTTCTCCCTGTGACCACGTGCGTTTTGTCCGGGTGCTCCGGCTTCCTCCCGCACTCCAAAGACGTGCAGCTTTGTAGGTTAATTTGCTTCGATAAATTGCCCTTAGTGTGTAGGATAGAACTAGTACACCTGTGATCACTAGTCAGCATTGACTCGATGGGCTGAAGGGCGTTGTATTTCTCAACTATTTCTCAACTAAACTAAACTAAATGGTGCCCGAAACGTTGCCCATTTCCTTCGCTCCATAGATGCTGCTGCAGCCGCTGAGTTTCTCCAGCAATTTTGTCTACCTTCGATTTTCCAGCATCTGCAGTTCCTTCTTAAACACATATGCTTGGAGTTCTGCTTGACCTGAACCACAAACTTTATCTCCTGTCTGTGCTTAATTCATCAGTTCACTTGACACGAACTCCAGTGGCAATGGCAGCATTTATCGCCCATCCCTAATTGCGCCCAAACTGTGCATCAACCATTGAGCCACTTAAAGATGCCAAACTGCGAAAGGATGGCAGGTTCCCTTTCGAAGAGGTCATTGATGTGCCAGGCAGTCACTGACTACAATCCCTTTGCTGCCATTACTGTGATTGAATTCTTTAGTAAGTTCTACAATTTATTTAATTATTTGAGCGTAAATTCACCACATGCCGTGGTGGGATATGACCTCAGATATCTGGATTAATGGTCCATAACTCCGGCTGCAAGTGATGTAACGTAACCACTGCACCATCACACCCTGCTAGATACTCCTGGCTTCCTGGTACAAAAACCTCCTCATACTTCTGGTTCCCCTTCCCCTCCCGACTCTCAGTCTGAAGAAGGGTCTCGACCCAAAACGGCACCTATTCCTTTTCTCCGCAGACGCTGCCTGACCCACTGAGTACTCCAGCCTATCAACTAGATGTAAGGATGGGGACTAGAAGAACCAACATGATTTTAGGAATGATAACCTCCTATCAGCAACTTGTGAATGTCCTTCAGGTGAGCTTTAAACTCGCTGTATAATCTTTGGACATAATTTGGAGCAACACCTCATATTGAAATATTTAGTGCACGTTGCAATTCAACTGCTAACACGCTTACATGTTTGAACAATACTTAAGTGCAGGTATTTACCAACCTAATGCAGCTTACAGAATCATATGGTCACATAGCATCGAAACAGGCCTTTCTGCCCAACGAGGCTCCATCAACCATCAAGTGCTGACAAAGTTACAAAGCACGACGGCTCCCCATTGTGCACCCCCCCCCCCCCTCCCCGCCACAGCGGTCCCCCCACGCCGGGTCCTCCATTGTTATTCCCCCTCCCCCCTCATGGTGGTTCTCCACGCTCTTCATCGGCCGCGGGTCGACCAGTGAGGCATCGCCGCCACCGCAAGGCCTCACCCCCGTCGACGCCCCACTTCACGCCACCATGGCGCCGACCTGGGCTCCAGCCACGGGCTCCGTCGGCCGCTTTGCTTCTACCCACACTGGGCCCTGACACAGGCTTCTACCCACACTAGGCCCCGATGCAGGCTTCTACCCACACTGGGCCCTGACACAGGCTTCTACCCACACTGGGCCCCGACGCAGGCTTCTACCCACACTAGGCCCCGATGCAGGCTTCTACCCACACTGGGCCCCGACACAGGCTTCTACCCACACTGGGCCCCGACGCAGGCTTCTACCCACACTGGGCGCTGACGCAGGCTTCTACCCACACTGGGCCCCGACGCAGGCTTCTACCCACACTGGGCCCCGATGCAGGCTTCTAACCACACTGGGCCCCGACGCAGGCTTCTACCCACACTGGGCCCCGACCCAGGTTTCTACCCACACTGGGCCCCGACGCAGGCTTCTACCCACACTGGGCCCCGACGCAGGCTTCTACCCACACTGGGCCCCGACCCAGGTTTCTACCCACACTGGGCCCCGACGCAGGCTTCTACCCACACTGGGCCCCGACGCAGGCTTCTACCCACACTGGGCCCCGACCCAGGCTTCTACCCACACTGGGCCCCGACCCAGGTTTCTACCCACACTGGGCCCCGACGCAGGCTTCTACCCACAGTTACCCCGATGCAGGCTTCTACCCACACTGGGCCCTGACGCAGGCTTCTACGTGGCGATCCGGGAGGCATCGAGACCGCGGTGCCTCGATAAAGGCCTCCGGCTGCGGTCCCAGTCCACAGGCGCGGCCCGTCGGGAAGACTTACCGTAGGTAGTCTTCTTAAAGTATAATCGAATCATAAAATCCCAGAACTCTGGGGAAAATGACATCAGCACGGTTGCGCAGCGGTAGATCAGCTACTTCACAGCTCCAGAGACTCGGGTTCGATCTCGACTATGGGTGCTCTCTGTACAGAGTTGGTACGATCCGCCCTGACCTACGTGGGTTTTCTCCGGGAGCTCCAGTTTTGTCCCACACTCTAAGACGTACAGGGTTGTACGTTAATTGGCTTGGTATAAATGTGTAGGATAGTGTTAGTGTGCGGGGATCGCTGGTCAGCGCGGACTCGGTGGGCCAAAGGGCCTGTTTCCGCGCTGTATCTCTACACTAAACAAGACATCAAACCTACCCTAACTGATTTTCTTCTCCCAACATTCCCATCAACTCTTCCCAAGGTCCATCGCAGACTACACATTAGGGGAAGGTTATAGTGACTCTAATGGCACAGTAATAGTGGTATTACTGTGGCTAACTGGTTTTTGTTCTGGTTGATTACTGCGCAAACACCTCATCCGTGGTTATCTATCGCGCAGGTCAGAGTGAGTAGAGTAGAGATTAATTTTGAAGTGGGCCTTTTTGACCAAGTTGAGGAGATCGAATTGCTAAATCCCCTTTTTAAATGACTTGTCATCGGGAGCAGCGCGTGTGTTGGGTGGTAACTTGGTGGCACGGTGATGCCACAGTAGAGTTGCTGCTTACCTTCCTGTCCCACTTAGGAAACCTGAACGGAAATCTCTGGAGACATTGCACCCCACCCAAGGTTTTCGTGCGGTTCCCAGAGGTTCCCGGAAGGTTTTGTTAGTCTCCCTAATGGTCGAAAGTGGTTTCTGCTTCTTCTATGTTCTGGTGATTATTTCAAAAAATTGAAAAAATCTCCGGGAACCGCACGGAAACCGCTGGGAACCTCCGGGAACCGCACGGAAACCTTGGGTGGGGCGCAAAGTCTCCAGATGTTTCTGTTCAGGTTTCCTAAGTGGGACAGGGGCATACGTGGGACAGGGGCATTACAGTGCAAGAGACCCGGGTTTGATCTTGACTACGAGTGCTATCTATACAGTTAGTACATTCTCCTTGTGCCCGCGTGGGTTTTCTCTTTGTACTGTGGTTTACTCCCACATTCCAATGATGTGCAGGTTTGTAGGTTAATTGGCTTCTGTAAATTGTCGTCAATGTGTAAGGTAGAATTAGTGTATGGGGTGATTGCTGGTTGTCATGGACTCGGTGGGCCGAAGGGCCTGCTTCCACATTGAATCTCTAAACTAAATCAGCTTATCATAGAATCATAGAAAATAGGTGCAGGAGTAGACCATTCAGCCCTTCGAGCCTGCACCGCCATTCAATATAATCATGGCTGATCATCCAACTCAGTATCCTGTACCTGCCTTCTCTCCATACCCCCTGATTTGGAATATGGGAGGAAACCAGAGCACCCGAAGAAAACCCATGCAGTCACTGGGAGAACGTACAAACTCTGTCCAGACAGTGCCTGTAGTCAGGATCGAACCTGGATCTCTGGCGCTGTAAGGCTGCAACTCTAATGCCCCTGTCCCACTTAGGAAACCTGAACGGAAACCTCTGGAGACTTTGCGCCCCACCCAAGGTTCCCGTGCGGTTCCCGGAGGTTTTTGTCAGTCTCCCTAAGGGTCGAAAGTGGTTTCCGTTTTAAAAATCGGTAATTTTTTAGTCGAAGCCGGTTGCGATCCTAGTTGAAGGTGGTTGCCAGAGGACAAACTTCCGGGAACCACACGGAAACCTTGGGTGGAGAGTATAGTCTCCAGAGGTTTCCGTTCAGGTTTCCTAAGTGGGACAGGGGCATTAACTCTGCTCCATGGATGAAACCCACACAGCCACGGGGAGAACACCACACAGACCACGGCAAAGGTCAGGATGAAACCCAGATCACCTGCTGGTAGCAGGCCAACGTTTGCCGATAAGGCATAACAACATCAAGGTCCGTTGGCAACCCTTGTACGCCAGTTCCATATTAGTAATAGGGATCTTGTTATTTTAACAATTCCGTTCTTTATGAGAGATGAAGCCCTTTAATAATAAATGTTGCCTCCACAAGCAAACCACAGTGGTTAGCCCCTCCAGTGAATCTGTTATTGTACTCTGTCATGAATTATATTACATACAAAAAAACAGCACTGTGTTGAATGGTACAGAAAGCAAATTGTTAATTAACTGGAACTCTCATTTTAATTTTCACTATAGTTAATTACAACATCACAATCCTGGCATGTGTAATTATTAGGAGTGCCTGTGAAATCATTTATTTCATTGGGTCTGTCGGACTGGGTTTGATCTGTGCTATACAGTGACTGCAACTGCCCTGCTGGCAAGATCCAATTATTAATTACTTCATCTTATTAACTGTAATTTTAGGCCCAATCTTAATATGTGCATTGAATTTCACTTGAGGAAGTCTACCTAATTTAATAGTCCCGTCTTTCAACACCACGGGCAGTGCAGTTCCAGATTGTGATTATATGGAGCCCTGCGTTGTGTTTCTGAATCATAGAACCATGTCATAAGGTCATAAGGGATGGGAGCAGAATTAGGCCAGTCGGCCCATCAAGTCTACTCCACTATTCAACCATAGCTGATCTATCTTTCCCTCCGAACCCCATTCCCCTGCCTTCTTCCCATAACCCCTGACACCCGTACTAATGGGTGAACAAGTTGGGTCTTTATTCTTTGGAGCGCAGAAGGTTAAGGGGGGACTTGATTGAGGTCTTTAAAATGATGAAAGGGGTAGACAGAGTTGACGTGGATAAGCTTTTCCCATTGAGGGTAGGGAAGATTCAAACAAGAGGGCATGACATGAGAATTAAGGGACAGAAGTTTACGGGTAACATGAGGGGGAACTTCTTTACTCAGAGAGTGGTGGCTGTGTGGAATGATCTTCCTGCAGAAGTGGTGGAGGCAGGATCGATTTTAACATTTAAAAGTAAAGTGGATAGGTATATGGACGGGAAGGGAATTGAGGGGTATGGTCTGAGTGCAGGTAGATGGGACTAGGGGAAAATAAATGGTCGGCACGGACTGGAAGGGCTGAGAAGGCCTGTTTCCGTGCTGTAATTGTTATATGGTTATATGGTTATAATGAAGAATCTATCCTTTTTCTTTGCCTTCTGTGGCCCTCTGATTCGCCACCCTCTGACCAAAGAGATTCCTCCTCATCTCCTTACTAAAGGAATGTCCTCTAATTCTGAGGCTATGACCTCTGGTCCCAGACTCTCCCACTCGTGGAAACATCCTCCCCACATCCACAGTATCCAAGCCTTTCACTTTTCGGTAAGTTTCAATGAGGTCCCCCGCCCTCATCCCCCTAAACTCCAGCAAGTACAGGCCCAGTGATGGCCAAAGTACAGAAGAAGGCCGTTCTGCCCATCATGCCCAGGTCAGCTCTCTACCAGTGTAGCCCACACGTTCTACTTCCAGTCTGAGCCATGCAAATACTTCCGTACCATTTATTTACCCAAGGCCGCAATGGATCCTGCCTCCACCATATCGGTAGGCAGTGCATTCCATGAAGTCAAACCAGAGCAGGACCTCTTCAGCGAATGGTAGTGCGTTGGGGACTGTTGTAGAGCAGAGGCATCTAGGCGTACAGGCACGCAGTTTTCCCAATGTGGTGTTGTGTCTAGATTAGATAGTGAGAGAAGCTTTTGGTACATTGGCCTTCATCAGTAGGGGTATTGAGGATAGAAGTTGGAACATTATTCTGCAGTTATACAAGATGTCGATGAGGCTGTATTTGGACTATTTTGTTCAGTTTTGACCACCCTACTGTGGGAAGGATGTCATTGAGCTGGAAAGGGTGCAGAGAAGATGTGCAAGGATGTGGCAAGGACACTAGGCCTGAGTGGTAGTGACGGGATTGGGCAGGTTAGGGCTTTATTCCTTACAGCGCAGGAGGCCAAGGGTTGATCTTATAGAGGTGTATAAAATCACGAGTGGGAATTAATAGGGTGAATGCACAGTGTCTATTACCCAAGGTCCAATCAAGAACTGGAGGACAGATGTTTAAGGTGAGAGGGGCAAAAATGTAATGGGAACCTGGGAGACAACTTTTTTCACTCAGATGGTGGGAGTGTATAGAATGAATGAGGTAGTTGAGGCACGCACAACAACAATATTTAAAAGACACTTGGACAGGTACACGGATAGGAATTATTCAGTAGGATATGGGCCATTGCGGGCAAATGGGACACGCTTAGATGGGGCATGGTCGGCATGGATAAGTTGGGCTGAAGGGCCTGTTTCCGTGCTGTATGACTCCAGATTCCAACAACACTCTGCGAGAAATTCTTTATCCGTGTCACTCTTAAGGGCCTGTCCCACTTGGCCGTCAATTGCGTGTAATTTACGTGACATCATTTATGCCTCACGACGCACAACGCGCACGTCGTGACACGCACGTGATGCACGCATGGTGCGAATTACGCGCGCATGGTGTGTGATGACATAATCAGTGACGCGCAAATGACGGCCAAGTGGGACAGGCCCTTTAATCCCCTTCCCCCTATATTTTATACCTTCTGAGATCCCTCTGGCACAGCTAACAACGTCCCCCAGTCCACTCCATCTCATCGTTCCCCCAATCCTTTTTTCAATTTCTATTCTTATTATTGTGAGTAAGAATTCACATTACTAATTCTTATTATGTGAGAATTATCACTATGATTCCATCACTATGATTTAGCCAATCTTTAAGTAGAATGGGTGGAGCAAAGTGCAGAATATAGTTCCCAGCATTGTAGCGCACCAGTTCCAGAGTTCCAAAGTCCAATTGTCTACAATGAGGTAGGGCAGAAACGGACTGCATCTCTGGAAGCCTTCTCTTCACCAAAAAATATATAACTGGAGCCTTGCTAGAATCTCAGTTCCTATTTGAAGATGCAAAGGCCCAGTCCTCAAAATGTCCGTCTTGGCTATTGACAACCAATAAATTTCTCTTCCAATTTTGCCAGCTGCAAAAATCTATGAATGTTTTTATTTCTGACATTTAACGACATTTCAACAGTTCAAAATTGAAGTAAGTAATTGTTTAAAAAGTCATTAAGATTGCATGGTAAAAACCTAACAAATTGCCTAACATGCTTAGGAAGGAACTGCAGATGCTGGAAAATCGAAAAATGCTGGAGGAACTCAGCGGGTGCAGCAGTGTCTACGGAGCGATGGAAATAGGTAACGTTTCGGGCTGAAACCCTTCTTCAAACTACCTAACGTGCCCAGAACAGCCAAGTTCGATGAAATGAGCCACTGGGATGCATACAGCCCCTGTTATCACTGGCGCAGTCCGATTATGCTTACTGTTGACCTGCTGGTATATTTATTAACCTGCTTCATCTCACATGGGCTTTGTCCATTATCCCATTTACAAGCTGGCAAGGATATAGCTGGTCCTGGCCAGCTCCTGCAGTTGCAAATTGCACTGGTTCAGTCTACAGGGTCAGTAGGTAACCAGAGCCAATCCGCTTGGTCACATCTTTCTTCTCCTTCCACTTACCAAGTGGATCCTCGGCCAAAGGACTTTGGTAGAGGCTACGAACCCTCACTGTGACAGAGTTTGTACAACACATGTAAATGTGGAAGAAGGTTGCAACTGTAAAGGGCGCTGGTATGCAAGCTGGCATCTCTAGCTGACGTGGATGTGGAGAGGATGTTTCCACTAGTGCGAGAGTCTCGGAGCAGAGGCTGTAGCCGCAGAATGAAAGGACATCCCTTCAGAAAGGAGATGAGGAGGAATTCCTCTAGTCCTCTAGGTGGTGAATCTGTGGAATTCATTGCCACAGAAAACTGTGGAGGTCAAGTCATCAGATCTTTTTAAGGCGGAGATTGATAGATTCTTGATTAGTATGGGTGTCAGGGGTTATGGGGAGAAGGCAGGAGAATGGGGGTTGAGAGGGAAAGATAGATCAGCCATGATTGAATGGCAGATTAGAGATGATGGGCTGAATGGCTAAATTCTGCTCCTATCAAAAATGTTCCCAATGTTGGGCGAGTCCAGAACCAGGGGCCACAGTCTTAGAATAAAGGGGAGGTCATTTAAGACTGAGGTGAGAAAAAACTTTTCCACCCAGAGAGTTGTGAATTTGTGGAATTCCCTGCCACAGAGGGCAGTGGAGGCCAAGTCACTGGATGGATTTAAGAGAGAGTTAGATAGAGCTCTAGGGGCTAGTGGAGTCAAGGGATATGGGGAGAAGGCAGGCACGGGTTATTGATTGGGGACAATCAGCCATGATCACAATAAATTTAAGGATAAGGGGGAAGTCTTTTAGGACCGAGATGAGAAAATCATTTTTCACACAGAGAGTGGTGAATCTGTGGAATTCTCTGCCACAGAAGGTAGTTGAGGCCAGTTCATTGGCTATATCAGCCATGATCACAATGAATGGCGGTGCCGGCTCGAAGGGCCGAATGGCATCCTCCTGCACCTATTTTCTATGTTTCTATCACTTATGAACTTACGGACTTATGAGCACTCCTGCCATACTGCATGTGTGTGCCTCGTATTGCGATCTTTCATGTGGTCTGTTTGCTATCCCAAAGCTTTCCATGGAGTCATAGTCATAGCGGGCTGCACGGTGACATAGCGGTGGAGTTGCTGCCTCACAGCGCCAGAGACCCAGGTTAGATCCTGACTACAGGTGCTGTCTGTACGGAGTCTGTAACCATGTGGGTTTTTTTCCAGCTGCTCCGGTTTCCTCCCACACTCCAAAGATGTGCACGTTTGTTGGTTAATTGGCTTCAGTAAAATTGTAAATGGCCCCTCATGTGTGTAGGATAGTGTTAGTGTGCGGGGTGATTGCTGGTCGGCGTAGACCAAAGCGCCCGTTTCCACGCTCGATCTCTAAAGTCTAAAGGGTGGTGGGTGTGTGGACCAAGCTGCCCGAGGAGGTAATTGAGGCTGGGACCATCCCAAGGTTTAAGAAACAGTTAGAGAGGTACATGGATAGGACAGGTTTGGAGGGATGTGGACCAAGCACAGGCAGGTGGGACTAGTGTGTAGTTGGGACATGTTGGCCGGTGTGGACAAGTTGGGCCAAAGGGCCTGTTTCCACACTGTATCACTCTATGACTCTCTCACACTAAAGTCGCTGAAACAGGAGTTGAAAGGAGACCTTCTAACACAGAAGCCAGTGAATTGACAACAGGATCGAGTTGACTCGTCAGGCTGTACCTGACTAGTTTGTAAAAAATCACCGGTAGTTATCCTTTAGCCTGCACCACCACGTGGACTTTTTTACATACACTGTCAGAAGAGGATGCCTGGGATTACGCTGGGATTTTGTTTACCACAGGATGTCAACACTGTGGTGCACATCAAGCTTTCTGAGACATCCCTGGCTTAATTGTCCCTGTAAGGAGCGAAAAGCTGGGAGACTTCACAGAAAATGGTGGGACACTGATAATGGTATATGGACACACCGATATGTTTTGTAGTCAATGCCTACTGTGTTCTGTTGTGCTGAAGCAAAGCAAGAATGTCATTGTCCTATCAGGGACACATGACAATAAACTCACTTGAACTTGAGCTTGAAATTAAACATGTGCAGTAGGTGGCAAGGAGGGAGCAAAGAATATCTTTCTTTACACTGTGTAGGAAGGAACTGCAGATGCTGGTTTAAACCGAAGATAGACACAAAAAGCAGGAGTAACTCAGCTGGACAGGTAGCATCTCTGGAGAGAAGGAAGTCTGAAGAAGGGTCTCAGCCCGAAACGTCACCCATTCCTTCTCCCCAGAGACGCTGCCTGTCCCGCTGAGTTACTCCAGCATTTTGTGTCTATCACGCTTCACTTTATTCCTTTTCATTATGTTTTACTCTTTTAGTTTAGAGTTATCTAATTTTCAATGAGTTTTCCTTTAATAAGTTAAATTTCAAGTGTAGTTTAGTTTTGTTTAATTTCGAGAAACAAGGCGGCCCACCGAGTCCGCAGCGACCAGCAATCCCTGCACACTAACCCTACCCTGCACACACTAGAGCTGTTTTACATTTATACCAAGTCAATTAACCTACAAACGTGTATGTCTTTGGAGTGTGGGAGGAAACCGAAGATTTCAGAGAAATCTTGGTTCTTGGTTACTTGGTCCTCCAAAATATTCCAACTGGAATTTAAACTGGAGGTGGTGAAGGGAGGGGTTTAGCCAGAGAGGGTTATTGGGAAGAAAGTGCCATTTTAAATCTAGTTGCATCTGGCTGGGCAACCGTGGCTTGAAACCACCATACAGCATACAGTAAAAAATAAAGAACACAACATGGAGTAGAAATTCAACATAAAACATAAAACATCCCCTCGCAGCAGGATCAAAGTTTCCCGCTGTGAGGGAAGGCACCAAAGTCAGTCTCTTCCCCTAATGTTGCCCACTGCTCCCCTGTAGTCGGGGCCTCCCCGAGCCCTCCGCAGTCACCGCTACGGGAGGCCCGATGTTCAGGCCTGCTCCCCGGGGTGATGCAAGTCCGACGTCGGGGCTGGGGGATGTCCTCAGCGGCCTGGACCTCGAGTCGGCCCCCTCCTACCGGAGTCCGCGGCCCCCAAAGTCCGCAGGGCGAGCCGGGTGGAGATTCAACGCTGGAGGCCCTCGGCAAAGGGCCCCACGACTCCATGGAGTTCAGCGCCGCCCGCGTTGGAAGCTCTCCCAACCAGAGCTCCACGATGTTGGAGCAGCGGCCCAACGCTCCGGAGCTCCAACGGCGACCCGGGTATGCATCGCCCGCTCCGTGGTAACTCCAGCGCTGCGCCGCCGCTGTTGCAGCTCTGGTCCGGTTCCCGGTCCCCGGCAGGAAAGGTCGCTCCGATCCAGGAGGTAGGCCGCGAGGTGGGGGGCGAGGACGCGACTCGGAGAAATAGTCGCGTCTCCACCAGGAAGCGACTGGGAGTTAGTTTCCCCCTTACCCTGCCCCCCTCCCCCACATATAAAAGCTAAAGTTTCCCCCCAAGTCAGACTTTTAACGGACTAAAAAAAATTTTGCAGCTGGCAAAATTGAGGCAGGCTTTACAAGTCACTGATGTTATGAAGGCAGGGCAATGGGACTACATTGCTGATATTAGTTCTCTGTATCCAAATAAAGGGAATAACAAGAATGATTCCAGGAATTAATAACATAAATGACTGGATGGTTCCAGCTGGGAAAACCTCCTGTTGTGTGTGAGGTTTGGACCATATTAAGATACTCTGAAGACTATCTCGATCTGGTCAACACAGAGGTGGAGGGTTTCTTTGCTGACTTTGTCAACATGAGACCATAAGACAAAGGGGCAGAATTAGGCCATTTGGTCCATAGAGTCTACTCCTTCATTCGATCATGGCTGATCTTTCTTTCCATCTCAACGCCAGTCTCCTGCCTTCTTTCCACAATCTCTGATGCCCTTAGGGATAGTAAGGAAGGGTATTAAACAAGGAGATAGGAAACGTTTGCACAAAGATAAAGCATAAAGTGCTGGGGTAACTCAGTGGGTCAAGAAGCATCTCTGGAGGGAATGGACAGGTGACATTTTAGTCTATTCAATCATGGCTGATCTATTTTATCCTCTCAATCCAATCCTGTCTTCTTACTGCAACCTTTTATGCTCTTGTGGAGAGTAAGGAACGATAGTAAACAAGGAAAAAGGAAGGGTTCAGGCGATAAAGCATAAAGTGCTGGGGTAACTCAGTGGATCATGAATGGAATGGACAGGTGACATTTCTTCGTACCTTTAAGGGCCTGTCCCACCAGCATCCGACTCCATGCGGTGAGCGCGAGCAAACTGGAAGCGGGGGCCGCACGGAGGTCGGGTGATCCCCGTACAGGGCCGTTCCCACCAGCATGCGCCTGCATGCAGCGAGCGCGACCAAACTGGCAGCGAGGGCCACGTGGAGGTCGGGTGAGTGGCGCAACGCAGCGCAAAGTGAAGCGAACTTGGAGCGAAGTCTTAAGGTAAGTTCGCCAGGACAGAGAGGGGCACACAGAGAGGGGCACAGAGGCACACACACACAGAGGGCCACGGAGCCACACATATAGAGGGCCACGGAGTCACACACAGAGGGGGTCACGGAGGCATGACGTCGAGGTGGTGTGTAATGCATCAAGGCGACTGCGAGTCGACAAGCCGTTGCCGCGCGGAATTTTTGAACATAGTCAGTTTTTCGGAGCCCCGCGCGATGTCGGGACGAACTGCGCATAATTCCGCACGGCTCCGGCGATCGAAGTGGGACCGGCCCCGCGACGCTGGACGGCTCAAGCGACCACGTTAGGTCGCGCTCATCGCATAGAGTTGCATGCTTGTAGGACAGGCCCTTTACTCTAGATTCCAGCATCTCCTGTTCTTTGTGCATCCATTTTGCACAAAAGTAGTTTACATCTGTTGCCTCTCTTTCTTGCTCGTATCTTGTTGTAATTACTGCATTGAAACCTTCTGTGCATTGACGCAGTTGATGTTGAAACAAAATTCAATCTTTTTCCCATTGTTAATGATACTCTGGCCTCAGGTTGTCTGTAGAGCTGTGAGAACATTCAATAATATTCATTCTTTGGTCCTTCTTGATTCTCAGGAGTATCTGCGATTTGCAGGCATTATTAACAAGTTGGCACGCACGATTTATAGAACGCTTCCACGATACCTTTATTCCCTTTTGCATACTTGGATCATTAAAGAAAAGAATGATGGTTCATCATAGTCCTATAAAAGTAGATTTAACTCCATGCAAATCTCCATGCACCTTGTCACACAGATTGCGATCTTTCATATGGCCTGTTTGCTATCTCAAAGCTTTCCATAGAGTCATAGAGGGCGGCACGGTGGTGCAGCGGTAGAGCTGCTGCCTTACAGCGCCAGAGACCCGGGTTCGATCCTGACTATGTGTGCTGACTGTACGGAGTTTGCACGTTCTCCCCGTGACCTGCGTGTTTTTTTTTCAAGATCTCCGTTTTTCTCCCACACTCCTTAAGATGTACAGGTCTGTAGGTTAATTGGCTTGGTGTAAATGCAAAATTGTCCCTAATGTGTGTCGGGTAGTGTTAATGTGCGGGGATCACTCGTCGGTGCGGACTCGGTGGACCGAAGGGCCTGTTTCCATGCCGATTAGGAAAAGGGGAGATGCAGCGCGACCTGGGTGTCATGGTACACCAGTCATTGAAAGTAGGCATGCAGGTGCAGCAGGCAGTGAAGAAAGCGAATGGTATGTTAGCTTTCATAGCAAAAGGATTTGAGTATAGGAGCAGGGAGGTTCTACTTCAGTTGTATAGGGTCTTGGTGAGACCACACCTGGAGTATTGCGTACAGTTCTGGTCTCCAAATCTGAGGAAGGACATTATTGCCATAGAGGGAGTACAGCGAAGGTTCACCAGACTGATTCCTGGGATGTCAGGACTGTCTTATGAACAAAGACTGCATAGACTCGGTTTATACTCTCTAGAATTTAGGAGATTGAGAGGGGATCTTATAGAAACTTACAAAATTCTTAAGGGGTTGGACAGGCTAGATGCAGGAAGATTGTTCCCGATGTTGGGGAGGTCCAGGACAAGGGGTCACAGCTTAAGGATAAGGGGGAAATCCTTTAGGACTGAGATGAGAAGGACTTTTTTCACACAGAGAATGGTGGGTCTCTGGAACTCTCTGCCACAGAGGGTAGTTGAGGCCAGTTCATTGGCTATATTTAAGAGGGAGTTAGATGTGGCCCTTGTGGCTAAGGGAATCAGAGGGTATGGAGAGAAGGCAGGTACGGGATACTGAGTTGGATGATCAGCCATGATCACATTGAATGGCGGTGCAGGCTCGAAGGGCCGAATGGCCTACTCCTGCACCTAATTTCTATGTTTCTATGTTTCTGTATCTCTAAACTAAACTAAGTATTTGCATTGCAGAAGTACGGCTGTGGAGACCAAGCCAATGGATATTTTTAAGGTGCAGGTTGCAAATTCTGGATTAGTAAAGGGCCTGTCACACTAGCGCGCGATTAGACGCGATAAGCGCGACAAATTCGGACGCGGGGGTCGCGTGGGGGTCAGGCGATCCCGGTGCGAGTGAAGGGCCTGTCACACTAGCGCGCGATTACACGCGCGACGTCCGAAGGAAGGACGTTATTTTTCATCACGTGACGATGCGCATGAGCATGCGCGTTGCACGACGTCGGGCAGTGACGTCATCACGCAACGCCACGCTGAAGACGCACAACGTCAAAACGTCATCACGTTCCGCGCGACAGGATTTTGCCGCGCGTAATTTTTAAGCAGTGTCGGTTTTTGGACACTACGCGCGATGTCGACACCAGCTACACACGAGTCCGCGCAACTCCACCAGACTCCGGCGATCGCAGTGGGACAGGGTCACGCGAGGCCGGACGACTAAAGCGACCACGGTAGGTCGCGCTTGTCGCGTCTAATCGCGCGCTAGTGTGACAGGCCCTTAGGCTGTCAAGGGTTATGGCATGAAGGCAGGAGAAGAGGAACAGGTGACGTTTCGGGCCGGGACCTTTCTTCAGACTGAGAGTCAGGGGGAAGGGAAACAAGAGATATAGACGGCGATATAGAGCAAGTGAATGAAAGATATGCAAAAAGGAGCGATGATCACGGAAACGGTTCTGGGTTGAAACATGGTCGTAGAGCCAGAGAGCTCTCGTGGGAGCGAGGAGGAGAACCTCTTCAAAGTTGTCTCCAGAGATTGCTGAGTTACTCCAGCTTTTTGCGTCTATCTTTGGTTTAAACCAGCACCTGCAGTTTCTTCCGACACATACTTTGTGGAGAATTTGCAATGGAGCAGACGAAATGTGCAGGAAGGAACTGCAGATGCTGGTTTAAACCGGACAGACACAAAATCTGTGGATCAGAGCAAAGGAATAAATTAGATTAGATTAGATTCTTTATTTGTCATTCACACCTTTCGGTCTGAACGAAACTCTGTCCCCCTGCAGTCATACGTATAATTAAAAATAAATAAATAAAAATGACAGAACACAGTTGGTGACCCTTCTGCAGACTGAGAGTTAGAGGAGAGGGAAAGTAGAGATATAGAAGGCATCCAGGCCCGTTTCTGTGATCATCATTGCTTTCTGCATATCTTTCATTCATTTGTCCAATGTATCCTCTATATTGCTAGTTTCACTTTTCCCTGACTCTCAGTATGAAGAAGGCACACAAACATTTGTTCAGTTAGGACATAAAGTGTCGGAGTAACATGGGGTCAGGCAGCATCTCTGGAGAACATGGATAGGTGACGTTTTGGGCGGGACCCTTCTTCATATTGGGTATCAGTTCCGTGGGACAGGACTAACAGAGGCCAATGGACTGGTAACTTGGAGACATTAGTGAAAGTCAAAGTCAAGTCAAGATATCCTTTATTGTCATTCAGACCTTTCGGTCTGAACGGAATTCCGTTGCGTTGCAGTCATACGTATAATAAAAAAACAAAACACACAATAAACACAAATTTAACATCCACCACAGTGAGTTCACCAGGCACCTCCTCACTGTGATGGAAGACAAAGTCTTAAAGTCTTTGTCTCTTCACTCCTTGTTATCCCTCTGTGCTGAGGTGATCCAGGCCACCGATGTTGTCGTCCACTGGGCCCTTCGGCTGAGCCTCTGAAGTCGGGCCGCCGCCGCCGGAACGCCGGTACGCCGGTACACCGCCACAGCTCCGAAGTCGGGTCGCCGCCAGAACGCCGCCACAGCCCCGAAACCGCACTGCGGAAGCCCAGCAAGGAGTCCCTGGTATTCTGTCTATAACTGGCAATATATCATGGACCTTTGTAAGTATACCTTCAGCTACGGACATCTGGGATTACTGAGCAATTTGTCTTCTTGATTCTATAAATTTCCTTTGCACTCAGAAGGCAATACACAGATCTTCATGGGATTTCTCAGCAGCACATTTTCATGCATCTTTCCACACATATTCCATTGAAACCATAAACCTTTCTGCTCCACTATTTACGGTATATGCCTTTACAATAAAATGACACAAGCTCCTGAAGTTTTTATGCTTTCTCTGTTGACTTACCTTTATTTAGTTTTTAAACCTCGGTAACTGGGGAGCAACTCTCTAAGTTAGAATTTACAGGCACAAAGCCGGTTAGAAGTTTAAAACATGTTCCTTTATTCTGCAAAGGGAAAATGGCCTTTAATACACAGTCAATCAGATTGATGGCAGCTGAGGAAACGCTGCTTAGTCCACAAAAAACATGCGTAAAAAAATAACGGCAAGAAATAAACGCTAGCGCAACCGGTCACAGTCTCAGAAGGCTTTCTCCCATCAGTGGAATGTTGAATTGCAGGCACTGGTGTAACAGTGTTTGATAACCGCTAACACCATCCCCTTCTTAACATTAACCTTCTTAACATTAGCCGCCGCATCCTTCCTAGGATGTCAGGACTTTCATATGAGGAAAGACTGGATAGACTCGGCTTGTACTCGCTCGAATTTAGAAGATTGAGGGGGGATCTTATAGAAACTTACAAAATTCTTAAGGGATTGGACAAGCTAGATGCTGGAAGATTGTTCCTGATGTTGGGGGAGTCCAGAACAAGGGGTCACAGTCTAAGGATAAGGGGGAATTCCGTTTGGACCGAGATGAGGAAAACATTCTTTACACAGAGAGTGGTGAGTCTGCCACAGAAGGTAGTTGAGGCCAGTTCATTGGATATATTTAAGAGGGCGTTAGATGTGGCACTTGTGGCTAAAGGGATCAGGGGGTATGGAGAGAAAGCAGGTACGGGATACTGAGTTGGATGATCAGCCATGATCATATTGAATGGCGGTGCAGGCTCGAAGGGCCGAACGGCCTACTCCTGCACTTATTTTTCTATGTTTCTATGTTTCTGTATCCATCTGCTTAAGGCCACAAGGTCGTAAGGAATAGGAGTAGAATTAGGCCATTTGGCCCTTCAAGTCTATTCCGCCATTCAATCATGGCTGAACTATCTCTCCCTCCTAACCCCATTCTCCTGCCTTCTCCCCATAACCTCTGACACCTGTACTAATCACAACTCACTGATGCTTAGGGAATACAGATGAGGTATTAATTTTAAGCCCCTGTCCCACTTTCACGACCTAATTCATGACCGCTGCCGAGTTTGCCCTTGACTCATTCTCGCAGCATGGTCGTCACAAGGTCGTAGGTAGGTCGTAGCAGGCCGTGATGCTAGGTACTCGTAGCAGGCCGTAGGTACTCGTGGCATCAAGTAGGTTGGGGAGTTTTTTCCAGCTTGAGTAAAAAAGGTTGTGAATCAGGTTGTGAAAGTGGGACAAGTCCTTTAGACCCTTCCCACATCCACCACATAAATTGCCCTTAGAAGTTACTCATGCGTGATCCATTAAATTGGGTTTCGTTTTTCATTTTTTGTTTTTTACAGATACAGCGTAGAAACAAGCCCTTCGGCCCACCGAGTCCATGCTGACCGGGTCCATGCCGACCAGCGTTCCCCACGCATTCACACCATCCTACACTTACACATACTCCAAGCCAATTAACCGACGTACCTGTACATCTTTGGAGTGTGGGAGGAAATCAAAGATCTTGGAGAAAACCCACGCGGTCACGGGGAGATTGTACAAACTCTGCACAGACAGCGACCGTAGTCAGGATCTAACCCGGGCCTCCAGCGCTAAGGCAGCAACTCTACCGCTGCGCCACTGTGCTGCCCGTGCCGGATTTGTTGGACTCAATGGTGCAACAGGTGTCCTAAACTTCCTGAGGCGCAACTTCCATCATTGTTCAGCTTCTGTCAAGGAGAAGTTGTATTTCACCCTCGTTAGACCTCATCTGGACTACGCAGTTGCAGCTTGGGACCCATACACAGATTAAAACATTGCATCCATCGAACGTGTCCAAAGACAGGCCGCTCGATGTGTTACTAACACCTACAAGAGAGAAGCGAGTGTCACCAAACTTCTGAATTCTCTGGGCGGGGTGGAACCCTCTCCAAGACAGACGTGAAGCTCACCGTTTGACCTGTTTTTTACAAAATGTTATATGGTCAGCTAGACATAGATCACAAGACCTACACCAACCCCAAGTCAATTAGGAGCAGACGAGGGCATTCGATCCAATTTGTGGTCCCAGCCTCAAAGACAGATGTGTACAGCAATTCGTTCTTTCCACGCACTATTAAAGCATGGAATAATCTCCACCAAACCACGGTTGCCCAGCCAGATGCAACTAAATTTAAAGTGGCACTTTCTTCCCAATAACCCTCTCTGGCTAAACCCCTCCCTTCACCACCTCCAGTTTAAATTCCAGTTGGAATATTTTGGAGGACCAAGTAACCAAGAACCAAGAATGTTATCTTCATGCCCACGATAACTTTATTCTAGCCTAGTTCTTCTCAGCATCGATGCAGCGTGCTTTAGAAACAGGTGGAAGAATGTTTTCACTGGTTAGCGGTTTAATCTTCACATTAGTTGCAGGCATTCCCTTTGTGGACTTTTCTTTTCTGCTGAGATGCACTTGAGGTTGCAAGCTCCTGAGGGATATGAATGAAGTAACTCTCCAGAATGGGATATGTATGAAGTAGAAGTATGATGTCTGGAGCATGAAAGTTCCAAATGAGAATGTTTAGCTTAGTTGAGAGATACAGTGTGCAAACAGGCCCTTCGGCCCATCAATTCCATGTCAACCAGTAGTCAGCGATATACTAGTTCTATCCTATCTTAAGAGGTTGGACAGACTACATGCTGGAAGATTGTTCCCGATGTTGGGGAAGTCCAGAACAAGGGATCACAGTTTAAGGATTAGGGGGAAGTCTTTTAGGACCGAGATGAGAATTTTCTTTTTCACACAGAGAGTGGTGAATCTGTGGAATTCTCTGCCACAGAAAGTAATTGAGGCCAGTTCATTGGCTATATTTAAACATATAAACATAGAAACATAGAAATTAGGTGCAGGAGTAGGCCATTCGGCCCTTCGAGCCTGCACCGCCATTCAATATGATCATGGCTGATCATCCAACTCAGTATCCTGTACCTGCCTTCTCTCCATACCCTCTGATCTCCTTAGCCACAAGGGCCACATCTAACTCCCTCTTAAATATAGCCAATGAACTGGCCTCAACTACCCTCTGTGGCAGAGAGTTCCAGAGACTCACCACTCTCTGTGTGAAAAAAGTCTTTCTCATCTCATTCTTAAAGGATTCCCCCCTTATCCTTAAGTCCTTCTGGACTTAAGAGAGAGTTAGATGTGACCCTTGTGGCTAAAGGGATCAGGGGGTATGGAGAGAAGGCAGGTACAGGAATTGAATCATATTGAATGGCGGTGCAGGCTCGAAGGGTTGAATGGCCTACTCCTGCACCTATTTTCTATGTTTCTATCCTACAGCCTAGGGACAATTTACAGAAGACAGTTAACCTACAAAGCTGCATGTTTTTGGGAGGTGGAAGAAAACCCACGAGGCTTTGGATAGGCAGTATCGAACCCTGGTCGTTGGCACTGTAAGGCAGCAACTCTGCCACTATGCCACTGTGCTGCCTGAGAATGTTTGACCACGAATCAACCATGGAACTATTAAATGGTGGCAACTATTGAATAAAGGGCTGAATGGCCTGGACTTCATTTGATGAATTAGCATTGATGTGATGGTTCAAACTATGTCCCTCCAGATAAAAAAACAATGATATTTCACTTGTACCCTTGTACCTATTTCAGGACATTTCAAACTGGCAAGTGTGTTTTATTTTAATAGTTTTTACTGCTTAGGGAATGTGATAGCCAATCTATGCCCAGTTAGCTCTTGTAATCTTATACAAGCCAGATAGTCTGTTTTGATATTCTAAGGGCTAATGGTTTAGTTTAGATCTACAGCGTGGAAGCAGGCCCTTTGGCCCACCGAGTCCATGCCGGCCATCGATCACCCCGACTCTACAAAAGCCAATTTGCAGAAGCCAATTAACTTAACAAACCTGTACGTCTTTGCCAATGTGGGAGGAAATGGGAGCTCCTGGAGGAAGCCCACGTGGTCACGGGGAGAACATGCAAACTCCACACAGACAACACCCAAGGTCAGGATCGAACCTGGGTCTCTGAAACTGTGAGGCAACGGCTCTACCAGCTGTGCCACTGGGCTGATCATATTGCTACTCTTCTTCAAAGGAATGGTTCCATGTGATATTTCTTGTCCATCTGAGCTAAACCAGGGTGACTTTAGTTTGATGGTTCGTCCAATAGAGAGCTCTGCTAACAATGCATCTCTCGCTTAGTCCTTCCATGTGATCTCACGCTCGACATTCCTAGTCACATTTCCGAACATCTGAGGCAAGGCCACCATTTTGAGGCAAGGCCACCATTTTGAGGCAAGGCCACCATTTTGACCTGCCAACATTCTAATTCAATGTTCTTGCCACTTTAATTTTGCTTCTGTTTGTTTAATTTATTTCTTCACAGGACGTGGACAGCCCTGGGCATTCCAACATTTACTACGAATCCTTAATTACCCCTGAAGGGAAGAGACAATAAAGGGCCTGTCCCACTTAACTGTTCTTGGTACGCAAATTACGTGACCTCGTGGTCCCATTGAGGCATATGGGCATGGCCGCGCGGGGTCGCTCCCACTTAGAAGCGCGGAGGGGTATGTAGTTGTGCGCGACATTGCGCGGGGCTCCAACATTTTTGTAGCGAACAAAATCTTCGCGCGCCAATGGCCTGTCGCGGAACTGACGGCCAAAGTGGGACAGGTCCAAGACCCTGGCGCGACGCAACGTCTCACCTCCAACAGCAGCAGAAGCAGGCAAGCGATCGCCGAACTCGGCCTGGGGCTCACGGCCGTTGCGGTTTAGATCTGCTCCCCACTTCTACTCCCAGAGGGGGGCCAAGAAAATTGAAGATAGAAACAAAATGCAGGAGTAACTCAGCGGGACCGGCAGCATCTCTGGAGAGAAGCAATGGGTGACGTTTCGGGCCAAGACCCTTCTTTTCAGACTGAAGAAGTCTCGACACGAAACATCACCCATTGCTTCTCTCCAGAGATGCTGCCGGTCCCGCTGAGTTACTCCAGCTTTGTGTCCATCTTCAAATGACATCACGTGCTCTAGACGGCTGAGCGGACGCATGTAAACGCGCACGACCTTCGCAGGACCATCGCGGCTCAAAGCGACCACGAGGTCGCGTACTTTGCGTGCCAAGTACACGTAAGTGGGACAGGCCCTTAAGAATCAACCACTATTCCGGGCTTGGTGTTATAGATCAGACCAGGTAAGGACGTCATTAAAAGATGTGCTTTTATAACAATTCAGTAGTTTCATGTTCACTGTTACTGAGACCAGCTTTAATTCTAGGTTTACTTAATTAGTTGAATATTAAATTCTCCAAATGTCATGATGGGATTTGAATTAATGACTTTGGATCCGGTGTCTGGTCTATTAATATAACCATGACACAGCACAGGTCGGCGAGAGAACATCAGGGTGGCACATTGGTGCTGCGGTAGAGTTGCTGCCTTACAGCACCAGAGACCCAGGTTCGATCCTGACTATGGGTGGCGTCAGTACGGAGTTTGTACGTTCTCCCCTGACCTGCGTGGGATTTCTCTGGGAGCTCCTGTTTCCTCCCACACTGCAAAGACATACAAGTTTGTAGGTTAATTGGCTTGGTAAAATTGTAAATTGTCCCTAGTGTGTGCAGGATAGTGTCAGTGTGTGGGGATCGTGGGTCGGCACGGACTCGGTGGGCCGAAGGGCCTGTTTCTGCGCTGTATCTCCAAGCTAAAGCAGGGTTTAGTTTCAAAGATTTCCTATCCTACCTGCCTTCATTCTTCGATTTACTGGGGCAGCTCATGTTAGAAACACTATCGCAGAACTGCAGGTTATGACACACAATTAGGCTCATACCTAAAGTACAAGAAATTTCAACCCTCAGCTCGCTGCTGTTGTTTCTGCAAGAGTCCTTCATTCCCCTGTAGTTACCAAAGATCTGGCAGAAACAAGGCAAGTTATTACATTTGATGAAACTTTGCAGAACAGATGGCAATTTGGAATTAAATTCCATTGAGATTTCTGGAAGTAATTCTATCTATTTTCGGTGTAGCTGTGTGTGTGACTGACTGCCCTGATATACTTGATAATGGGAAAACACTAAAAACCACAGAGGCAGTGCCGATGCTATCTCCAACACTGCTCAGAATTTGCCACGTACCTTACAGTTTTCGTTAGTGTATAATGGAAGGCATTTTTTAACTTCATAATGAGATTTTTTTTATCATTTCACATATACTTTACACTTTGTCTATATCTGTTCTTGCATTTGGAGAGTTGTTCATAAGATAAATCCATAAGTTATGGTGGCAGAATTAGGCCATTCGGCCCATCAAGTCTACTCCACCATGCAATCATGGCTGATCTATATTTTCATGTCAACTCCATTCTCCTGCCTTCTCCCCATAACCCCTGACACCCGTACTAATCAAGACTCTGTCAATCTCTGCCTTAAAAATATCCATTGAGTTGGTGTGTAAGAAGGAACTGCAGATGCTGGTTTAAAGCAAAGATAGAAGACTGAAGAAAGGTCTCAATCCTAAACTTCACGCATTCCTTCTCTCCGGCGATGCTGCCTGTCCCGCTGAGTTACTCCAGCTTTTTGTGTCTATCTTTCATTGACTTGGCCTCTACAGCCACGAGTAACTAGGTCAGAGTTTAGAAATAGAGAAGTATAGTTGGGGTATTCTTGCCATAGAGGAAGTACAGAGAAGGTTCACCAGACTGATTCCTGGGATGGCAGGACTTTCATATGAAGAAAGACTGGATAGACTTGGCTTGTACTCGCTAGAATTTAGAAGATTGAGGGGGGATCTTATAGAAACTTACAAAATTCTTAAGGGGTTGGACAGGCTAGATGCAGGAAGATTGTTCCCGATGTTGGGGAAGTCCAGAACAAGGGGTCACAGTTTAAGGATAAGGGGAAAGTCTTTTAGGACTGAGATGAGAAAAACATTTTTCATACAGAGAGTGGTGAATCTGTAGAATTCACTGCCACAGAAGGTAGTTGAGGCCAGTTCATTGGCTATATTTAAGAGGGAGTTAGATGTGGCAAAACAGTTATAATGGGTGACTTCAATCTACATATAGATTGGGTGAATCAAATTGGCAGGGGCGCTGAGGAAGAGGATTTTTTGGAAAGTATGCGGGATAGTTATCTAAATCAACATGTAGAGGAACCGACGAGAGAACAGGCTATTTTAGACTGGGTATTGAGTAATGAGGAAGGGTTAGTTAGCAGTCTTATTGTGCGTACCCCCTTGGGCAAGAGTGACCATAACATGGTTGAGTTCTTCATTAGGATGGAGAGTGACATTGTTAATTCAGAAACAATGGTTCTGAACTTAAGGAAAGGTAACTTTGAGGGTATGAGACGTGAATTGGCCAAGATTGACTGGCAATCAATTCTAAAAGGGTTGACGGTGGATACGCAATGGAAGACATTTAAAGACTGCATGGATGAACTACAAAAAATTGTTCATCCCAATTTGGCAAAAGAATAGATCAGGGAAGGTAGTGCATCCGTGGATAACAAGGGAAATCAGGGATAGTATCAAAGCAAAGGATGATGCGTATAAAGTAGCCAGAAAAAGCAGCATACCAGAGGACTGGGAGAAATTCAGAGACCAGCAGAGAAGGACAAAGGGCTTGATTAGGAAAGGGAAAAAAAAAAAAAAAAAAAATCATATTGAATGGCGGTGCAGGCTCATAGGGCCGAATGGCCTACTCCTGCACCTAATTTCTATGTTTCTATGGCCCTTGTGGCTAAAGGGATCAGGGGGTATGGAGAGAAGGCAGGTATAGGATACTGAGTTGAATGATCAGCCATGATCATATTGAATGGCGGTGCAGACTCGAAGGGCCGAATGGCCTACTCCTGCACCTATTTTCTATGGAAAGATAGGTGTTTCTATGTTTCTATGTATTAGTTGCAGTTCTATGGCTAATGACTAAATTGTTTTGAGCATGATAAGAAAAGAAGACAACTTTACATGAACTAGTTATAAAAATGACGAAAGGTTATCAATGGGACACGGGACACTAAAACTAATGATTGAAAAGGGAGCAATGGAACAGCTATGTCCTATTTGTCCGATGTTTGAAAAGCCTCAGTCACATGAGGTTTGGGCAGGGATATGTCAATGAACCTTCCTGAAGACCAGTAGAATCCATATAACTTTCCTCCCTCACTCCAAAGGCGTATGGGTTTGCAGGTAAAAATTGTAAATTGTCCCTTGTGTCAGTGTACGGAGATCGCTGGTCGGTGAGGCCAAAGGAAACTTTGTGGGCCAAAGGGCCTCTTTCTGTGCGGTATCACTAAAGTAAACATTGAAATATTTAACAAGTTGAGGAGGCATGAAAAGGTAGATGTTGAGATTTTTGCACTGGTGGATGATTTCTCAAATGATGGGGACATAGTTCCAAGATCTGGGGGTGGTCAACTAAAACAGAGGTGAGAAAACATTCAACATACCTCTGGAATTCTCTATCGTAGAGGGTGCAGTAGCTGTGATCATTGGAAATATTTAAAGAGGTGGTAGATACATTTTTGCAATGTCGGGAATTGAAGACGATGGTGAAAGGGAATTGACACAGAAGAGAACATCAGACCTGTGGCAGATCAGCTATGATTGTATTGAAAGGTGGGGCATGAGTGAGGGGCTGAATGGCCTACTTTCCTCCTATTTTGTGGAACTGCAATCGCAGAGATGACAGTGCGGACAGATCAGCCACGATCGGATTAAACGGTGAGGCAGACGTGAGGGGCTGAATGGCCTCCTTCTCCTATTTTGTGGAACTGCAATCACAGGGAGGACACTGCAGGTCAGGGCAGCTTCATTATTCCTCTGATAGTCATCAGTGAGCTAGATTATTACCAACCATCTAGCAGTTTTGACTTTACTGACACTCTGCCTTCTGATTAGGATCTGCTGGAATCAAAGACTGGAAATGAAAATTGTTGCCAGATAACATCAAGCTTACAGAAACATAGACGCGAGGAATGTGACCTCCTGTGCGATACAGAAAGGCGGGTTCAGATCATAGAGTGGAGTTAAGCCTTTTTGCCATCAATATGTGATGGTCAAGGAACTCAGCAGGTATAATAAGATAGACCCAAAATGCTGGAGTAGCTCAGTGGGACAGGCAGCATCTCTGGACAGAAGGAATGGGTGATGTTTCGGGCCAAGTCTGTAGAAGGGTTTTGGCCCGAAACGTTGCCTATTTCCTTCGCTCCATAGATGCTGCTGCACCCGCTGAGTTTCTCCAGCATTTTTGTCTACCTTCGATTTTCCAGCATCTGCAGTTCCTTCTTAAACAATATTAAGAGGTCTCTTTACTAGGGATATGTCCCCATTAGCAGAAGCGTCCATGTAGCGGGGCTGGGAACTGGATGTATCCCGAGCTAATTCTTCTACCGCCATCATCTATTGCAACAAGTGATGGCTCCCACCGATTGTCGCCGGAAGCTTGCGTCCTTTTCAGGACGGACAATGACAGCGAGGTCAACATTTGAAACATGGAAGATGGCATGAAATAAGAAGACTAGGGATATGGATTTTTTTCTGGTTGGGAGTAGCAGTGTTTCATTTTCCTCCAGGTGCTCCAGTTTCCTCCCTGTATTCAAAGACACCAATGGGTTGATTGGCTAATTGACCATAACGTGTAGGTGAGAAATGGAATCTGGGTGGTTGATAAGAACGTCTAGTTTAGAGATACAGCATGGAAACAGGCCCACCGAGACCGTGCCGACCAGCGATCCCCTCACACAAACACTATCCTACACACACTAGGGAAATGGTACAATTTTTCAGAAGCCATTTAACCTACACACCCTGTACACCTCAGTTTTGACTTTACTGGTCTAATGTTCGTTTTACAAACCTTGATCTCGGGGTATCTGAACCTAAATTTTATTTGTCGATTAAGTTACGACATCGGATGGAAGTTGCAAACCAAATCTCGTTGCACTTGTGTGTAATGACAATAAAAGATATAATTATTATTATTATTATTACGTCTTTGGAGCGTGGGAGGAAAGCGGAGCACCAGGAAAAATCCCACGCAGGTCACGGGGAGAACGAACAAACTCCATACAGACAGCACCCGCAGTCAGGATTGAACCCGGGTCTCTGGTGCTGTAAAGGGCCTGTCCCACCAGCATCCGACTCCATGCGAAGAGCGCGATCAAACTACAAGCGGGGGCCACGCAGAGGTCGGGTGAGTGGCGCAACGCGGTGCAAAGTAAGGCGAACTTGGAGCGAAGTCTTAAAGGTACGTTTGCCAGGACAGAGAGGGGCACATAGAGAGGGGCACAGAGGCACACACACACAGAGGGCCACGGAGCCACACACATAGAGGGTCACGGAGGCGCCTACAGATAGGTTCACGAAGGCACGATGTCGAGGCGGTGTGTAATGCGTCGAGGCGACTGCGAGCCGACAAGCCATTGCCACGCGGAATTTTTGAACATAGTCAGTTTTTCAGAGCCCAGCGCGATGTCGGGACAAACTCCGCACAATTCCGCACGGCTCCCGCAATCGAAGTGGGACCGGCCCCGCGACGCCGGACGGCTCAAGCGACCACGTTAGGTCGCGCTCATCGCATAGAGTTGCATGCTAGTGGGACAGGCCCTTAAGGCAGCAACTCTACCGCTGCGCCACCGCGCCACCCTATGTGAGGAGAATAACATGGGTCAGTGTAGGATTAGTGTAAATGGATGGCTGGTTGTTGAGCAAAACACAAAGTGCTGGAGGAACTCAGCGGGTCAGGCACCATCAAGCATCAAGAGATTTTATTGTCATATGTACAGAAACTGATCTATGAAATTGTTACTTGCAGCAGCAGAGGGTTGCCGTCGGTAACGACGATGGCAGGCAGCAGCACAACAGATATTAAACATCGTGCTTAGTAGATACCATATAAAATGACAAGAAGTTCAATAAATTAAATACAAACAATATAGTGCATCTAGGATAGGGATGGACAGATGGTTTAGTTTTGTTTATTGATGTTGGAAACAGGCCCTTCAGCCCACCGAGTCTGTGCCGACCAGCAATAGCTCCACACACATGCTCTATTCTACACAATAAGGACAATTTACAATTTTTCAGAAGCCAATTAACCTACATACCTGCATGTCTATGGAGTGTGGGGGGAAACCAGAACACCCGGAGAAAACCCACGTGGTCACAGAGAAAACGTACAAACTCCGCACAGCCAGCACCCGCAGCGGTGTTTCGGGTTGGGACCCTTCTTCAGATTGATTGTTGCTGCAGATGTGGAGAGACTAAGTTCACAAGATCATAAGGAATAGGAGTAGAATTAGTAGGTATGTTACAAAGCTTACCTTTAGCGGCGCTGCAGTTCTGCCACTGCCCGTGTGATCGACTTTGGCGCTCTTGAGAGGGGGGCAGGTTTAAAATGCGATTTTTCTTTAGACTATTCAAATTAATTTTGAACAGGCTTTTTAGGTGCTGAAGAAAAATCGCTTCGACTGCCACTTTATTAAGTATATTAAAATTATCGCTGGAAAAATTAAAAGCAGGAGTAAATTAAAAATCATCTTTTAATGCCGTCAACTCCGGCAACGGGACGGATCTTACGTAGGGGACAAAAAAAGGTACACAGTTTATTTTTACATAAAAACGTGCTTCTTAGGAAGCCTTTAATCAAAATTTCATGTTGCGAAAAGGTGACTAAAAAAATATACGAACCGGCAGTATTTTTCCTGCCAACTGGGGGCTAAATTCACCACAAACCGCAACATTCCAATCGATCGCGTTCCACAAAAACCCACTCGCAAGTTAATTTAAATGGCCATTAATTTATGGGAATTAAACACTAAATTCCTTCAATTTGGCCTATAAATTTATGACATTGTGATTTAAAAATCATGTTATATTGTGAATTCTTGTGTGAATGTTATTTGGACACTTAGGCGTTTTAAAAATGTTAACCTTTTCTTAAGAAATGGATAGATGTTTAGATCTGATAATTGAATTTTGTAATTAGCTACAATTAGGTAACTAACTAATTATATGCTTTAATTTCAGGTCACCCAAGTAAGATTGTTTCATATTTGTTTCAGAATGCTTCAATCTATAATAACTGAAAATTTCATTCAGTTCTCTTAATTTTTAAGAAAGTTATGGGCTTTTGACTGTCCTTGATCACAGCTTTTGTGTTAAGTCAATGGAAAAGCAATAGGGAACAAGATGCTAATTTCTGAGTATGAAAATGGCCACAACCTTTTTATTACTGAAGCTATGAAAGTGAATTAGGTGTCAAATTAAACTTCATTTTAAGCTCTATCTGATGGGATAAATTGCAGACTTGATTTTTTAAATCTCAAAATGTTGTAATATTGCTAGAAACAGGCCATTCGGCCCATCAAGTCTACTCCGTCATTCAATCATGGCTGATCTATCTCTCTCTCCTAATCCCATTCCCTGCTTTCTCCCTATAACCTCTGACATCCGTACTAATAAAAGAGCCTGTTTCTCTGCAGAATGATTCTGTAAGATATCAGAGAGAGCCAGATGTGAGAGGGGGAGAGAATACTTTGCAGACGGAGTTGAATGAAAAAGGGGAGCAAATGGAGTGAAGCATAATTGTCATCAGATTACGTGAACCAAGCATTCTGTTGCTGTGCATTCTACCGAGTTTATTCTTTTGCAGCGAGATCACATTGATCTCATTTCTGAGCACTGTACCGCTGCAAGATGCAAAAGAAGAAGTTTGCTGGAAAAGGCAGAAGCTGTTGGATTAGTGTCAGCCTTCTGTGAGGAGTCAGTCCGTTCTGAATGAGCGAAACCGAGCTCGCAATCAATGCTTGCAAGAGACCTGCACATCCAGCAGTCGATAGATAGCAAACAGAATTGGCATCAGCCCAGTTTGTCTGTCAATACTGAATTCACTTCTCATGCAGAGAGCTGAAGCACGGAATCCTTATCAACCGTGGGTTTTATAGAAAATAAACATAGAAACATAGAAAATAGGTGCAGGAGGCCATTCGGCCCTTCGAGCCAGCACCGCCATTCATTGTGATCATGGCTGATCGTCTGCTATCAATAACCCGTGCCTACCTTCTGCCCATATCCCTTGACTCCACTAGCCCCTTGAGCTCTATCCATCTCTCTCTTAAATCCATCACATCCCGAGTCACGACCCTTCTCCAGTTGCAGGTGGTGATGTCTTAGAGCAGGGAGCAGCCTCGTCCCCTCACCAAATTCCACGACCCAACAACAAATGAATAAATTCTAAGGTGCAATACTAAGGAGTGGGCGCAGTATAGATCATGGGACATGGAAACTGGCCCTTTGGCCCAACTCGCCCATCTCGTTAAATTAACTCCATTTGTCCCATATCCCTCAAATCTGTGGATAGACACCAGGCAATGGATTTCGTAATGAATTCTATAAAGGTTTTTATGACATATTTACCCCCCGCCTACAGAAAATGTATACTTATGCCTTAAAGAACAAACACTACCTGAAACACTAGCAGAATCCACGATCACACTAATACTTAAGAAAGATAAGGATGCGGAAGAACCTGGATCATACAGGGCTATTGCGTTGTTAAATACAGATCAAAAAATATTAACGAAAATACTAGCTAGAAGACTAAGTAAATATGCTAGTACATTAATACATCCGGATCAAATGGGGTTTATCCCTATGAGACAATCATTTAATAATTTGAGACGTCTGTTCAATATAATGCATTCACACCAAACTGAAGATCAAAAACTCTCAATCATATCGTTGGATGCAGAGAAAGCATTCAATCGGGACGAATGGGATTATATGCTCAGGGTATTGCAAGAATTTCATCTGGGGGAGAATTTTATTCTATGGATTAAATTACTATATAATAAGCCAACGGGCAGAATATTAATGAACAATAATTTATTTACGAAAATTTCATTTGTCAAGGGGAAATAGACAAGGATGTTCATTATTACCGTTGTTATTTGCCCTCATAATTGAACCCCTAGCGGAAAGAATTAGAACTCATCCGAATATAAAACAAAATACTCCAATAATAAAATATCACTGCACGCTGACGACGTACTTTTGTGCATCACAGAACCTCATATTACTATACCAAATATTTTAAAATAAATAGAGGACCGGATCATTCCCAGGATATAGAATAAATTGGAATTAAAGTGATATCATGTCAATAATACCAAAAGACTTTACGCATCTTTTACAGTTTCCTTTCAAAATAGCTACGGAAAAATTTAAATACTTGGGCATCGAAATTACTAGAAGATATCAAGATATGTTTCATGAAAATTATAACCCTTTACTTAAGAAACTATGTAACTTGATTACATTTTGGAAAACGCTTCCGATGTCCTTAATAGGCTGAATAAATGCCATAAAAATGATTTTTCTACCACAAATTTTATACCTGTTCCAATATATGCCAATGTATTTACCCCAAAAGTTTTTTTTTTAAACTGGACTGAGATATCACAAATTTTGTTTGGGATTATAAATCCCACAGAATACAAAGAGCTCATCTGAATAAACCCAAAGTAGTAGGGGGATTAGCACTCCCCAACTTCATGTATTACTACTGGTCTGTAAATATCAGAAACATGATCCAATTGCTGGATAACTCTCCCCAACAACCAGATTGGACGATTATGGAGAGAGAGGATTGCTCTCGTTATAATATTGGAGCAATCCTTCTCTCTCCAATATCGATGAATAATACAAATTACAACAATAATCCAATGATATACAGTACAATCGGAATTTGGAAACAAATAAAACGCAATCTAAAATTAAGAAACTTATCTCTCTTATCTCCTATTGGTAAAAACCGCTCATTTAAACCTTCAACTATAGATAACGCATTTACACAATGGGAAAGAGCTGGAATTAAAATCTTCGAAGATGTGTACGAATTGGGAAAACTATTATCATTTAAACAAATACAACTAAAATTTGGGAAACAATCAGTATTTTAAATATTTCCAAATCTGTGACTATTTGAAAAAATATGCACAAGATTATCACTATATGCCTCCAGACTCATTGAAAGAAGTAATGAATACAAAGGCAGAATCAGCAAACCTAATATCATATACATATATAATAGTATTCTAAATGCAGAAATACCAACAACAGATGGTATCAGGAGAGACTAGGAAAAATAATTAAGTATAAAAATTCCCAAAGAAAGGTGGGAAGAATATTTATTAAACGTTCATAAATGCTCACTTAATGTAAGACACACCTTAATACAATTTAAAATCTTACACAGATTATACTATTCAAAAACTAAAATAAGTAAACTTTTTCCCAACGTCTCTCCTATATGTGTTAAATGTCAATGTCAAGAAGCTAATATATATAGCACACTCATTTGTCTTTTGTACAAAAATTCAAACATTTTGGACGGAAATTTTTGAAATTTTCACAAATATATTAAAAATAAAACTGACCCCAGAAGCAGACTGGATAATCTTCGGGATATCAGAAGACTGCCCTGATTTAAATGTGTTTCAAAAGACTCTATTTGAATATGACTTAACAACTGGAAAAAATCTCATCTTAAAATTCTGGAATAATTCTCCGGTACCCACAGTCAATATGTGGACTTCATCTATGTTCGAAACGCTACACTTGGAAGATACGAGACTCCGACTAGCAGGAAAATCAGACTGTTTCTATAAGACGTGGTCCGCATTTATAAATCTATTACAAGGATAAGGTGCAAGAATACCTCAAAAAAATACCAGTGTCGGGTAAAGGGGGAAGAAAAACTGTCGAGTTGGTAGATTCCTTTTGCGAGATGTTTATAATAAAGTAACTGGCTTTTCTTTTTTCTTTCTCTATTTTTCCCTCTTTCTTTCTATTTCCTCTCCAGGGTCTATCTTTTAATTCCCGTTTCTATCTCTTCAAGGGTTTCCTTTCCCTCTGTCACGCTCTGGCATTTTCACATCTCGTTTTCACTTTTCTATTTTCTATGCTGCTATTTTTCTCTCTATTCTCTCTTTTCTAAAACCTTAAAATTAAAATTAAAATTAAGGGGTACAATGACTGTAATACAATACAAGGGATGTACACTGATGTAACTTACAGTACCGCTAATAAATAAAGATATTTAAAAAAAAAATTCTATTATCATCTATGATCACACCGTAAATGGGTCGATTGTAATCATGTCTTGTCTTTCTGCTGACTGGTTAGCACGCAGCAAAAAGCTTTTCACTGCACCTCAACTAAACTGAAACCGAAACCCTTGGTGGAGATCAGAGGAGGTGTAGGGACAGAATCTAATCATATCCCCTGGAGATTCCACAGCTGAATCCCTTTCTAAAGTCCTAATGGTCACGACTTTTCTTGATTAGTACGGGGTGTCAGAGGTTATGGGGAGAAGGCAGGAGAATGGGGTCAGGAGGGAGAGATAGATCAGCCATGATTGAATGGCGGAGTAGACTTGATGGGCCGAATGGCCTCATTCTACTCCTATCACGTATGACCTTGTGACCTTATGACCACTGAGCAGAAACCTAACTTGATGGCAGACAAATAAACAATGAGTACATCAAAGGTTAGACATCTCCAGTGCCTGAGCCCCTGAGCTTTTACAAAGTGACTTCCTTTTATCAATCTCAGACAACAAACAGTGTGTGCCTACTTTCCACCGTATTAACTCGTTGAATCATTTTTGTAAGTCTTTGGTTTAATGACAAAGTTGTCCAACCAAGCGATCCCTGGATAAGCTTCTCATAGACCTTCATAATTTACCAGGGGTGAGTCGCTGTTGCAATATTCCGTTTGTTTTGCTCTGTTAACTACTGTCACCTTATTGACGAGGGAATTAATCGAACTGCAAGGGTTAGAGTATCGATTGTGCAAACTTGCACGGAAAGGTTGAGTGATGATTCGTTCAAGTTTTCACTAAATTGAAAAGGATTGGCAGGCTAGGCAGAAAGAAATTCTTTCCACTATCAGATGACTTGGGCTGAAATTTGGAACGAGTTCTAGCAGAATCAGCGGTAGGAAAATCTCTACTGGAAAAGATAATACCAATACGGCATGATAATTAATACTATATGAACCACTAACTTGAAGCCTGAATGATTGCTTGATCGATTCCCTGCTTGATCGATGGATTAAAAAGCACAGCATGGAAGCAGACCCCCAAAGGGCCTGTCCCACGTACGCAACTTTTTCGGCGATTGCTGGCACCCGTCAGAGGTCGCCGACAATTTAAAAAATGTTCAAAATTTGACCATACAGGCGATCCCTGGCGACATGTCGCGGGGTGTCACCAGAGTGTTGCCTGTATGGTCGTCTGAGGTCTCCTAGTCACCCAAAGATTCGTAGCGTCTTTCTGGTCGCCGCTGAATTTTCAACATGTTGAACATTTTCGGCGACCTATGATGGGCGCCGACAGTCGCCGAAAAGATCTCGTAAGTGGGACAGGCCGTTCAGACCCACCTAGTCTCAGCTGACCACTGATCACCTCTTCACACTAATTCTATGCTATCCCATTTTCACATCCACTCCCTGCATGCCAGGGGCAATTTACACAGGCCCTTTAATCCACAAACCTGCATGCCTTTGTGGGAGGAAACCGGAGAACTCCAAGGAAACCCACACACTCAGGGGGAGAACGTGCAGACTCCACGCAAACAGCACCTAAGGTCGTGTTCGAACCTGGTTCTCTGGTGCTTTGAGACAGCAGCTCCACCAGCTAGACCACCGCGCTGAGTAATAGACGTTGGGCGAAGGTGTTTGATCACACATCAGCCGTGATCTGATAGATTTAGTCTAGAGATACAACGCAGAAACAGGCCATGTGGCCCACCGTGTCCGCACCGACCAGCGATCCCCACACACTAGCATTATCCTGCACACACTTGGGACAATTTAAATTTACACCAAGCTAATTAACCTACAAACCTGTGCGTCTTTGGAGTGTGGGGGAGTCCGAAGATCTCGGAGAAAACCGGCAAGGTCACAGGGAGAACGTACAAACTCCGTATAGATGGCACCTGTAGTCGGAATCAAACGGGTCTCCGGTGCTGCAAGCGCTGTAACACCCCTGTCCCAGTTAGGTGAATTTTTAGGCGACTAGGCTGTCGCCACATGGTCGCCAGCGTGACGCCTGTAAGGTCGTGAGTAGTCTCCGCAGTTGCCCAAAGACTCGTAGCGATTTTCTGGTCGCCATTGGTTTTTGAAATGTTTAAAACTTTTCCACGACAGTTGGCTTGACGCCAATGAATGTAGCTTGACTTCCCCTGACGTCTTGTACTCGCTGGAATTTTTGAAGATTGAGGGGGGATCTTATCGAGACTTACAAAATTCTTAAGGGGTTGGACAGGCTAGATGCAGGAAGATTGTTCCCGATGTTGGGGAAGTCCAGAACAAGGGGTCACAGTTTAAGGATAAGGGGGAAATCTTTTAGGACCAAAATGAGAAAATCATTTTTCACACAGAGAGTGGTGAATCTGTGGAATTCTCTGCCACAGAAGGTAAGTGAGGCCAGTTCATTGGCTATATTTAAGAGGGAGTTAGATGTGGCCCTTGTGGCTAAGCGGATCAGGGGGTATGGAGAGAAGGCAGGTACAGGATACTGAGTTGGATGATCAGCCATGATCACATTGAATAACGGTGCAGGCTCGTAGGGCCGAATGGCCTACTCCTGCACCTATTTTCTATGTTTCTATGTTTACGTTGTCGCCAGGACAACGTAGATTGTCGCCGGTGCTGACTTTAGTGATTTCCATTGACGACTACCTTCGTCAACCTATATCAACCAGCAACAGGTACCGGCGACTGAATTGGCTTACCTTGTCTTAGTTTGTCGCGAACCTGGAACTTGTCTTAGTTTGTTCGAACCTGGTTCTCTGGTGCTTTGAGACAGCAACTCTACCAGCTAGACCACCGCGCTGAGTAATAGATGTTGGGTGAAGGTGTTTGATCACACATCAGCCGTGATCTGATAGGTTTAGTCCAGAGATACAGCGCAGAAACGTAGCTTGTCGTAAGTGAACGTCCTAATGGGTCACCGGTTGTCGGTAGCTTGCCGTAGCTTGACGCCGACTAGGTGGTAGGTTGTTATAGACATTGTCGTAAACATTGTCGTAGGGGGGGTCCAGTCGACGTTTTTTCGGCGACCTGCTACGACCATGACAATCGCCAGCAGTCACCGAAAAAAATGGCCTTAGTGGGACAGGCCCATAAGGCAGCAACTCTACCACTGCACCAGCATGCCGCCCAATAAATCAGACTCAAAGGGATGAATGGCCTGTTCTTATTGCTATGTCACCATGACATAGCTGAAAGCTCACACAAAAGACTTCAACAATCCTTCTTCCTGTTGCTATCTCATAATTAGGGATATAATTCCGGCTGTGTTTGTTGTCTCTTCAGAAGCAGCCTTTTTTTCAGCCTTAATATCACAGTTGTTTTCCAGAGTATAAGAGTGTGAGTGCATTCTCTGAACTGTTTTTATTTAATTGCTATACTAAGCTCTGGAATTACTATGGCATTTGCGCATGGCTGCTTTATGTATTTCAATGACTTTTCCTCTCTGGTGGTTTTGAAAAATTGCTATACTACCTGCAAATAAAGAAGCTGTGACAGAGTTGATGGGCTTTTATCAGATGACAAAGTGTTTATGTACAGTCTGTATGAAGAATTCTGCGTAGGTTGCACTAAATTGATCATGTGCATGGATCAATTTAGGGGTGGCAACGTGGCGCAATGGTAGAGCTACTGCCTTCTGCCCCTGTCCCACTTAGGAAACCTGAACGGAAACCTCTGGAGACTTTGCAACATACGAGGAATTTCATTTGCCACACAGTCATACCAATAAAAAGCAACGAGACACACAAAATACATTTTAACATAAACATCCACCACAGTGACTCCTCCACACTCCTCACTGTGGTGGAAGGTGAAAACAAAAGTTCAATCTCTTCCCTTCTTTGTTCTCCAATGGTCACAGGACTCGAGCCCTCCGTTGACGGGACGATCTTGGCTCCCGCAGCCGGTGGTCGGGCCCTTCGCATAGGGGCGATCAAACTCCCGCATGGGGGGATCTCAGCTCCCCCACGCCGGGCGATCGGACTCCGGATCGGGGCTGGCCGAACCCCCTGCGAATTTTGGAGCTTCCCGACATTAGTCTGTCCCCGAGACTGCGAGCTCCTCGATGTTGAAATCCGTGGACTGCAATTGGAGCATCGATCCCAGGCAAGGGAATTCAGCTCCAAAGACCCAGATTTGACCCTGACGCTCCAAATGTACGTTCTCCATGTGACCCTGTGGGCTTACTCCAGTTTCTTCCCATACTCCAAGGATTCACTGGTTTGTAGGTTAATTGGCTTTGGTAGGTTGTAAAATTATCCCTAGTGTGTGTAGGTTAATGTATGAGGTGATCGTTAGTCAGCACGTACTCGGTTCACCAATGAACACTGTTTCCACGCTATATCTCTAAAGTTTAAAACACTGATGCCAAGCTTTTTGGTCACATTTTTGTGCTGCAGTTTCCAAGTTTCCATGTAAACATTTCTCCTTCAGTTTAGCATGTTCAGTTGTCACAGTGCAGTTGCAGGAGGCAGCCACCAGACAGCAGTGTGAGGTAGGTTCTTGCCTTGCCTGCCAACTCTTCCCCCATTGCGGTGCTGGACACCGCAGATGCTGACAATCCGAAATAAAAACGGGAGTACGGCAATGAGTCAGCAGGTCAGGCAGTAACTGTGGAGAGAGGAACAGGCCCTTCGGCCCACCGTGAGCACCGACCAGCGATCCCCGCACATTAACACTATCCTGGGGTGGGAGATTGTAACCTTCACGTGGTCCGCCCTGTTTCGACGAATGCAATCAACCTGGCATGCACAATCAAATAAGATCAAATAGAACAAGTTGTCCTACAACTTTAGGCTGTGCACGCTATACGCAAGAAGAACACTATCCTACACACACTAGGGACAAATTAAATTTATACCAAATTTATACCAACCCAATTAACCAACCAATTAACCAAACCAATTAACCAACAAACCTGTTCATCTTTGGAGTGTGGGAGGAAACCGAAGATTTCGGAGGAAACCCATGGGGAGATCGTACAAACTCAGTACAGGCAGCACCCATGGTTGGGATCGAACCCGGGTCTATGGCGCTATAAGGCAGCAACTCTACCTCTGCGCCACTGTGCCATCCATATTCGGTAGTGTTCACAAACTATCCTTGTGCCAAACACCCTTGCCACATTAGCCCGCTGTTTACTGGTTCACTAACCTACCCACTGTACCACTGTGACACCTGTTCACATACAGTCCCATGGTCGATATCTTTGGTCTGGGACTCGCTTGGGGAGGTCCAGGACAAGGGGTCACAGCTTAAGGATAAGGGGGAAATCCTTTAGGACTGAGATGAGAAGGACTTTTTTCACACAGAGAGTGGTGGGTCTCTGGAACTCTCTGCCACAGAGGGTAGTTGAGGCCAGTTCATTGGCAATATTTAAGAGGGAGTTAGATGTGGCCCTTGTGGTTAAGGGGATCAGTGGGTATGGAGGGAAGGCAGGTACGGGATACTGAGTTGGATGATCAGCCATGATCATATTGAATGGCAGTGCTGGCTCGAAGGGCCGAACGGCCTACTCCTGCACCTGATTGCTATGTTTCTCTGTTTCTATCTAAGGAGCGAAGGAGATAGGCGATGTTTCGGGTCGAGACTCTTCTTCAGACATCTGCATCAGACATCAACATCTGCAGTTCCTTTCTATGTTATGGATGATTGGACGTAGAGAATTCCAACTTTAAGCAAACTCTCCCACACATTTTCTGAAATCACTTTCTAAGATCATAGTAGTAATAATAATAACAACAAAATGTTTCAAGGTATTCATTAATGACTGGATACAGAATGTTTTCCATTAGTTTAATTATGGGTCGTGTTTGGGTTATTATTCAAGGGAATGCAAGAACTAAAGCAAGTGTAGATACAATATGGGAGCTACAGATGCTTCTGACATACTGAGAAATTGGCTGAAGGACGGTTCTCAGGAACGGAACCCTATATAACCCGTGGCATGGTGGTGCAGCGGTAGAGATGCTGCCTCTCAACATAAGAGACCCGGGATCGATACTGGCCTCCGGTTTGTGTCTGTGCGGAGTTTGTACGTTCTCCCTGTGACCGTGTGGGATTCCTCCGGTTGCTCCGGTTTCCTCCCACATTCCAAAGTCGTGCTGGTTTGTAGGTTAACCGGCTTCTGTATATTGGCCCTGATGTGTAGGATGCGAAAGGGGGGATAACATAGACCAAGTGTACATGTGACAGCAATGTTACAAAACTTACCTTGAGCAGCGCTGCAGTTCTGCCGCTCCCCGTGTGCGTGACTTTGGCGCCTTTCAGAGGGGGGCGGGCTTAAAGTGCCGTTTTTCTGCAGACTGGGAAAATCGATCCATGTCGGGCAATTTCGTTGCGGAAGAAAAATCGCTCCGACATTTCATTCATGAGGGTATTTTTAAATTACGTTAGATTATTTATTAGCTAGAGTAATTTAAAAATCACCTTCAAAAGCCAACAATGGGAAGGATTTTGCGTAGGGGAGAAAAAAAGGTACACAGTTTATTTTTATATTAAAAGTTGTTTTTTAGGGAGGCTTTAATCACATTTTCATGTTGTGAAATGGGGACCAAAAAAATGTATGAACCAACAGTATTTTTCCTCCCGACTTCACCGCAAACCGCAACGTTCCAATCCACCGCATTCCACTAAAACCTACTCGCTAGTTGATTTAAATGGCCATTAATTTACAGGCATTAAACACTAAATTCCTTCCATTTGGCCTAGCAATTCATGAAAATGAGATTTAAAAATTATGTTATATTGTGGATTATTGTGTGAATGTTATTTGGACACTTCGGCAATTTAAAAGAAGTTTATCTTTTCTTAAGAAATGGATAGATGTTTAGATCTACTCATTGAATTTTGTAATTAGCTACAATTAGATAACTAACTAATTATATGCTTTAATTTCAGGCCATCCAAGTATGATTGTTTCATATTTGTTTCAGAATGCTTCAATCTATAATAACTGAAAATTTCATTGAGTTCTCTTAATTTTTAAGAAAGTTATGGGCTTTTAACTGTTCTAGATGACAGCTTTTGAGGTAAATCAATTGAAAGGCAATAGGGAACAAGATGCTAATTTCTGAGTATGAAAATGGCATAACCTTTTTATTACTGAAGCTATGAAAGTGAATTAGGTGTCAAATTAAACTTCATTTTAAGCTTTATCTGATGGGATAAATTGCAGACGATTTTTTAAATCTCAAAATTTTGTAACATTGCTAGAATTAGGCCATTCGGCCCATCAAGTCTACTCCGACATTCAATCATGGCTGATCTATCTCTCTCTCCTAATCCCATTCCCTGCTTTCTCCCTATAAACCTCTGACACCCGTACTAATAAAACTGTTTCTCTGCAGAATGATTCTATAAGAGCCAGATGTGAGAGGGGGAGAGAATACTTTGCAGACGGAGTTGAATGAAAAAGGGGAGCAAATGGAGTGAAGCATAATTGTCATCAGATTACGTGAACCAAGCATTCTGTTGCTGTGCATTCTACCGAGTTTATTCTTTTGCAGCGAGATCACATTGATCTCATTTCTGAGCACTGTACCGCTGCAAGATGCAAAAGAAGAAGTTTGCTGGAAAAGGCAGAAGCTGTCTTATGGGATAAATTGCAGACTTGATTTTTAAAAGCTCAAAATGTTGTAACATTGCTACATGTGATTGATGGTTGGCATGGACTCGATGGGCTGAAGAGTCTGCTTCCACGCTGTATCTCTAAACTAATTGGTTTCTTAACTAAAACTAAAATGAGTAAGGGGCGTAGCGGTAGTGTTGCTGCCTTTTGGCACTTGCAGCGTCGGAGTCCCAGGTTCGATCCTGGTTGTGGGTGCTGTCTGTACGGAGTTTGCATGTCCTCCCCGTGACCTGTGTGGGTTTTCTCAGAGATTTTCGGTTTCCTCCCACACTCCAAAGACGTGCAGCTTTGTCGGTTAATTGGGTTGGTATAAATGTAAATTGTCCCCAGTGTGTGCAGGAGAGTGTTAATGTGCGGGGATCACTGGTTGGCACGGACTCGGTGGGCCGAAGGGCCTGTGTCCGCGCTGTACCTCTAAACTAAACAAAATCTTAACCTGGGGACTATCTCTTGTGGCCAAAATCCTTCTGAGGGCCAGATGTCCCCTCAGGGTCACAGGGAAAATTTTGCATATTCCAAACTGATAGCGACCGAGGTCTGGAATGAAGTGGCGCTGTGAGGCAGCAGCACTACCAGCTGCGTCTCCGTTAGCTCCTTCCAAAAAGAATCAGGTAGTGGACTTAACCACCAATTTTCAAAATGAAAACAGCCCTTCCATTTGTATTGCAGTGTGTGTGGGTGTCGCAGTCATTTGGCCCGTTCGGGACCTGTACCCTGGTTTGTATCAACACTGACAGCGGACCACATTTTATAGCCTGGCTTTTCAGGAGAGAACCATTTGGTGAGGGACACCCTGGGTAGATTTGCAAAAGCTATTAAGTATTGGCACGCATTAAGACAACAAAAATTGTTCTTTTTTTAATAAATTTAAACAGGTGCCAACAAACCCCATCATGTGGGAAGCTTCAACTGGTTCTTATTATGAAGTGATTTTTCATTATTTCTGATTGAGCAGTTTAAATAATAGCTGTAGAATGCGACGTTCGATTTAGCACAGCGAAGGAGAGGGATCTTCAGATGCAACATTTTCGGTGAAGACTCCAACCCCTTAGATTTTCCCAATTGACCACCCAGATATGATGACATTTGTAGGTTCAGCCTTTGCTTTTTATATCGAAACACTTCTAGAATATAGATTGAGGAAGCCCACCGCCTCTTTCGTATTGGGAGGGTGAACATCTTATTGAGGTACAAAGCCAAGGACCTTGAACTCCTACCTTTCGTCAATGCTTTCCTTTGAGGTATTGACTTTTGCAGGGATATTCGATTATCTCACTCAAGTGGTCACAATCCATGGTTGACAACATTTGCAGGGTATTTTGGCTGAAGAACCAAATTCTGAACTTGACCCCACTGGATATTGTGCACTCTCATTGAGTTGTGAAGTCGTTGAATTTTACAGCACTGTAACAAGTCCTTTGGCCCACTGCACCTATGCTGACCATTAAGCAGGTCTATACTAATCCATCTCGTCTGCATGTATTGGATGGCACGGTGGCGCAGCGGTAGAGTTGCTGCCTCACATCCTGACCTTGGGTGCTGTCTGTGCGAAGTTTGTATGTTCTCCATGGTGTGGGTTTTCTCCAGGAGCTCTGGTTTCCTCCCATATTCCAGAGACATGCAGGTGTGGTAGTCAATTGCTTCTGTAGTGGAAGCAAGTAGTAGAGCTAGTGTTAAAGAAGGAACTGCAGATGCTGGAGAATCGAGGGTTACACAAAAAGCTGGAGAAACTCAGCGGGTGCAGCAGCATCTAAGGAGCGAAGGAGATAGGCGACGTTTCGGGTCGAGACCCTTCTTCAGACTGGTCAGGGATCAGGGAAAAGAGAGATATAGACAGTGATGTGGAGAGATAAAGAACAATGAATGAAAGATATGCAAAAAAGTATTGATGATAAAGGAAACAGGCCATTGTAAGCTGTTTGTAGCGTGAAAATGAGAAGCTAGTGCGACTGGGGTGGGGGGGGGGGGAGAGATAGAGAAGGAATGCCAGGGCCCGAGGGCTGAGGGAGAGGTGGGGAAGGGGAGGAGGCAGCCTGGGTTAACAGAATTGAGAAAATTCAATGTTTAAGACCAGAGGATGCAGACTCCCCAAGCGGAATATGAGGTGCTGTTCCTCCAACTTGCGGTGTTGCTCACTCTGGCCGTGGAGGAGGCCCAGGACCGAGAGGTCGGATACGGAATGGGAGGGGGAGTTGAAGTTCTGAGCCACCGGGAGGTCGGGTTGGTTATTGCGGACCGAGCGGAGGTGTTCATCGAAACGATCGCCCAGCCTCCGCTTAGTAGAGCTAGTGTATGGGTGATCGCTGGTTAGCACGGATTCGGTGGGCCGAAGGGCCTGTTCCCATGCTGTATCGTTAAAAATAAAATTAAAATATCCCTCCATGACTTGCTCATTTGGGTACCTGTCCAGGTGCCTCTTAAATATAATTACTGTTCCTGCCTCCACCACCTCCTCTAACAGTTCACTTCAGATACCAACTTCTCTCTGTGTGAAGAATTTATCCCTCTGATCCCCTTTAATCCTTGTCCCTCTCAGCGTAAACCCATGCCTTTTAGTTCCTAGAATGGGAAAAAGGTTCTGACTATCATACCTTTCCCTCTCGTCATTTTATGTACCTCCATCATGCCACTCCCAGTCTCTTTCGCTCTGGGGAATATAGCCTGAGCCTATCAAAGCTAATTCAAGCCCTCCAATCCAGGCAACATCCTTCCAAATCCATTCTGTTTCTGTTAAGGGAGTCAAGAGTGTTTAACTGTCAGTTCTGCTGACGGAACAATCAAATTACTACTTGCAGCAGCATAACAGGCCTGTAATACAATACACACAATACAGTCAGGCTTAATATCATCTTCCCTATTATGGGGGCGACCAGAACTGCACACAATATTGCAGGTGGAGCTAACCAACGTTTACTACTTCCTTCATCATTGTTGAAAATATTAGCGAGGCAGTGGTGCTGGTTTCCGACAGGCACGGTGACGGGCGCACCACACATCCCTGTCCTCCGTGCAGCTGGCAAGCTCCTCTTTTGTCTCTATCTTCCATCAATGCCTTCAGCATCATCTTGATTGGCCGTCCCGGGTCACGTCTTCCATGGGTGGGTCCCTACAGCACAACCTTGTTTGCGGGCATTTCTGGGTGGCGGTGGCAGTGACCAGCGAGCCTCATCCTTCTGCACCTGATCTCCCCCGTCAGAGGTGGAATCTCCCCGTAGAGCTGGGCGTTCGGCGATGTGGTCCCTCCAACTGACATTGTGAGCTTTTCTGAGCATTCGGGTGCAGGTGCCATCGAGAGACTTGGACAGTGCACAAGTGAGACTCCATGCCTCACACCCGTACAATAATCTACAGTTGCATGGAAGAATCTCAGTTTGAGACCCTTAGACATCCGAGAGGTCAAGATTTTCCCACATGTTATTGAGGGCTTTCCATGCAAACGCTTTCCAGACCTTGATGTCATTCTCTGAGCTTTGCATCCTCGCTCCAGGTACTTGAAGTCCACTTTCTTGAGAGATGCACTGCCATTGGTCTTGAGAGGCTCATGGTTCACTACCGCTGTAACATCATGTCCCAACTCTTCAGAGCCTCGGCTGATGAAGGTCCTACATCTTCCTCACCACCTTACCACCTCCCTCCCATTGAGTCCATCTACACTTCACGCTGTCTCAGCAACACCACCATCGTAATCATGGCCAGTCTCACCCTGCTCCCTATTCCCCCCTCTCCCATCGGGCAAGTGGTACAGAAGTTCGATAACGCAAGCCTCCAGATTCAGGGACAATTTCTTCCCGGCTGTTATCAGGCAACAGACCCGTCCTCTCACCAACTAGAGAGTGGTCCTGACCTCCCATCTACCTCATTGGAAACCTTCAAACTATTTTTAATCGGACTTTACTGGACATTATCTTGCACTAAACGTTATACCCTTCATCCCATTTCCCTAATCTGAGGAAAGACATTCTTGCCATAGAGGGAGTACAGAGAAGGTTCACCAGACTGATTCCTGGGATGGCAGGACTTTCATAGAATCATAGAATCATAGAAAATAGGTGCATGAGTAGGCCATTCAGCCCTTCGAGCCTGCACCGCCATTCAATATGATCATGGCTGATCATCCAACTCAGTATCCAGCAACTGCCTTCTCTCCATACCCCCTGATCCCTTTAGCCACAAGGACCACATCTAACTCCCTCTTAAATATAGCCAATTAACTGGCAGAGAATTCCACAGACTCACCACTCTCTGTGTGAAAAAGGATCGTCTCATCTCGGTCCTAAAAGACTTCCCCCTTATCCTTAAACTGTGACCCCTTGTTCTGGACTTCCCCAACATTGGGAACAATCTTCCTGCATCTAGCCTGTCCAACCCCTTAAAAAATGTGTAAGTCTCTATAAGATCCCCCCTTTCATATGAAGAAAGACTGGATAGACTCGGCTTGTACTCGCTAGAATTTAGAAGATTGAATGGCGGTGCAGGCTAGAAGGGCCGAACTCCTGCACCTATTTTCCATGTTTCTATGTTTCTATCCTCTATCTGTACACTGTGGACAGCTTGATTGTAATTTTACTTCGGAGTCACGTGAGTGACTACGTGAAGACCCCGCCAGCACGCATGCGCGACATATCGTCGTTCGCATGCGGAAGCGACAGTCGGGAGGAGCGGGGCTCCTCCAGCGTAAGTTCGGAACTTACGAACGGTAAGACTCACCAGAGTGGTGAGCGCGGCGAGAGCAGCGGCAAGAGCTGCTGCTATAGAGAGCAGCCAGCAGCGTGCCGTTTTTTCCTGAGCTGCAGGTGCTACCTGCAGCTCCTGACTTCCCGCCCGGGAGGGCCGCTGGTTCGCCACGGACAGGCGGTAAATCCACCCGGAAGCCGGTCGGGACTGCCGACTCAGCTGGGTCCAGTCCTGAGGACACCCCGTTCGCTGTTAGCGACGGAGGTCGTCTTACCCGCATGGAGCGGATGGTGGAGCAATTGCTCCAGCGTGACCTGTTTTTGCAGGGGCAGGGTCAAGGTGGGCCTCTTCGCAGGCCCACGGCAGGATCCTATTATGGACTGCCTAATGTCTCACCCTCTTCGCAGGGGAGCATTGGGGGTCAGAACTGGGCTGACCCTGAAGAGGGGGAGTTGGCTGAACAACCAACAGTGTCAGGGGTGCAAGAAGAGTTGCAGTGAACGGACTTTTCTGGATATGGTAAGCAAACATGCAGTTCCTTCTCAAAAAGGTTACCTATCCACCTTAAGCTGGCAGCTAGTTCAATTATATGACTACAAACCAGCTTCAGGAGCAAGCCATCAATGCTACAGCTGATAAGTATCTTGCTCCTGAAAATTGTAACTCGCTGATTGTTCCCGCGGTGAATAACCCTATTTGAGGGTACATGAGCCCTACGATTAGAGGGCAAGGAGACCGCCGGAATTACGAGAGTGGCCAGTTCTGCGGTGGGTATAGAGCTACCGGTAGAAACAGGATGCTCTGGCCCTACTGTGTAACACAGTTTGAGATAATAACTACGGGAAGAGCATTATCAAACCGGCACTCAACCCCAATAATGCGGGGTTATGCAAACCAGGTAACGCTCAACCACCAAATCTGCTGTGCGGAGATAACTTCCCCAAACAGGTGAAAGACCTGGACAAAGAGGCCAAGGCCATAGGCCTGATAAGGTACCCAGTACCTCCAAACCGCACTACCAACAGCAACAGCACCCCTACACACCCACCGGACAGCGATATCACAACAGATCGTCCGGTGGTGAAAGCTCGAAGGCCGGCCCACCTGCACAACAGCCTTTTTAGGCCATGGCCCAGCCCGGCCTTCTTGGAAAATGCGCCACCCCTACAACGCAGCAACTCAACAGAAGATATAACGGTGGTATTGGACCGCAACACCGGCAATACCTTGGAGGTAGGTGGGTCTGCCTCCCCCAGGAACATCATATGTCTAAATTCATCTTATGGGGGAGGCCGGTTGCACTTGTTTTATGAAGTATGGCGCACTTTTACCTCTGATCCTTACATACTCGGAAGTATTCAGGGCTATAAAATTGAATTAATTTACGAACTCCCTACCCCGGTCCAGCATTCGCCTAGCCGAAAGTTTATACTTTCACAAAAAGAAAGAACGTCGGGCCATGCTGAACTATTAAGACTAATTAGCAAAGGGGTAATTGAGAGAACCACCAGAGAATCACAGGAGTTCGTATCTAATATATTTACCAAAAATAAAAGATGGCGGATGCCGCTTAATCATAGACCTGACCGAACTGAATACTTCTGTTCAGTATGTTCATTTCAAAATGGACACTTTCGTCACAGCCAGACAGCTAATAGCTAATGGGTACTACATGGCATGCATTGACCTCAAAGATGCATACTATTCAGTACCAATACACAAGGATCATAGGAAATACCTTAAATTTATCTGGATGGGACAATTATGGCAATATAAAGCCTTACCCAATGGGTTATCATCAGCACCCAGGCTGTTCACCAAATTATTGAAACCAGCTTTGGCCTATTTAAGGGAACAAAATCATACTGTTATGGCCTATCTTGATGATATCCTCATTGTCGGGGAGAATTTGGAAACGGCTACATTGGCAGTTCTAGCCACAAAACATCTCTTTCAAAAGCTGGGGTTCACACATCCAGATAAATTAAAGTTGGAACCCTCTTCTACTATGGATTACTTGGGGTTCACCATTGACTCGGTGCAAATGTCTACCACCTTACCACCAAACAAGGTGGTGGACTTGGCAGAAGCCTCACTGGCATCAGGGATCCATCCATTCGGCAGGTGGCCATGATAATTGGGAAGATAGTGGCTGCTTTCCCGCAGCGCAATTCGGACCACTACATTATCAAAACCTACAAAGAGCTAAAATTATAGCTCTCAAAAGTCATGCCATTTCGACAGGCCTATGAAGTTATCAGAAAAGGCAAGAGTTGAATTAAATTGGTGGATGGGAAATGCTCAATTCTGTTCCAAACCCATCACTATCATAAATCCCTCGGTTACATTACAGACTGATGCCAGTGTTAAAGGTGGGGAGCAGCTAATACCACCACTAGTTGTGGTGGCAGATGGAGTGCACAAGATTTACCCTGTTGGGAGCACTAGGGATTAATTATCTAGAAATACTGGGAGCATTTCATGGACTCCAGGCCTACTGCTTAGATATGCACCAGTTGCATGTACGGTTACAAATTATAATACCACAGTGGTGGCCTATATTAATCATATGTGTGGAATAAAATCGATATCATGTGATGAATTGCCTATTACATCTGGCACTGGTGTCTGGATAGAGAGATTTGGATCTCAGCCACTTACCTTTCAGGTAAACTAAATACGGTGGCGAACACCAGGTCACGCAATTCAACGACAACATTGAATGGATGTTGGATCGGGACCCGGGGCCAGCAGCGATGGATGTTTCTCGCTGCATTGGGGGGATTGTTTGCTATGCATTTCCCCCCCTTTTGCCTCATCAGTCGGGTCTTACAAAAATTAAATAGACTCCGCAACGGGTATTTCGGGTTTCCCGACTGGCCTACCCAACCATGGTCCCCAGCAGTACAAAGATGGCCGCAGAACACTGCTTTCGGATCCTCAAACGGCCGGGCCTGTTGGCACACCCTGTGACGGGTAAGTCATCCGTGCCATGATCGCATGAACCTATTGATGCTGATTCTGAACAGGCCATTTCTGGACTTCGGATACTCCGACAGGACGATCTATGTCATCACATCGTCGTGCAGGGAGTCCACCAGGGACAGCACTGACATATGTCAGAAGATGGGAGTGTTTCTGCTTCAGAACAAACACTTCATATGACTCGGCCACCATCACTGGAGTGCTGGAGTTCTGGCCACCCTTCATTCCATGAAGGTTTGAGCTACAGTGCCATTAAATTTGCAAGGAGTGCCCTACCTACCAACCTGGACCGAGGGGGTGATCACCTGCCTATAGGATAACACCCTCTGGTATCAAACTGATGAGGGGTATTAATTCTATTTCCCCAGGGCCAGATACACCCATACATGGGACTTAGGCATAGAATTTACTATGCTTCGAGGATGGACACCAATATCGGGGCTCACTCTGGAAACTACATATAATATGGTTATGTTTATGGCACTTGTAACAGCACAACTGGTCCAGTCTTTATAAAGCTAAGTATGATGCCATGTGTTTACCTATGGTAGATAACCTTTCTGATACAGGGGTTACTCAAACTATATCGACCCAGTTCCTCTGGCCTAGAATTATCATTCTGGCCTACCCTGCAGATAGTCGTCTCTGCATTGTGACATATATTTACGATATAGAAGGAACCAAGAACCTAGGGGCATGGAGAGGACTTTACCCATAAGCCACAAACGCCCTCATCATAAGGTCACAGTGCAAGCCACTTTGAGTTGGTTAGGGTGGATTGGGTGCAGCGGAGTGGACACTGATGATTAAATCTCACTCCACCAGGGCTGCATCTACGTCAGCGGCTAGGGTGATGGGAGTTCCTATGGACCACATCCTTGCTACAGCGGGTTGGAGCAGTGAACGGACTTTTCAGCACTTCTATTATAAACCCGTGGCCGCTCCTGAGACGTTTGCAGGGGAATATGTTAAGTTTCTGTTACATGATTTACCCAATGTGGGGCATATCATTTTAGGTATGATTAAATACCTTCTTTGTTTTTCAGCCAGTGTTATGTCTGAATTACGTTCATCCTCTTATCCCAGCATAGCGGTGTGTGAGCATGGAGCTTCCAGGGCATGAAATCACAGAGCTTTGAAATCTTCACGTAGTCACTCACGTGACTCCGAAGTAAAATAGTAAGATTAAACGAGAACTTACCAGTTTGAAGTTTGATCTTTATTTTATGAGGAGTTACGATGAGGGATTACGTGCCCTCCGCTCCCAACCCTCTACTATAAAGATCACCTGGTATGAAAGTTCTCTCTTATCTTACTATATTAGTCATTGTGACTGTCTGTGATTTCACACCACTGCTTTGAAGAATGTCGCACATGCGTGCTGGCGGGGTCTTCACGTAATCCCTCATCGTAACTCCTCATAAAATAAAGATCAAACTTCAAACTGGTAAGTTCTCGTTTAATCTTACTATTCATGTATATTCTTTCCGCTGACTGGATAGCCTGCAACATAAAAGCTTTTCACTGTACCTCGGTACACGTGACAATAAACTAAAGAAACCTGTCCTGCGCTGGTCATTCATATCTATGATCCTGAAGAGAGAAGGCCTGTGGATAAGGCACTGAAGTGCATAATTCCAATGGTGGTCAGATCAACCAACAAGTGATTAGTCCAATATCTACCAGTCCAGGAAACACTGAAACAGCAGGTTAGTTTGCATCAGCAATAAGACTTAACGATTTACTGATAATTCACCACTAATCAATTAGCTCATTGAAAGACTAAATTGAATATTCACCCAGAAGGTAACAATGAACCTAAATAAAGTGAACTGGTTCGGTGCAAACACGTTGACTGAAAGACCTGTTCCTGTGCATTACTGATCAATGGTGTTCTGTCTGTCTGTCCGTCTATAAATCTATCTGTCTGCCTAAAAATATGTCTGTCTGTAAATCTATCCGTCTATCTGTCCTTCTATAAATCTGTCTATTTCTGTAAATATATCAGTCTGCCTGCTTTCCTCTGTCTATCTTTCAATCCATCTATGTACCAATGTTTGTGTCTATCTAGTTGTGCCTCAGTGTCCCTTCTCACCCTGTTTGTTGAGCTGCCTCTATTGTCTGTCTGTTGCCTCAATCCATCGGTCCGGTATTGTTAGATTCTGTTCGATTCTGGGCATTAACTGGGTTTGCCAGGACATCAAACAGGATGTGGGGATATTTACTGGGGTATTGTCAGGGGCGAGGGACTTCAGTTATGAGGCAGGTTAAGTGCATACATAGAACGGGCTTCGATCCCGACTACGGGTCCTGTCCGTACAGAATTTGTACGTCCTCCCCGTAGGTTTCTCCGATATAGAAACATAGAAAAATAGGTGCAGGAGTAGGCCATTCGGCCCTTCGAGCCTGCACCGCCATTCAATGTGATCATGGCTGATCATCCAACTCAATATCCCGTACCTGCCTTCTCTCCGTACCTCCTGATCCCTTTAGCCACAAGGGCCACATCTAACACCCTCTTAAATATAGCCAATAAACTGGCCTCAACTACCTTCTGTGGCGGAAAATTCCAGAGACTCACCACTCTCTGTGTAAAGAATGTTTTCCTCATCTCGGTCCTAAAGGAATTCCCCCTTATCCTTAGACTGTGACCCCTTGTTCTGGACTCCCCCAACATCGGGAACAATCTTCCTGCATCTAGCTTGTCCAACCCCTTAAGAATTTTGTAAGTTTCTATAAGATCCCCCCTCAATCTTCTAAATTCCAGCGAGTACAAGCCGAGTCTATCCAATCTTTCCTCATATGAAAGTCCCGACATCCCAGGAATCAGTCTGGCGGTATCTTTGGTTTCCTCCCACACTCCAAAGACGTACAGGTTTGTGAGCTAATTGGCTTGGCATAAGTGTAAATTGCCCCGAGTATGTGTGGGATAGTGTTAGCGTGCGGGGATCGCTGGTCAGCGCAGACATGGTGGGCCGAAGGGCCTGTTTCCACGCTGTATCTCTAAACTAACTACAGCACGGAAACAGACCCTTTTGCCCCACAGTGTGTAGGAAGGAGCTGCAGATGCTGGTTTATACCTAAGATAGATACAAATAGCTGGAGTAACTCGGTGGGTCAGGCCGCATCTCTGGACAAAAATAATAGGTGACGTTTCAGGTCGGAACCCTACCCGAAATGTCACCTTTTCCTTTTCTCCAGAGATGAAGCCTGACCCATGGAGTTACTCCAGCATTTTGTGTCCACAGTGTCTGTGCCAAACATGATTCCACGATAAACTTGTCCTCTTCTGCCTGCTCCTGATACATATCCCCCCATTCTCCGCACATCCTCGGTTCCCTCCCACACTCCAAAGACATACACGTTTGGAGGTTAATTGGCTTGGTGTTAATGTAAATTGTCCCTAGTGTGTGTAGGATAGTATTCGTATATGGGGACCGCTGGTCGGCGCGGACTCGGTCGGTTTAAGGACCTGTTTCCGCGCTGTATCTCTAAATTAAACTAAACTAGAGATAGACACAAAAAGTTGTAGTAACTCAGTGGGACAGGCAGCATCTCTGGAGAGCAATGGGTGACGTCTTGGGTCAAGATCGTTCTTCAGGTCTCGACCCGAAACGTCACCCATTCCTTCTCTCCAGAGATGCTGCCTGTCCCGCTGAGTTACTCCAGCATTTTGTGTCTATCTTCAGTTTAAACCAGCATCTGCAGTTCCTGCTTAAACTAAACTAAATTCCACAGGTTGGGAGAGGCCTTGCAAGGTAACTGGATGGGTAGCTCATGACATATCCCGTTCCTTGTACTGTTTACTAGGGGCCTCTGTGTGATCCTAATGCATGGCCTTAAGTTTCACCATATTTGCTTCTCCATTTCAAATGGTCATGGGCTCGAGATTCCCAAGAATCAGTGCTGGTGCCGTTTATTTTCAAGGTGGCTTTTCACGTTCACAAGTCATAGCAGAAGAATTAGGCCATTCGGCCCATCGAGTCTACTCCACCATTCAATCATGGCTGATCTCTGCCTCCTAATCCCATTTTCCTGCCTTCTCCCCATAACCATTGACACCCGTTCTAATCAAGAATTTGTCTATCTCTACCGTAAAAATATCCACTGACTGGCCCTCCACAGTTAGTTCTACAGATTAACTACCCTCTGACTAAAGAGGTTCTTCCTCACCTGCTTTCTAAAAGAGCGCCCTTTAATTCTGAGGCTATGACCTCTGGTCCTAGACTCTCCCACCAATGGAAACATCCTTTCCACATCCATAGAAACATAGAAAATAGGTGCAAGAATAGGCCATTCGGCCCTTCAAGCCTGCACCACCATTCAATATGATCATGGCTGATCATCCAACTCAGTATTCTGTACCTGCCTTCTCTCCATACCCCCTGATCCCTTTAGCCACAAGGGCCACACCTAACTCCCTCTTAAATATAGCCAATGAACTGGCCTCAACTACCTTCTGTGGCAGAGAATTCCACAGATTGACCATTCTTCGTGTGAAAAATGTTTTTCTCGTCTCGGTCCTAAAAGACTTCCCCCTTGTCCTTAAACTGTGACCCCTTGTCGGAGTTCCCCAACATCGGGAACAATCTTCCTGCATCTAGCCTGTCCAACCCCTTAAGAATTTTGTAAGCCTCTATAAGATCAATCTTTAAATCCCAGCGAGTACAAGATGAGTCTATCCAGTCTTTCTTCATATGGAAGTCCTGCCATCCCAGGAATCAGTCTGGTGAACCTTCTCTGTACTCCCTCTATGGCAAGAATGTCTTTCCTCAGATTTGGAAACCAAAACTGTACGCAATACTCCAGGTGTGGTGTCACTAAAACCCTGTAAAACTTTTGGTCTATCGGGTCATTGCTAATCATTAAGCATTCATCTATCTATGCCTTTCATTATTCTGTAAGTTTCAATGAGGTCCCCCTCAACCTTCTAAACACCAGCGAGTGGAAGCCCAGTGCTGTCAAACGCTCATCATATGCTAACCCACTCATTCCTGGAAACATTCTTGTAAACATCCTTCCTCAGATATGGGGCTCCAATTTTTTCACAGTACTCAGTATATTAGAGGAATATATCGGGTAGATGCACAGAGTCTTTCATCCAGAGTAGGGGAATCGAGGACCAGAGGACATAGGTCCAAGGTGAAGGGTAAAAGATTTAATAGGCATCCGATGGGTAGCTTTTTCACACAGAGGGTGGTGGGTGTATGGAACAAGCTACCAGAGGTAGTTGAGGGTGGGACTATCCGATTGTTTAATAAACAGTTGGAAAGGTACATGGATAGGACAGGTTTGGAGGGTTATGGGACTAGGGTAGCTGGGACATTGCTGGCCAGTGTTGGCGAGTTGGGCCGAAGGGCCTATTTTCACACTGTATCACTCGATGACTCTATGACTTTACTCCAAATTTGTCCTGACCAGCGCCTTATCGAGCCTCAGCATTACTTCTCTGTTTTTTCTATCCCAGTCCTGGATATATATGCTATCATTGAATATGCCTTCCTTACCACCGGCTTTTCATCATTTCCCCTAACAGAGCTGTGACTAGAGTGTCATTTTGGGAACCTGGAGCCAGGCATTGGTGTCGAGCATGTTAATCATAAACGAAGTCTGAATCAGGCGTCTGAAGAAGGGTCTTGACCCAAAACGTCACCAATCCACGTTCCCCCTGAGATGTTAACCAGCATCTGCTGGTCTTTGCTTCTCCATGTAACCCGCACAATGGGACTGATTGAATGTAATTAGAGTCCCAATGTTGAGGATGTAGGCTTTGGTATAAAGTGTGAAATGTTCCCAGTGTGTAGGATACTGCTTGTGCATAGGGTGATCGCTGGTCGGCGCGGACTCGATGGGCCGAAGGGCCCGTTTGCAAGCTGTACCTCTAAAGGCTTAAGGCTATTCCAGGAAAGGTTCAGTCGAGCGTACAACATCCCCTGCTCAATCCTACAACCATGTCTACACAAGGAGATACAATTATTCTACAAATGTCTTCATTTCCACAGATTACAAAAGAAATCCAAGGCAGATTTATGAATATTAAATAAAGGATATGCATTAAGGGGACAGAGTCAGTGGAACAGGCCTCAAAGATTAAGCTTCTGCTTTTTTACCTTTTACAAAGGCAGGAGAGATTTTACAGACAAAGTGCACTTTTGATAAATTAATCTTCCTTATCCTACCAAATAGATATCGTCTTTCATTATCTAGCACCTATGAGAATCGGCTACCACCAATTATAGCTGGGGAAAAATGGTGTAAAGAGCAAAGGATTTGCATATACATAGCATCTTATCATTGCTGCTTAAAAATGTTTTAAAGTGTTTTACATATGAAAAACCCAGTGAAAGAAAGATCCATGACAAAACGATTCCATGGTCTCTAGTGAATCGCAAGCCAATAAAACTTTGGTAGTACAACGTGGGTAGACAAAAATGCTGGAGAAACTCAGCGGGTGAGGCAGCATCTATGGAGCGAAGGAAATAGGCAATGTTTCGGGTCAAAATCTTTCTTCAGACTGATGTACCTTGGATTTGGACAAAAGTCGTACCAGCAGATTCTCCGGAATATTGGATGTTATTCCTATTGATCCCAAAGGCATACTTCGATTGGCCAGGAAGAAACTGCAGATGCTGGTTTAAAAACTGAAGATAGACACAAATAGCTGGGGTAACTCAGCGGGTCAGGCAGCATCTCTGGAGAAAAGGAATGGGTGCGGTTTCGGGTCGAGACCCTTCTTCAGACTGAGAGTCAGAGTAGGCTGCAACTATGGGGTATGAATATTACTTTCTCTAACTTCAAGTAACCCCTCTCTCTCACCCCTCTACCCCAACCTAGTCTTCGTATCAGTGTCACTGTCATCTTGTTGTGAAAACATCCAGTGAATTGGCCTCCGCTGCCTTCTGTGGCAATGAATTCCACAGATTCCCCAACCACTGACTAAAGATATTCCTCCTCATCTCCTTCCTGAAGGTACGTCCTTTTATTCTGAGGCTATGGCCTTTGGTTCTAGGCTCTCCCACTAGTGGAAACATCCTCTCCACATCTACTCTCCCCAGTCCAGTGCTCTTATTTCTCCCACATCAAAAGAAATGCAGGTTAATTAACCATTGTAGACTAACCCTGGTGTGCAGGTGAGCGTGAGGTTCTGCAGGGAGCAAATGGGATTGTGGTGAGAATGGAAAATAGGATTGGTGTAAATGGTCCCTCTCCCCTGACTAGCAGTCTGAAGAAGGGTCACGACCCGAAACGTCACCCATTCTTTCTATCCAGAGATGCTGCCTGACCCAGCTGAGTTACTCCAGCATTTTGTGTCTAGCTTCGGTGTAAACCAGTATCTGCAGTTCCTTCTTACACATGAGGGTGATAGCCAGTGTGGGTTGAAGCTGATGCTTCTATCCAAATCACTCTGTGAGCTTTAATGTTATAAAGTGAAACCAAGTCCGCTTATTCTTTACATCATTTATGAAGTGGTATATTTTTGCTCAAGCCCTCTTAAGACGCATTTTACACATTTCAATGAAATTTCTTGCTCCCGATCTTCTAAATAATGAGCTACACTGCTCAATCTTTCCCACATGGTCAGCGTGACTGGATTATCATCCCTCCTGTTCTGAAGATGACCAGAATTCTTTCAGCTGCCTTTTTCTGAAACATCATCAATTTTCGTTGACGCCTGTTTTTTATGTCACTGCATGCGGTGCTGCAATTTAAAAAAACGTTCAAATGAGTTGAATGGTAAAATGTACTGCTAGGTCTAATTGTAAATCTCTTTTTAATACATATTGGAAGAAGCAAATTCGCAGAAGATTGAAAGCCCGAAGAGTTAATGCATACAAATGGCTTGAGTTGCTGAAGCATGCACACTGATTGGTAAGCTTGCTTGCATTTATTGCCTATCCCTAATAGCCCTTAAGTGGATGTTACAGAGGGCAATTAAAAATCAGCCACAGTTCTGGATTCAACTGTAAGCTAATTTGGGGAAATTATTATTGTTTTTCATTGCTCCAGAGAGCATTGTGTTTTTTTGTTTTTAGAGAAACATCACGGATACATGGTCTTCAGCCCACCCAGTCTGCAGTGTACAGGTGGTCCACATACCCTACACACTAGGGAAAATTTGCAATTTTTATCTAAGCCAATTAACCTATGAATCAGTACTGAAGAGGGGATCAGTTGCACCATGGCTTGGTTCGGCAACTTGAGTGCCCTGGAGAGGAAAAGACTACAAAAAGTAGTAAACGCTGCCCGGTCCATCATCGGCTCTGACCTCCCTTCCATCGAGGGGATCTATCGCAGTCGCTGCCTCAAAAAGGCTGGCAGCATCATCAAGGACCCACACCATCCTGGGAAGAAGGGTCTCGACCCGAAACGTCGCCTATCTCCTTCGCTCCTTAGATGCTGCTGCACCCGCTGAGTTTCTCCAGCCTTTTGTGTAACCCTGGCCACACACTCATCTCCCCGCTACCTTCAGGTAGAAGGTACAGGAGCCTGAAGACTGCAACGTCCAGGTTCAGGAATAGCTACTTCCCCACAGCCATCAGGTTATTAAACTTGGCTCGGACAAAACTCTGAACATTAATACCCCTTTATCTGTTATTTGCACTTTATCAATTTATTTATTCATGTATGTATTTTACGTATATAATGGTATATGGACACACTGATCTGTTTTGTAGTCAATGCCTACTATGTTGTGTTGTGCTGAAGCAAAGAAAGAATTTCATTGTCCTGTCAGGGACACATGACAATAAACTCTTTTGACTTTGACTTTGACTTTGAATCTGTACGTCTTTGGAGTGGGGGAGGAAACCAGAGCACCCAGGGAAAGCCCACGCGGTCACGGGGAGAACGTACAAACTCCGCACAGGCAGCGCCCATATAGAGCCCTGACCACCTCCCACTCACCTCCTCTGATCCACTTTTCCTCCCCCACCCCCCCTCCAGGCACCACCACCACCACAATCAGTCTTTAAAAGGGCCCTGACTCCAAATATCACCAATCCATGTCCTACAGAGATGCTGCTTGATCCACTGAGTTGCTACAACACTTTGTGTCCCCTTGCAGTGTGGTGGGAGTTCCTCTGTTCATTGCACTGTGATACCTGAGCCAAAAGATGGTGCATTTTGCTAAGTCAGCATTGTTTAGCTTAGTACAGGTTGGCCCACCGAGTCCTCACCGACCAGCGATCCCCGCACACTAACACTATCCTACGCACACTAGGGACTTCTGCTTCTTCTTGCGAATGGAACATAAACCAAAGGAATAGTTAGATCTCAAGCCGGGTGTTGAGCAGCCAGGTTGTTGTCTCTACGTCCATGTCTGCCAGGCCCTGACAGAGCTCCATTTGGTGGGTGGTAGAGCGTGCACCCAGAGATGACATGGTTGGCTGTCTGTTGTTCTGCTCCTCATTCACAGGCTGGGCTCTGGCAGAGTCCCCATCTCCACACGCTGGCATCGAAACGTCCAACTCCAGTACCAAGTCACTGGAGACAATTTACATTTATGCCAATCCAATTGACCTACAAACACTGTACGTCTTTGGAGTGTGGGAGGAAACCGAAGATCTTGGAGGAAACCCACGCAGGTCACGGGGAGAACGTACAAATTCCGTACAGACAAGCGCCCGTAGTCAGGATCAAACCCGGGCCACCGGCGTTGCAAGCGATGTTAGGCAACTCTACCGCTGCGCCACCGTGCCTCAGAATTGGATCAGGGAAGTGTTGGTAAGATGCCAAAATTTGTCATATGTTTCATGGGGTCTTTAATTAGTCTATCCTCGCCCTTCGTCCTCAGATATCTGCTCTCTTCCCACCTCCACAATGTATGATGTCTCATAAAACCATGCACTGTGCACTCATAAAACTGTTCCGCTCAGAATTGACTGGCGGTAACCAGTTCACGGTGAGGTCAGGATTGAAAGGCAGGCAGTAATTTGCTTCCACATCCGCACCGATGTTCGGGAGGAGTGAACAGATGCATTGAAGTGAACCTTTATGCACTGGTTAGTTTTATTTTAGTTCAGAGATACAGCGCGGAAACAGGCCGTTTGCCGACCAGCGGTCCCCGCTCACTAACGCTATCCTACACACCAGGCACGTGCCGTGAGTAATTACTCAGGGTAGGCACTCAGTCCGCTTTAAAAAAAAATTAAACCTCGCATGCGCAGATTGTTCTCCCCGTTAAATAAATAAATAAAAACAGAGACATTTCAATTTGCCCAAGGCTTCCTAGTCCTAGACCAATTGGGGGAACAGTTCCTTTCACAGCGTGTGGAGAGCCTGTGCCAGGGGTAAAGTTGTGGGGAGGGCACGAGTGTTGAGAAGCAGGGTGTCGGGGATACTGCCAGTAACTCACTCACCGCTACCGCAGCTCTCCGGGCGCGGAGCCACGCACTGTAGCTGGGGATAGAAGCAGCTCGGGGAGCGGCCACCGGGACCCGACAGCTGAACTGGCCGCCACTTCAGCGCCTTCTGCCGGCCCGCTTACCTCTGGCAGTGCTCTCCGTCGGAACACCTGTCACCTGCCGTTCTTTGCTCACGTCAGCGGCTTCCTGCAAATCCTTAAATTCCCACAGCCGAGTAACCTCAATCGCGCAGTCGGAATTTAAGGACATGAGTGAGGCCAGCGAGCGGCAGGAGAGAGGTTTTTAGACGGAGAGCTGCCAGAGGTGAGCGGGGACCGGCAGAAGGAGCTAACGTGGCGGCTGGTTCCGCTGTCCGGCCCGGCGGCCGCTCAGCCACCCGAGCTACTTCTCTCCCCCACCCCCCCCCCCGGCCTCAGAGCGGTGGCATTCCACGCCTCCGTGCAAGGAGTGTCGCAAGTGGATGCTCCCGACCCCTCATTCATAACATTCGTGCCCTCCCCGCAACTTTACCATGGGCCAGACTCCCCAAACGCTGTGAAAGGAGCTCTCCCCCCACCCCCACACCCCGGGAAATACGGTATTAAAAAAAAAATCACAAAATGTACTTACTACATCATTAGTACACGACAAACCATGGTTGAAAACCCCGCCAAGAAACTTGCGCTGCGCATGCGCATTATGATGCTGCGCATGCGCAGTACAGCAAAGGCAGAACTTCTGCTGCCTTCAGCCCCGCTTGAAACTGACGGCTTCAGGCAGCGCTGACGGCACGTGGGCTGCACAGAGCTTCCCGTGTTACAAGCGCTGCGGATGAAAGGCACGGAGAATTACGCCTACCTAGGAGATCGATCTCTTAGACAGGCATAATTCTCCCATGCCTTTACTATTTATATTTAATAATTGCCATTTCATAATGTTAGTCAGGGTAGGCAGTGCCTACCTTGCCTACCCTGATGACACGTGCCTGCTACACACACTAGGGATGATTTACATTTTATATCAAGCCAATTAACCTGTACGCCTTTGGAGTGCGGGAGGAAACCGGAGCACCCGGAGAAAACCCACGCAGGTCACGGGGGGAAACAGGCAGCACCCGTAGTCAGGATCGAACCAGGGTCCCAGGCGCTGTAAGGCAGCAACTCCACCGCTGCGCCACCGTGCCACCCACTGTTGGTAGGTGTTTGAGGCGTTGTTTATTGCAGGTAAAACTGTTCAATTCCAGAATGCCCTCGGTATCCAGCTTCCCGTTGCAAGTTTGACCAGTCTGAGTGTTAGTACTTGCAGCTGCACCAAAGGAACCTACAGATTTTGCAGTATCCCACCCAAGATTCCAACTTCCTCGGCTGAGTGGATGGAGAGATATGAACAATGTGTAGGAAGGAACTACAGATGCTGGTTTAAACCAAACAAAGGCACAAAATGCTGGAGTAAAGGGCTTGTCCCATTTGGCGACATCTTGCATCCGCACGGCCATCTGGAGCACGTGACGTCCTTTGGAGATAGACACAAAATGCAGGGGTAACTCAGCAGGACTGGCAGCATTTCTGGAGGGAAGGAATGGATGATGTTTCGGGTCGAGACCTTTCTTCAGACTGAAGGGTCTCGACCCGAAACATCACCCATTGCTTCTCTCCAGAGATGCTGCCGGTCCCGCTGAGTTACTCCTGCATTTTGTGTCTTATCTCCATTCGACTTGGCCCAACTCTGGGAATAGGAGTGGGAGCGGATCCGGATCCGCAACGGCCGTGAGCCCCAGGCCGAGCTCGGCGATCGTTTGCCCGCTTCTGCTGCTGTTGGAGGTGAGACGTTTACGTCGCGCCAGAGTCTCGGGCCTGTCCCACTTTGGCCGTCAGTTACGTGACAGGCCGGTGGTGCGCGAAGATTTTGTGCAGGACGAAGTCCACACTCCTCCACGCCACTCCACACTCCTCCACACCACTCCATACACTCGTCCCGCGCCACCCACGCGCTACCCACACGCTACCCACATGCTACCCACACGCTAGCAGGTCGCGTAAATGGCGTGTGAATGATAGCCAAGTGGGACAGGCCCTTAACGCAGCAAGACTTGCAGCATCTTTGGAGAGAAGGAGTGGGTGACCCTTCTTCAGACTGAGTCTTATCCAATTCAAGGTGTGTAAATAGTTGCTACATAAAGGGCATCGACTAAGTTATAAAGGATCCCGCACCAAGTCCTCCTTTATTCTCTCCTCTCACCTTTGTGGCAGTCTGTCCACGCCAGAAGATTAATCGGTAATCATTATAAATCCTCTCTAAAATGTGGCCTCTGCAATCGGTACACGACAAAAATAAATAGTTTGGTCATCACATCATTCCATTAGTATCACTATAGTGAGCAAAATACAGGCGTAGAACCCGGTGCTGGCCAAAATGCAGTTATTGTCCTCATTGCAATATTTAAAATGTGCACAAACAAAAACATAGGACTCAATCCCCTTAATGTCTAAAAACTATATTCACTCTTTCTTTTAAGACATATGTAGACATAAGACATCTTGAGCGTGACAGATGGAAGCTAGTTTAGAGATACAGCGCAGAAACTATCCCTTTGGCCCACTGAGTCCGCACCTACCAGCGATCCCCGCACGCTAAAACCCCTGTCCCGCTTTCACGACCTAATTGGCGACTCCGCCGAGTTTGCCCTTGACTCTAACTCCCAGCATGGTCGCCACGAGGTCGTAGGAGGTCTTCGTAACTCTTCGTAACACAACCCTTGACATTTTTTTCAACTCGTCTAGGGTCTTCTAAACTGGTGGATTAGGTTGTCCAAGTGGGACAGGCCCTTAACACTACCCTGCACACACACAAGGGACACTTTACAATTTTAAATGACTGCTGGGTCCCTGATGGCTTGTTTAGAGGTGTGTGCGGTTTCCTGCTATAAGTATTATTCTCTCAATTAATAATTTAATTTATAAGAGTAAAACTAATGATCATGCTGGGTCTTGAGGCAAATTCCAACTTACTAACTGAGCGGTACAATTGACTTGTGATTTGTCGTGTGCTTTGAGAGTCCAAAGTTCAAATTAATTTTATTATAATGTATCTGGCTATAAACGATCAAATGACACTTTCTGTGAAACGAATACATCGGGAAAGGTATGCAAAATGCAAGAACAATTCTAATTGCAAAGATATGAGAGCATATAAAAGATAGTTTCATTCAGCGGTTGAATAAGAGCATTATGTTAAGATCTTTGGTTTGAAATAAGGCTGCCTATTTAAAAATCAAATTTGTAGCTTCGGTTTAATTATGCTCAGCTCAAGCTGTGGGCAATACAAAGGGCCATTACTGGAGTTATTGTGCTGTGAATTGGTTGGCAATATTTTTGATGAAAGGCGTGTTTGACTCTCGGGGGTGAAACTGGGTGGAAGCAACATTTGTCACAGGCAAGTGCGCTTCAGCGAGGGAGGTGAATGCATTTTTATTGAAACCAATAAATGTCACATGAAAACCAAAGTGAGAGGGCCAGGTTATATTTGAATACTGAGAGCTATGGTGAAGAGCGGTGAGTCACAATGGACCCACTGATGGAATAGTTTGCAGCGACAGAGACTGCAGTGGATGGAAACATAGAGACACAGAAAAATAGGTGCAGGAGTAGGCCATTCGGCCCTTCGAGCCTGCACCGCCATTCACTGTGATCATGGCTGATCACCCCCAATCAGTACCCCGTTCCTGCTTTCTCCCCATATCCCTTAATTCCTTTATCCCTAAGAGCTAAATCTAACTCTCTCCTGAAAACACCCATTGAATTGGCCTCCACTGCCTTCTGTGGCAGAGAATTCCACAGATTCACAACTCTTTGGGTGAAGAAGTTTTTCCTCATCTCTGTCCTAAATGGCCCAACCCTTATTTTTAATCTGTGGCCCCTGGTTCTGGACTCCCCCAACACCGGGAACATTTTTCCTGCATTTAGCCTGTCCAATCCTTTAAGAATGTTATATGTTTCTATAAGATAGCCTCTCATCCTTCGAAATTCCAGTGAATACGAGCCCAGCCGACCCATTCTTTCATTGGTAATGAAGGGGAACTTGTGTACGCACCGTGCTTGGGTCTCCAGAACCTATGAGCTTGCAACGCTGGAGACCCATGTTCTCAACCAGACCTCGGGTGCTGTTTGTGAGGAGTTTGTACGTTCTCCCCGTGACCTGCATGGGTTTTCTCCGAGACCTTCGGTTTCCTCCCACACTCCAAAGACGTACAGGTTTATAGGTTCATTGGCTTGGTATAATTGTAAATTCTCCCTAGTGTGTGTAGGATAGTATTAATGTACGGGGATCGCTGGTCGGCGCGGACACGGTGGGCCAAAGGGCCTGTTTCTGTGCTATATCTCTAAACTAAACTACACATACACTTGTTCAGGATGCAATACTTTTGTAACTTTTGTAAAGGGGCTGTCCCACTTGGGCAACCTAATTGGCGAGTTTAGAAGAGTTTAGGAGAGTTTGAAAAAAATGTCATGTTGAAGACCTCCTTCGACTATGTAGAAGACGTCCTTCGACCTCCTTCGACTTTCCTTCGACCTCCCTTCGACTTTGATGAAGATTATCTACGACTATCTTCGACTACCCTCGATTACCTACGAATACATGCCGACCCACTACAACCTTCTACGACTAAACCTACGAGTAAAAAAAGTATCGATTTTTTTCCATGGCGACCTTTTTTTACTCGCGGGCATTTTTTATCGTATTGAAAAAACGCCGCAACCCAGCTGAGGCCTCGAGTACGCGGAGACCACTCTCGAGCGTGAAGGAGAGTTACGAAGACCTCCTACAACCTCGTGTCGACCATGCTGCGAGTATGAGTCGAGGGCAAACGAGCCAGAACTCACGGTTTAAATCGCCCAACTGGGACAGGCCCTTAACTTTGTCAGTGCCAGACATGTGGTGACACTTGTGACTGCCTGGGTGAGGTCTGCTGTATGATTTTACTGGGTTGAATGAAACACAAAGCATTTCCCTGTTCCTTGTTACATGTGACAGAAAAATATCATTGAATCTAGTTTAGCTTGGTTTAGCGACACAGCATGGAAACAGTCCCTTCGGCCCACTGAGTTTGCGCCAACCAGCGATCCCTGCTCACTAACACTATCCTACACGCAAGGGACACTTTACAATTTTACCAAGCCAATTAACCAACAAACCTGCACGTCTTTGGAACTTGGATGGAAACCCACGCAGGTCAATAGACAATAGACAATAGGTGCAGGAGTAGGCCATTCATCCCTTCGAGCCAGCACCACTATTCACTGTGATCATGGCTGATCACCCCCAATCAGTACCCCGTTCCTGCCTTCTCTCCATATCCTCTGATTCCGCTATTATTAAGAGCCCTATCTAGTTCTCTCTTGAAAGCATCCAGAGAACCGGCCTCCACCGCGCTCTGAGGCAGAGAATTCCACAGATTCCACAGGTCACGGGGAGACGTACAAACTCCATACAGGCAACACCCATGGTCAGGATCGAACCCGGGTCTCTAGTACTGCAAGACAGCAACTCTACCGCTGTGATACCGTGCCGCCCCAATGAATTGAATCATCGACTCTGTGCCAGCATCTAGCTTCTACTTAACTCATCCCAATTTATTCTCCACACATTCCGCTCAGTTATTCCTGGACTTTACCACCCACCTAAACGAAGGAAACATTTATAGTGGTTGCAATTAACTTATTGACCAGCACGACTTTGAGCACCCAGAGGGAACCCGTGCAGTCACAGGGTGAACGTGCAAACTCCACACAGACAGCACCCAATGTCAGGATTGAAGCAGATTTGTTGGAGCTCTGAGGCTGCGACTCTTCTAGCTGTAAAATTTACAATGACTAACTAACTGTTATACAATCAAACAACATGGAAATAGGCCCTTCGGCCCTCCAGGTTTATGCTGACCATCCATCACCTGTGGTGAAGGTGATAATGAGTGACACAAAGAGGATGACAGTAAAACGAGGGCAACAACGAGGGTGGAGGAGAGACAGCGAGAGAGGAGTTGCAGGGGTTACTTGAAGTTAGAGAAACCAATATTCATACGTTGTTACAGCTGCAGGGAAAATGTGATTAAAAGAAGTGCAAGGGCCACAAAGAGGCAGATCGTTAGAGCAAGTATTCATCTTTAGTATATGAGAGGTCCGAGGGTAGGGAAGGGTGGGGAAGGGTAGGGCAGGGTAGAAGGGTTTGGAATCTGGCTGTACGTGCTTTTGTATCTGCTGCCCAATGGAAGAGGGGAGAAGAGAGAGCAAGACTGGGTGTGAGAACACCTGCATCAGTCTGAAGAAGGGTTCCGGCTCGAAACGTTGCCTATTTCCTTCGCTCCATAGATGCTGCCGCACCCGCTGAGTTTCTCCAGCAATTTTGTGTACACCTACATTGTGTTGGGTAATTCCCTAAGGTCTTCTTCTTCTTCTTCTTGCGTGTGGCGTGCACAGCCTAAAGTTGTAGGTCAACTTGTTCCATTTGATCTTCTGCTTGTGCACGTCAGGTTGATTGCATTAGTCGAAACCAGGTGGACCACATGAAGGTTGCAATCTCCCACCTCTTCCCTGAGGTAACATGAAGAGTAGGTAGAGCAGATTGCTTGATGATCTGCACTGAGTCCCCAACTCTCTGCTTTATCAAGGAGTATGAAAGAAAATTCCTAGACCTGTAATTGTCTTGTCAAATGGCAGAACATGCTGGTGGGGCTGAACGGCCCATTCCTCATTTTTGCGTTAATCGCGCACATGTTTAAAAATGCAATTACCCGACTGGAATGATTTATATTTCTGACGGGGCAAAAGTTTGAGGGGATAATTGCAACCGAGTGCAATATTGAGTGCAATTTACCATCGCATTTGAATTTTCACCTAAACTGGAAATTTTAATTTCTTTTCTGCAGGAGAGCTGGGGGCGAAATTTCGAACTAAAAGCAAAACAACTTTTCCTGCCGTCAGTTTGTGTGAAGGTAACTTGCTCTGTCCAAATATCTTGCACATAGGACATTACTTTATTTTACATTTATATCATAATAAACTTATATATTATATGTAATATACTTTATATTATATTTTTATCACAAGGGACATTACAAATATCTTGCACATTAGAGTGCATGATATGTCAAAATATGATATGTTAAGATATTAAGATATGTCTAAACCTTATTCACATTATTCCCTTTATCATGGATCTGTACACTGTGGATGGTTCGATTGTAATCAAAGGTTCAAAGGTCTGTTTATTGTCACGTGTGCCAATTCAGGTGCAGTGAAATTCTAATTACAATAGACAGTAGACAACAGGTGCAGGAGTAGGCCATTTGGCCCTTCGAGCCAGCACCGCCATTCAATGTGATCATGGCTGATCATCCACAATCAGTATTAAAGAAGGAACTGCAGATGCTGGCGAATCGAGGGTTACACAAAAAGCTGGAGAAACTCAGCAGGTGCAGCAGCATCTAAGGAGCGAAGGAGATAGGCGACGTTTCGGGTCGAGACCCTTCTTCAGACTGGTCTTTCGGGTCGAGACCCAGTCTGAAGAAGGGTCTCGACCCAAAACGTCGCCTATCTCCTTCGCTCCTTAGATGCTGCTGCACCCGCTGAGTTTCTCCAGCTTTTTGTGTAACCATCCACAATCAGTACCCCGCTCCTGCCTGCTTCCCATATCCCCTGACTCTGCTATCTTTAAGAGCCCTATCTAGCTCTCTCTTGTAAGCATCCAGAGAACCTGCCTCCACCACCCTCTGAGGCAGAGAATTCCACACTCACCACTCTCTGTGAGAAAAAGTGTCATCAAAAATTACGATACAACCATACTAAAAATAAAGCAACAAATCATGTATTGTCTTGCTGCTGGCTGGTTAGCACGCAACCAAACCTTTTCACTGTACCTTGAGTACAGTGACACTAAAATATCTTTATCTTTAGTGCCAGACATTAGCCTACAAACTTCTTTGGAGTGTGGGAGAAATTGGGAGTCACCTTATTGTACTATGTGCATTGGGACGTTTAGAGGGATATGGGCCAAACGCAGGCAGGTGGGACTAGTGTAGATGGGGCATATTGGCTGTTGTGGGCAAGTTGGGCCGAAGGGTCTGTTTCCACACTATGACACTATTACTCTAATAGGAACCTTAGGTAGAAGCAATATGACAGAACAGGCACAAAGGGCCAGATGACTCAATATTGGAACTTTTGCAAACCATAAGTCAGAGCAGATGAGTGCCTTCATCACATGAAGTGATGCTTCTAGTTAGTCTTTTAGCATGGGAGATCTTTAGCCTAATTATCAGCCTTTTAATTTGACCATAAATTAGTAATTTGGTTTGGGGTGGTATTGGTGAGATCTTCACTTGGCCTTCTGTAGGGTTTGGGCGTATTATAGTCCTGGTAAGTACCCGCTCGGTCCTGCTACAATTGCAAGCTGGGCTGACAAAGTACGAGCCCTCGCCAAATGGGTGCAGATTGCGTGTTGTGCGATTGTCTTCGTTGAAGAAGATTAATTTTGATGCCGTTACTTAGCTTTAGGAAGAGAGTGATGAGCTGACAAACGTGGAGCTGACAAACTGGTATCAGTTAATTCGGAAACCCAAGGTCCCCAGGAAATAAATAAAAGTAATGAATTGCAATCAGCAGTCCATGAAGTGGGTGCTGTGATGAAGAAAAACAACTAACTAAATCAAAGTGATGTCTCTGTTCTCTGTGATATATCATTCCTCATGGTACTGGTGACTAGTCCAGCTGGACATTCACAGGTGCTAAGGGGGAAGTCTCGTCTGTACTAAATTACAGACAAGCAAGGATTTAGCGATGGACGGCTTGCATCCTTTTTGATTGGAATCCAACTCTCCTGATAGATGTCGTCGGGGCGTTTCAGTTTAATTGAAGAACACAGGTTGCAATGTTAAGGGCCTGTCCCACTTTCACAAACTAATTCATGACCTCTGCCGAGTTCGCCCTTGACTCATACTCGCAGCATGGAAGTCACGAGGTCGTAGGTAGGTCATAACAGGCCACTATGCTACTCGTAGGTACTCGTGGCATCAAGTAGGTCGGGGCGTTTTTCTAGCCTAATGAAAAATGTCCACGAGTGAAAAAGGTCATGAATTAGGTCGTGAAAGTGGGACAGGCCCTTTAGATTAATCTTTGTCAGATTTCAATGTGACAACAAGAAGTCAAACAAATGTCTCCACCTATCTCAGAACTTCAACTTTGATTGTTGGTCTTCCTATGGCATGGGACACGCAAAGAACAGGTTCTCATGCAACGGGAAGGGTTGACTCAACAGGTAGCTGCATTGAGATCAGTTGAGGGATGCATTGGAGATGGTAGCAATGATTAGCATGGTAACAGTGTTAAAGAAGGAACTGCAGATGCTGGAGAATCGAGGGTTACACAAAAAGCTGGAGAAACTCAGCGGGTGCAGCAGCATCTAAGGAGCGAAGGAGATAGGCGACGTTTCGGGTCGAGACCCTTCTTCAGACTGGTCAGGGATCAGGGAAACGAGAGATATAAACAGTGAGGTGGAGAGATAAAGAACAATGGATGAAAGATATGCAAAAAAGTATTGATGATAAAGAGGCCATTGTAAGCTGTTTGTGGTGTGAAAATGAGAAGCTAGTGCGACTGGGGTGGGGGAGAGATGGAGAAGGAATGTCAGGGCCCGAGGGCTGAGGGAGAGGTGGGGAGGGGAGGGGGCAGTCTGGGTTAACAGAATTGAGAAAATTCAATGTTTAAGCCCAGAGGATGCAGACTCCCCAAGCGGAATATGAGGTGCTGTTCCTCCAACTTGCGGTGTTGCTCACTCTGGCCGTGGAGGAGGCCCAAGACCGAGAGGTCGGATACAGAATGGGAGGGGGAGTTGAAGTGCTGAGCCACAGCGAGGTCGGGCTGGTTATTGCGGACCGAGCGGAGGTGTTCGGCGAAACGATCGCCCAGCCTCCGCTTGGTCTCACCGATGTAGATCAGCTGGCATCTGGAGCAACGGATGCAGTAGATGAGGTTGGAGGAGGTGCAGGTGAACCTCTGTCGGACTTGGAATGACTGCTTGGGTCCCTGAAAGGAGTAGATGGGGAGGTGAAGGGACAAGTGTAGCATCTCTTGCGGTTGCAAGGGAAAGTGCCCGGGGAAGGAGTGGAGCGGGAGGGAAGGGAAGAATTGACAAGGGAGTTGCGGAGGGAGCGGTCTTTGCGGAAGGCAGACAGGGGGGGAGATGGGAAGATGTGGCGAGTGGAGGGGTCACGTTGGAGGTGGCGAAACTGGCGGAGGACTATCTGTTGTATGCGCTGGCTGGTGGTAACAGTGCCCTGATTATATAACCATATATAACCATATAACAATTACAGCATGGAAACAGGCCATCTCGGCCCTTCTAGTCTGTGCCGAACACTTATTCTCCCCTAGTCTCATCTACCTGCACTCAGACCATAATCCTCCATTCCTGTCCCGTCCACATACCTATCTAATTTATTTTTAAATGATAAAATCAAACCTGCCTCCACCACTTCCACTGGAAGCTCATTCCACACAGCTACCACTCTCTGAGTGAAGAAGTTCCCCGTAAAGATCTCGGAGAAAACCACGTAGAATGTGCAAACTCCATACAGACAGCATCCCTAGTCGGGATCGAACCCAGGTCTCTGGCAGCAGCTCTACCGCTGCGCCACGGTGGCCAAGGCATTTTGAAGGACCAACTAGGTTAACAAGAGCCCATATCCATTTGAGAGTCGGAAGAAGGGTCTCGACCCGAAACGTCGCCTATCTCCTTCGCTCCTTAGATGCTGCTGCACCCGCTGAGTTTCTCCAGCTTTTTGTGTACCCTCCATTTGAGAGTTACCAGGTTGTGTTATTTGAGAACCACCAGGTGGCATCAGAAATCGCTGCCTCGCCAACAATCTGTCTGTCCCTTCCTTCGCTGTGTCTGTTTTGTATGTGTTAAATTATTATTTTTTTTGTGTTCTTTAGCTGGTTTTATGTGGGGGATTGGGGTTGGGGGAAACCTCGACAGAGAGAAGAAGAGGGAGTGGCTGGGGCGAGACTGGTCCTTAAATATGCTGATGGCCTTGCCGAGGCAGAGTGAAGTATAGATGGAATCAATGGAAGGGAGGTGGGTTTGAGTGATGATCTGGGTTACGTCCACAATTCTGCAATTTTGCGGTCTTGGATGGAGCTGTTCCCAAACTATGCTGTGAAGCATCTCGATTTAAAAAAAAGCGAAATACGGCGCATCTGTAGATGTTGGTGAGGGTTTTTGGAGACACTCCAAATTTCCTATCGTTTTGAAGGAAGTAGAGCTTTCTTGGTCTTTGTTTTGATGCGGCTGCTTCAGAACAAATTGCTGGTGAAATCCTTCAGTATTGAAACATAGAAACATAGAAGCATAGAAAATAGGTGCAGGAGTAGGCTAATCGGCCCTTCCAGCCTGCACCGCCATTCAATATGATCACGGCTGATCATCCAACTCAGTATCCCATACCTGCCTTCTCTCCATACCCACTGATCCCTCCAGCCACAAGGGCCACATCTAACTCCCTCTTAAATATAGCCAATGAACTGGCCTCAACTACCTTCTGTGGCAGAGAATTCCAGGGACTCACCACTCCCTGTGTGAAAAATGTTTTTCCCATTTCGGTCCTAAAAGATTTCCCCCTTATCCTTAAACTGTGACCTCTTGTTCTGGACTTCCCCAACATCGGGAACAATCTCACTGCATCTAGCCTGTCCAACCCCTTAAGAATTTTGTAAGTTTCTATAAGATCTCCCCTCAATCTTCTAAATTTTAGCGAGTACAAGCCGAGTCTATCCAGTCTTTCTTCATATGAAAGTCCTGACATCCCAGGAATCAGTCTTGTGAACCTTCTCTGAACTCCCTCTATGGCAAGAATGTCTTTCCTCAGATTTGGAGACCAAAACTGTACGCAATACTCCAGGTGTGGTGTCACCAAGACCCTGTACAACTTTTGGTTTATCGGGCCATTGCTGATCATTAAGCATTCATTTATACTAATAGCATCGTATTTGCCCCATGTTCAACCACACACCCTCACTTTAACTGCAACCAAGGCATCATCTGGAAGAAGAGTTGTGACCTGCATGGATTGAGTGCTGGTAGCAGTTGGGTAATCCTTAGTCAATAAGGACTATCCAACTGCTACCATCACTCAATCCATGCAGGTCACAACTGTTCAGGCACAGATCCAGATGCTATTTCAATGCAATGTGTGCTTCTGCCTCCAACGTTTCAAGCAGAGAATCCTAGATCCTCATCACTCTCTCGAAGGAAGATCCTTCCCTCATGCTCCCTCCTGTCACTTTATGACTATGCTCCATGTTTATGTTTTGTGAGCAAGGGAGGGATTTATTTTCTGTTTGCTCCATTTAGACATCTCACTATTTGCTGAAGATAGACACAAAATGTTGGAGTAACTCAGCGGGACAGGCAGCATCTCTGGAGAGAAGGAACGGGTGATGTTTTGGGTCGAGACCCTTCTTCAGATTGCAGACTCCTTATTTTCTGTACCTCAATGATTCAGAGTGTGGATGAGCAGCGTTGAGCAGAATGTTGGATGATCATTCCCAGAAGGTAGATGAGGAGAGGCTGGGCATCTTTGAGTTGCTCTGTGTGCAGTGTGACTGATTCAAGTGGGCACGCCCATTACCATGCATGGCACACTGCCAATGTAATAATGGGCAAGTCAACTGAATTATTCTTGCGATGGGTGATCGCACAGAGGTTGATTGTTGGTTAGACGTTCGTTCAACTTGCTGAAGTGTAATCGGTGTCCTATCTGAAAATGATGCCAGTCTGTGTTTGTGCATTGAATAGCAGGTCCTGGATCGCAGAGAGTTAAGTTGGCTGGAGTTACACTCAGACTGGCATGATGAGCGTTTCACGGCACTGGGCCTGCACTCGCTGGAGTTTAGAAGAATGAGGGGGGACCTCATTGAAACTTGCCAAATAGTGAAAGGCTTGGATAGACTGGATGTGGAGCGGATGTTTCCACTAGTGGGTGAGTCTAGGACTAGAGGTCACAGCCTCAGAATTAAAGGACATTCCTTGAGGAAGGAGATGAGGAGGAATTTCTTTAGTCAGAGGGTGGTGAATCTGTGGAATCCATTGCCACGATAGGCTGCGGAGGCTAAGTCAATGGATATTTTTAAGACAGAGATAGAGAGATTCTTAATTAGTACGGGTTATGGGGAGATGTTGACAGGCAGTTCTTATGGGCAGGAGGCTATTTGGAGTGCTGGTTCTTCCTGTGACTGAGTGGACCTTCCATTTGGCACATCTGGGTAAAAACCTGGTGCTGGTGAAGACCATTCACGCCATCGTGACTGTGTTCATAACATCATAAGTCATAGGAGCAGAATTAGGCCATTCGGCCCATCAAGTCTACTCCGTGATTTAATCATGACCGATCTATCTCTCCCTCACAACCACATTCTCCAGCCTTCTCCCCATAACCCCTGACACCTTAAGCTGGTGCACACTGATCTAACACACTTCTCTCCGATAAGTGGGTGGTACGGTGGCACAGCGGTAGAGTTGCTGCCTTACAGCGCCAGGGACCCAGGTTAGATCCGGACTATGGGTGCTTGCCTGTACAAAGTTTGTACGTTCTCCCCGTGACCGCGTGGGTTTTCTCCAAGATCTTCAGTTTCCAAAGACTTGCAGGTTTGTAGATTAATTGGCTTAGTATAAATGTACAATTATCCCTAGTGTGTGTAGGATAGTGTTAGTGTGCGGGGATCGCTGGTGAGGGCGGAAGAGCCTGTTTCCGGGCTATATCTCAAAACTAAACTAAATTAAACTAAACTAAAGTGATTGTCGGGCCGCCCTCCGGCAGTTTTTGCAAAGCCTCCCCAGTCTCTGTTCATAAACATCGCTGTTTGCTGCTTTACACAAAGTCTACCAATTGACATGAAGTCAGACCAACCTGTGCAACCTGCCTCCCAAAATAGAACCTGCAATCTGTGCTGGGAATATTAAATGTTCAAGGAGAACAAAATACACAAAGTGCTGGAGTTACTCAATGGGTCAGCCCTCATCTCGGAGAACATGGATAGGCGACGTTTTGGGTCAGGACCTTTATCCTTAAGACTAATTGTGGGGGGGGGGGGGGAGGAAGAAAGCTGGAAGAGAGAATTGGCAGGACAAAGTGTGGCAGGTAATAGGTGAACACAGGTAAGGGGGGAAGGGGGCAGCCACGGCCAAGTCCTCGACCCGAAACGTCATCCATTCCTTCTCTACAGAGTTGCTGCCAGTCCCACTCAGTTACTCCAGCACTTTGTGTCTATCCCAAAGGGCCTGTTCCATTTGGGCGTCATTTGCGCATCACGCAGGCATCACGTGCGTCGTGGCGCGTAAATGATGTAGCGTAAATGAAGCACAAATGAAGCCCGTGGGACAGGCCCTTTAGTCTCCTTGAGACGGTACACCAAGGAAGCCCTACTGCAAACGCCAGTGCTACCCCATCTCACAAACAACACACCACCCTATTGAGGCAGTCGCTCCCTGCCCCATCCATGGCCCAGTCCTCAGTCCATGGTCTCCCGTCCCTGCACTGCCCTTATCCGCCATTTGGAATCAATCTCAGTCCAAAGGGGCTGGCCAAGAAGGAGATGACTTCAGAATAATTCCTTTACATTTGAGCCCTCTGAGACATTTTGAGGGGAAAAGATGAGACCTATAAATGAAACATACGCAGTAATTTTAATTGCCAATTACATGTCCTTTTTCATAATCACTTTTAAACTATCCGGTAGATCTTTAAACACTACAGTTGCAATGTAAATGACCTTTAAAATATTTGCTAATACTTTTAGTTTTACCATTTCTGTTTTGTAGATAATTTGCTGCGAATGTTCCCAATAGAATTTCACATAAAGTCGGGTCAGATTGGGGGGGGGGAAAAATGTTGCGAAACACTGCGTTGTAATTGAGTGATCTAGAAAGTGTTCATGAGTGAGGATGAAATGGTTACCGATGGCAACAAAAACACAATGTGATCAATGCGCGCGCTGCCAAGATTTGGAAAGTGGTGTCGCACAGCGAGCGGCGACCAGATTTGTCAGCTGCATCGTTCCTTTGAGTAGTGTTCCGCTCGTCGTGAATCTCTTTACCTTTGACAAGTTGCTAAACATTTGATGCCAGAGGGATACGTTTACCTCAAGGCCTTGTAGTCCGTATTAATAATTTATCGGAGGCAACCTCGTTGGTGGGAATAAAAGAGTCTCAACCCATTAGTATTCATCGCAACTTCCATCTGCCTTAATGTAAAGAAGCATTTTGTGTCATTCCGCGCTTTTTGTCTTGCTCCGACTTTTTGGAACTGATTTGGAAGTTCACAGGAGCAGAATTTGATCCCCCTCTCCAACAGGTATCTCAGTATACGGAGGCTTCTCTGTGTACAAGCCAAGGCTTTGGTCACCTCTTAATCATCCAGTTTAGATCATAAGAAAGTAGCACATATGAGCTGAATTAGGCTATTTGGCCCATTGAGTGTGCCCAGCCATTCAATCTAGGCTGGTCTATCTTACCCCCTCAGCCCCATTCTCCTGCCTTCTCCCCATACCTTTGATGACTTACTAATCCACTCCCATTTACGTCAACTCAATGGACATTTTTAAGGTTGAGATTGATAGATTCTTGATTAGTGCGGGCGTCAGGGGCTATGGGAAGAAGGCAAGAGATTGAGGTTGAGAGGAAAATACTGATCAGCCGTGATTGGATGGCGGAGTAGACCCGATGGAAGTCTAATTCTGATCCTAGAACTTATGAACATGAACCTTCACTAACGCCCTAACATTCTCTGAAAGTGACCTGCATATCTTAGGAGTGACTCATTGCTGGAGTCTGAGGACAATTGGCTGGAGCCCCAGGGTGGGCTGACCTTTCCGCCTCACCCCCACACCCCCCTCGTCTCAAGCTCCCCTCAAACCCCACACCCCCCCCCCACCCACCAGATATTTGGCTATGAACCCTGGAGTGGTTAAACCACTCTCACAGCAGTAACAGTGTTAATCATTGCATTCGCGTGGATCATTGTCAGTGGAGATATCTGTTCGAGTCACAATAATATAGTGAAGACTGTGTTGCCTTTTTATGTGCATTAATGTGTTTTGCATTATCTGTGCTTTTGCATTATCCCGTCCATTACCCTTGATGATGAAGAATTGATGTTGTTATCCTTGTCTGATTACGCAGTGGTTGTGAGTTATTGACAATCCTCATTCTACACTGGCTGCACTTTGAAGGTATTTCATTGCCTTTGAGGTGCAGCGAGGCATTCTAAACCAAGATGTGTGGAAGGCTGACAGAAAGTCAAATCTTTGCACACAAGCCTTGCAATAGGGACCTCTTTGTAGCAATCAGCAATAGGTCCAAGTTCATGTGTAGGAAGGAACTGCAGATGCTGGTTTGAACCGAAGATAGACACAAAATACTGGGTTAACTCAGCGGGACAGGCAGCATCTCTGGAGAGAAGGAATGGGTGACGTTTCGGGTCTAGACCCTTCTTCATCACCCTTTCTTTCTCTCCAGAGATGCTGCCTGTCCCGCTGAGTTACTCCAGCATTTTGTCTCTATTTTCGGTTTAAAACAGCAGCTGCAGTTCCTTCCGAGGAAGGGTCTCGACCTGAAACGTCACCCATTCCTTCTCTCCAGAGATGCTGCCTGGACCGCTGAGTTACTCCAGTAATTTGTCTCTATTTTAGGTCCAAGTTTATGTTGCCATGTTATCTGAGGAACATCTCATCTGAGAGTTGGCGAGTTTAAGAATAAGGAGTAAGCCATTTAGAACGGAGACGAGGAAACACTTTTTCTCACAGAGAGTGGTCAGTCTGTGGAATTCTCTGCCTCAGAGGGCGGTGGAGGCGGGTTCTCTGGATGCTTTCAAGTGAGAGCTAGATAGGGCTCTTAAAAATAGTGGAGTCTGGGGATATGGGGAGATTTGTTACTAACACCTACGAGAGAGAAGCGAGTGTCATCAAACTTCTGAATTCTCTGGGCGGGGTGGAACCCTCTCCAAGACAGACGTGAAGCTCACCGTTTGACCTGTTTTTACAAAATGTTAAATGGTCAGCTAGGCATAGATCACAAGGCCTACACCAACCCCAATTAGGAGCAGACGAGGGCATTCGATCCAATTTGTGGTCCCAGCCTCAAAGACAGATGTGTACAGCAATTCGTTCTTTCCACGCACTATTAAAGCATGGAATAATCTCCACCAAGCCACGGTTGCCCAGCCAGATGTAACTAAATTTAAAGTGGCACTTTCTTCCCAATAACCCTCTCTGGCTTAACCCCTCCCTTCACCACCTCCAGTTTAAATTCCAGTTGGAATATTTTGGAGGACCAAGTAACCAAGAACCAAGAACCAAGGCAGGAACGGGGTACTGATTGGGGCTGATCAGCCATGATCACATTGAATGGCGGTGCTGGCTCGAAGGGCCAAATGGCCTACTCCTACACCTATTGTCTATTGCCTAGTGTCTATTGACATTGCACTGGGAGAGATCGGACAGGAGAAGAAAACTGCTTATTAAAAGGCCCAGTATAGGGGCAGCACGGTGGCGCTGCCTTACAGCGCTTTCAGCCCCAGACACCCAGGTTCAATCCCGACTGTCTCCAGGGAGTTTCTATGTTCTCCCTGTGACCTACGTGGGTTTTCTCCGAGATCTTAGGTTTGTAAGTTAGTTAGCTTCAGTAAAAATTGTAAATTGTCTCCAGTGTGTGCTAATGGAACAGGGATCGATGGTTGGCGCGGATTTGGTGGGCCGAATGGCCTGATTCCACACTGTAGCTCTCTTATCTAATCTCTGTTCTAAAAGTATGGGTTAGTGTTGGATCCTTCAGTGCAACACTGTGGGAGTCACACTGAAGACCCCACCCTCAACCCACAAATCTTCTGATCCAGTGATAACCGTGCCGCCGTAGTTTACTTTAGAGATGCAGTGTGTAAACAGGCCCTTCTGCCCAACGAGTTCGTGCTGACCAGCAATCCCCGCACACTAGCACCATACTACACCTAAAGGACAATTTACGATTTTGACCGAAGCCAATTAACCTGCAAACATATACGGTACGTCTTTGGATTGTGGGAGGAAACTGGAGCACCCGGAGAAAACCCATGCGGTCAGGGGGGGAACATACAATAGACAATAGACAATAGGTGCAGGAGTAGGCCATTCGGCCCTTCCAGCCAGCACCGCCATTCAATGTGATCATCCCCAATCAGTACCCCGTTCCTGCCTTCTCCCCAAATCCCCTGACTCTGCTATTTTTAAGAGCCCTATCTAGCTCTCCCTTGAAAGCATCGAGAGAACCGGCCTCCACCGCCTTCCGAGGCAGAGAATTCCACAGACTCACCACTCTCTGTGAGAAAAAGTGTTTCCTCGTCTCCGTTCTAAATGGCTTACTCCTTATTCTTAAACTTAAACTCCCCCAACATCGGGAACATGTTTCCTGCCTCTCACAGGTCCAAGCCCTTAACAATCTTATATAATCTTAATACAAACTTAATACAGACAGTACCTGCAGTCAGAATCAAACCTGGGTCTCTGGCGCTGTGAGGCAGCAACTCCACCGCTGTGCCACTGATCCAATCTCGCCATATTGCCTTCACCTTAGAGAGTCTTCATTTTCCTTTAGTAAAATGAAAAATATATATATTTTGTGGCCACTTTCCAACTTTCACTTGCGGATGTAATTTTTCCCCCTTGTCATCAATCCATGGAAACATTTGTAGCTGACAGGATGGACACAGGTTTTGTGTTGGTTTTCGATAGTAATGGCCTCAGGCAAAAGTTTGGATTGAAGTCCTTGAAAACAGATTGAGTTTTGAACGTGTGCTAAGAGCAGCATAGAATCACCATACCCGACGCCACTAATGGAAATTAAATGCACTCAGCACCAATAAGGCTTGTCTCGTTCTGCTTTAAGTGACCTTAAACACTGAACAAACCTGCTCGTGTTCAGGATAAATCATTCGCATTGTTTCGTTCTCCATTCTTCGATCCTTGCGCTGAAAAGGGTGGTGGGTGTAAGGAACCAGCTGCCAGTGTGGAGGTAGTGTAGGAAAGAACTGCAGATGCTGGTTTAAATCCAAAATAGACACAAAATGCCGGACGGGCAGCACATCTGGAGAGAAGGAATGGGCGAGGTTTCGGATCGAGACCCTTCTTCAGAATCTGAAGTGGTCTGAAGAAGGGTCACGACCCGAAACGTCACCTATTCCTTCTCTCCAGAGATGCTGCCTGTCCTGTCTTGCCAGAGGAGGTAGTTGGGGCAGGTAAGCTAACGAAAGGACACTTGGACAGGTACATGGATAGGAAAGGTTTAGTGGGATATGGATCAAATGTGGGCAAATAGGACTGAATTGGGGATTCTTGGTTTGCATAGCCAAGTTGGGACAAAGGCCCTGTCTTCATGCTGTATGATTCTGTCACGGTGACAGTATCCTTATCACTAAGGTTAATTGGCCACACTAAATAATTTAGTTTAATAAATGTAATTGCTGTAGGTGATTCACAGGTGACAGGAGTGTGTTGTGCAGATTCTGAGGAGAGACATTTAGCATTAGTTCAGTTTAGAGGTACAGCGCGGAAACAGGCCCATCGGCCCACCGGGTTAGCGCCGACCAGCGATCCCCGCACATTAACACGACCCTACACACACTAGAGACATTTTTTACATTTACCAAGCCAATTAACCTACAAATCTGTACGTCTTAGGAATATGGGAAGGAAACCGAAGATCTCGGAGAAAACCCACGCCGTCACGGGGAGAACGTACCAACTTTTGTACGTAACAATTGTCGCTAGTGTTTTATCATTAATGTCTTATTATTATTAATGTTTAATGTTTTCTGAGTCATTCGTAACTGTCACTGTATGTCATGTCGTTACTTGTGGGCGGAGCACCAAGGCAAATTCCTTGTATGTGAATACAATAAACGTACTTGCTTACTTACTCCTGACAGCACCTGTAGTCGGGATCGAACTCGGCTCTCCGGCACTGCATTCGCTGTAAGGCAGCATTTCTACCGCTGCGCCATCGTGACCGCCTTGTTCTTGTTTTTAGTTTAGAGGCACAGTGCGGAAACAGGCCCTTCAGCCCACCGAGTGCGCGCTATGACTGCAATTGTCAGAAACAAAGTCTGAACCATGCAAAGGTTTTGGACAACATTGCATGAGTCGGGATCTGAAAAATGAAACTAGAGGCAGTAAAACATGCAGGATTATATTCAGAGTCACAGATGGCATGGAATGAGTTACAGACCGGAATCCACAAAGGATTCAAAGGGTTTTACTTGCAGAATAATGTAGACCTGGGAATGAATTACAATCTGGAATTGAATTGAGGGAGTTTCGATATTGCATAACTGATACGTATGTGTGAGCTACAGGCTGGAATCTAATCAGGAGGATCAGATAGTTTATGTGCAGGGTAATGGATACATGGGAATGAGTTATAGACTGGAATCTAATCCAAGGGATCAGTTAGTTGATATGCAGAATAATGGATTGCAGCCTGTGATTTAATTGAGGGGATCCGGTGATTTATAGGTGACCTCATTGGAATGAGTTACAGGCTAGAATCTAATTGAGGGCTTGAATGGTTTATATATAGAATGGTGATCTGCTGGGAGTAAGCAACAAACTTGAATCAAATCCGGGGAAAACAGACAACCATGAATAAGCCAAATCTGGGCTGGGAAGAAGTGTGGACATGCAAGAAATAAGAAAATAATTTTAAAAATTGAGCAGCACGGTGGTGCAGCGGTAGAGTTGCTGTTTTACAGCACTTACAGAGCCAGAGACCCAGGTTCGATCCTGGCTATGGCTGCTTGTCTGTGCGGAGTTTTTACGTCCTGCCCCGTTCGGAGCTGCGTGGGTTTTCTCCGAGATCTTCGGTTTCCTCCCACACTCCAAAGACGTGCAGGTTTGTAGGTTAATTGGCTTGGTATGAATATAACAATTGTCCCTAGTGTGGGATAGTGTTAGTGTGCGGGGATCGCCGGTCGGCGCGGACTCGGAGGGCCGGAAGGCCTGTTTCCGTGCTGTATCTCTAAACTTTAAAAAAAGAACAAGGTGACACTGTGGTGCAGCTGAAAAAGTTCACTTAGAAACAGACAAAGACAACAGTTAAGACCATTCAAAGCTTTCATTTTAACGTCCGACGGGTGTGGTTCGAGAGACCCAGAGGCAACAGTATTACATCTGAGTTCTCCGGCAACACACACAGAAATACCAGAAAACCAGGGTTAATATACCCACCAGACTCAATATCAATTGCATGAGGTAATGTCACAGGAAACATCAGCCACTTCCAAATATGGAGTTGGTTTTCACTCTTTGCCAAAAGCCAGGTATTCCAATAGCACGAGTAATCCTCCCCTGGCCCCTTCTTATCAGATTAAACTATTCAACTTTCTTAAAAACAACCTTGCCATGATATTTGGCCAAGTATCCCACAATGCAATAGCAATTGCCTTTTTTTACAACAGGAAAGCTTAAATGTGACAGCAACCGTATGACAGCAACCGATACTAGTAATTAACTCAGCCAGCAGAGTTGCTGCCTCACAGCTCAAGAGACATGGGTTCAATCCTGATCTTGGGCGTTGTCAGCTTGAGGCGGTTGTATGCTTTACCTCGGTGAGCTCCGGTTTCCTCCCACATCCCAGAGAGGTGAGGTTGGTGGGTTAATTGGCTGCTGTAAATTACACGTGGTGTGTGTGTGTGTGCGTGCTTGGTAGGAGAATCAGAGAAGAGTTGAAAGGGAATAAGTTACAGGGATTTAAGTGGGCGAACATGACGAATTGGATTGCCCTGAAAACCGGCAAGGACTCTGTGCCCTTCCAAGTCATAAAAAAATATGAGTGCATATATCTTCAATAAATTCATATTTGGAATTATTAAATAAGAGATGGTGGCCAGTAAACTAGGCAGTGGTTGTATATCTCATCTGGTTCACAGTTTTATAAAGGACATTACAGAACCAGCCATCACATAGTTTTGTGGGCATCGTAAGTTCATAAGTGATAGGAGCAGAATTAGGCCATTCGGCCCATCAAGTCTCCTCCGCCATTCAATCATGTCTGATCTATCTCAACCCTTTTTCCCTGTAACAATAGACAATAGACAATAGGTGCAGGATTAGGCCATTCGGCCCTTCGAGCCAGCACCGCCATTCAATGTGATCATGGCTGATCATCTCCAATCAGTACCCCGTTCATGCCTTCTCCCCATATACCCTGACTCCGCTATTTTTAAGAGCCCTATCTTGCTCTCTCTTGAAAGCATCCAGAGAACCCACCTCCACCGCCCTGTGAGGCAGAGAATTCCACAGACTCACCACTCCCAATGGCACCCATACTAATCAAGAATCTATCAATCTCCGACTGAGAAATATCCATTGACTTGGCCTCCACAGCTGCCTGTGCCAATGAATTCCACAGATTCACCACCCTTTGACTGAAGAAATTCCTCCTCGTCTCCTCTCTAAAGGTACGATCACCACAGATTGTCTGGTCTAGTTTACGTGTGGACAAGGGAGCATCTCTGGATGTAAGGAATGCGTGACGCTTCATGTCGAGACCCTTCTTCAGACTTTTTTTGTGTTTTCGTGTTTTTTAGCCAGGGGTGTCAAGGGTCAATAACAGCTTCCCAATTACTCCTCAAGCTGAGGCTGGTTATCTTGATCAAGGGCGAGGGCCAATGTTTGGTCCTGCATTTCCTAAAACTGTTCATCTTCAGAATTACTTGCGATCTTAAACACAGTCCCAGTCCTTGGCAACAGTGTGAGATTTTGGAGTGATTGCTAAGTTCGAGCTTGTGAAATAGTGAATGAATGCCATGTCAAAGGTTTTAAATCTGTCAAATTCTTTGCCACGGAAGGCTGTGGAGGCCAAGTCAATGGATATTTCTCAATGCAAACACAACAAGTCTATCGCTGCACTACTGTACCATTTGAACCAGTTGTTTTATGACATAAGAATAAGCCAACAGGAGCAGTAATGGGGCCACTTAGTCCCTCAAGCCCGGCCTCTCATTCAATATGATCATGGCTGATCTGCTTGAAACCTCATCTCCTCTTTTGTGTTCCCACAAAACTCCTCCCAACAATTAATCTACTTCCTCTACCAGGGACCGATTGATCCTGCATCCACAGCCCTCTAGGGTAGAGAATTCCAGATATTCACCAGTCTCTGAGAAGATATTCAAAGTGAAAGTCAAAAGAGTTTATTGTCATGTGTCCCTGACAGGACAATGAAAATCTTTCTTTGCATAGCACAACAGAACGTAGAAGGCATTGATTACAATTCTATACATAAATACACCCATGAATTAATAAATTAATAAAGTGCAAATAACAGATGGAGGGATATTAATGTTCAGAGTTCCGAGCCAGGTTTAATAGCCTGATGGCTGTGGGGAAGTAGCTATTCCTAAACCGGGTTGTTGCAGTCTTCAGGCTCCTGTACCTTCTACCCGAAGGCAGCAGGGAGATGAGTGTGTGGCCAGGGTGGTGTGGGTCCTTGATGATGCTGCCAGCCTTTTTGAGGCAGTGACTGTGATAAATCCCCTCGATGGAAGGAAGGTCAGAGCTGATGATGGACTGGGCAGTGTTTACTACTTTTTGTAGTCTTTTCCTCTCCAGGGCACTCAAGTTGCCGAACCAAGCCATGATGCAACCAGTCAGCAAGCTCTCTACTGTACACCTGTAGAAGTTAGAGAGAGTCCTCCTTGACACACCAACTCTCCGTAATCTTCTCAGGAAGATCTTCACAAAGATGTTGCCAGGACTAGGGGACGTGAGCTATCGGGAGAGGTTGAGCAGGCTGAGTCTCTATTCCTTGGAGTGCAGGAGGATCAGACGTGACCTTATATAGGTGTATAAAATCATGAGAGGAATAGATCGGGTAGATGCACAGAATCTCTTGCGCAGGGGAATCGAGGACCAGAGATTCAAGATGAAGGGGGAAAATATTTAAAAGGAATCTCAGGGGTAACTTTTTCAGCACAAAGGGTGGTGGGTGTATGGAACAAGCTGCCGGAGGAGGTAGTTGAGGCTGGGACTATCCCAATGTTTAAGAAACAGTTAGACAGGTACATGGATAGGACAAATTTGGGGGGATACGGACCAAGCGCATGCAGGTGGGACTAGTGTAGCCGGTGGGATATGTTGGCCAGTGTGGGCAAGATGGGCCGAAGGGCCCGTTTCCACACTGTATCATTCTATGACACTATGACTTTAAATATTGTTCCTATGCATCGACTCCGGGAGTGGCTGCGCTGCCCTAGCAGCAGTGGCTCGCCTGCAGTCCGTCTGTTTTTTATGGGTTTTATTGGTCCTGTTTTAGTTAATTTTAGTTTATTGGGTATGTGTGGGAGAAACATGTTTTTGGTCTCTTCCTTTGTGGGGATGCGACCTTTCTTGCCGTATCTCTCGTCTCCGTCTGCGCTGAGGCCTATCGCGGAGCTGGCGGCCTCCAACTGGGACCGACCTCGAGGCTCCGGAGGCAGACCCAGCCAGGACTTACCAGCGCGGGGCTGGCCGACTTCGGGGCTGTGGTGGCGCTGCGACCCGACTTCCGACCCGACTCCGGAGCCCCGGAGGTCACAGGTGGGTGACCTGTTTTTCCAGAGCTCCCGCAACACCAGCTTCATCCGCTGGACTGGAGGGCGGCAGCTTCGGCAGCTTCGACCGCCCCGGGCCGTGGAGTTGAACCGGCCCGTTCTAATTCAGCCGCGGGACTTACTTACCATCACCCGGCGGGGTCACAACATCGGAGGCCTGGATCGCCTCAGCGCAGAGGGAGAACAAGGAGGGAAGAGACATGGACTTAAGACTTTTTGCCTTCCATCACTGTGAGGAGGACCTGGTGGGCTCACTGTTAAATCTGTGTTTATTGTGTGTTTTTGTTGTTTTATTCTGTGTTATGACTGCAAGGCATGAAATTTCGTTCAGGATAAAAGATACTTGATACTTGACTTGATACTAATGGCTATCTTGGGCTGCTATGTCCAGGGAAAATACTTAATAAATAGTTCGACTGCAATGGAATTGAACTGAGGGAGATACAAGGACTTGACTTGAGAGCAAGATTAGGACCATAAAGGCTTGTCTCCAGATGACGGAGATTGAAGGTGGTAAACCGCTTGGATATATGATACTCGGGCTGTAGGAATGAGTGACTGATAGAAACAGCGAGCCTTGATGGCAGCTGCTCCGTGTAGTATCTGACAGGGACTAAGAACATGGACGATGGATGTTTAAGTGACTTGCGGAGCAAGAATGTGTCTGGAGAAACATCAGGAATTGTGCTTGGCATCTGTATGGGATAAGATCAGCTGTACACATCAGGAGGTAACGTCTCTAACTCCAGCAATTTGCCGTAAGGTTTCCAGCACACGCATGATTACAATCAAACAAGATCAAAAAAAGAATGTCTTATTGTCATGTGTCCCAGATAGAACAATTAAAATCTTACTTGCAGCAGCAGCACAGAACAGGTAAACATCGTACAGTAAACACTATAATAAACAAGAGGGGAAAAAACGTTCAGTGTGTGTATATATACACATCCTCGCAAATACATATATATATATATATATAAGAAAGAACCGCAGATGCTGGAAAAATCGAAGGTAGACAAAAATCTGATCAGTCTGAAGAAGGGTCTCGACTTGAAACGTGGGGTGGGAGATTGCAACCTTCAAGTGGTCCGCCCTGTTTCGATGAATGCAATCAACCTGGTATGCACAAACAGAAGATCAAACAGAATAAATTGTCTTACAACTTTAGGCTGTGCACGCCACACGCAAGAAGAAGACCCGAAACGTCACCTATTCCTTCTCTCCATAGATGCTGCCCCACCCACTGAGTTTCTCCAGCATTTTTGTCTACCTTATATATATATATATATATATATATATATAGATCATATGTGTGTATATATATATATATATATATACAATCTATATATATATATATATTTTATTTTTGTCTACCTTTTATATATATATATATAACACACACACTTATACGTACACACATTGCACGGCACAGGCCCTTTACCCAACCTGTCCATGCCAACTAAGTTGCCCTTCTAACTTAGTCCCATTTGCCCGGTTTAACCCATTTCCCTCTGAACCTTTCCTATCCATGTCCAAATGTCTTTTGATATTTGATATCTTATTGTATATGTCTCAACCATTTCCTCTGGCAGCTCGTTCCATATTCACATTATCCTCTAAAGGATGATAAAAAAACATCCATTAGTAGTTATGTTACAAAACTTACCTTTAGTGGCGCTGCAGTTCTGCCACTGCCCGTGTGGGCGACTTTGGCGCCTTTGAGAGGGGGGCGGGATTAAAATGCTGTTTACTCCAGACTATTCAAATCAATTAATCTCAGGGGGTTTCGTTGCTGAAGAGAAATTGCTCCGACATTTGCTTTATGAAGTTATTTTTAAACAACGCTGGATCATTTATTAGCAGGAGTGAATTAAAAATCACCTTCTAAAGCCGTGAATGCCGACAAGGGGACAGATCTCACGTAGGGGACAAAACAAGGTACACGGTTTATTTTTACATAAAAACGTGCTTCTTAGGAAGCCTTTAATCAAAATTTCATGTTGCGAAAAGGTGACTAAAAAAATATACGAACCAGCAGTATTTTTCCTGCCGATATGGGGGTTAAATTCACCGCAAACCGCAACGTTCCAATTGATCGCGTTCCACAAAAACCCACTCGCAAGTTGATTTAAATGACCATTAATTTACGGGAAATAAATACTAAATTTCTTCAATTTGGCCTATAAATCCATGACAATGAGATTTTAAAATCATGTTATATTGTGAATTCTTGTGTTAATGTTATTTGGACACTTATGCTTTTTAAAAATGTTAATCTTTTCTTAAGAAATGGATAGATGTTTAGATCTAGTAATTGAATGTTGTAATTAGCTACAATTGGGTAACTAACTAATTATATGCTTTAATTTCAGGTCATCCAAGTAAGATTGTTTCATATTTGTTTCAGAATGCTTCAATCTATAATAACTGAAAATTTCATTCAGTTCTCTTAATTTTTAAGAAAGTTATGGGCTTTTGACTGTCCTCGATCACAGCTTTTGTGATAAGTCAATGGAAAAGCTTTGGGGAACAAGATGCTAATTTCCGAGTATGAAAATGGCCATAACATTTTTAATACTGAAGATATGAAAGTGAATTAGGTGTCAAATTAAACTTCTTTTTATGCTTTATCTGAAGGGATAAATTGCAGCCTTGATTTTTAAAATCTCAAAATTTTGTAACATTTAATGGGATTAGGACCCCATTAAATCTTTTTTCTTCCTCCTACTAGTTGTGATCCCTCAAACATGGGGAAAAAGACTGTGAGCGTTCATCCTGTCTACACCCCTCATGATTTTATACATCTCTGTTAAGTCAGCTTTCACGCTCTTGAGCGCCAAGAAATAAAGTCCGAACCAGCCCAGCCCCTCGAGTCTTGGGCAATGTTCTCATAAATCTTTTCTGAACAGAAAAAAACTCAAGGTAAATGGTTCAAGGGATAAGTCACTTAATTATTGTGTCGAGTTATTAGTAAATGAAAAGATTGAGCTTGTGAAAAGAGTAGGTTTTTTAAAGCACAATATTTTTCTGTATCCTTAAATGTCCCTCTCATTTCAAGGCTATTCGGATAAAGAAACATGCTTCAATCTGACTGCTTTACACATTTCAGACATGTCCTTCTTAATTCCTCTACCAACTTACTCTGCCAGCGCAAAACCTTCAAATCCTGTGTGATTTCCCACTGCACGCATAGAGATCGCATGCTGAGCTGATAATTTAATCTTCTTTTGGAGTTTAAACGAGCGGTGATTTTGTTCTTCTTTGATCGCTCTGTTTGTTCAATTTTTTTTAATTTAGAAATACAACGTGGTAACAGGCCCTTCGGCCCACCGAATCCGTACCGACCAGCGATCCCAGCACATTAACACCGTCCTGCACTAGGGATGATTTTTACATATATACCAAGCCAATTAACCTACAAACCTGTACGTCTTTGGAGTGCGGGAGGAGGCCGAAGTCCTCGGAGAAAACCCATGCAGGTCACGGGGAGAACGTACAAACTCCGTACAGACATGCACCCGTTGCCAGGATCAAACCGGGGTCTCTGGCGATGGAAGCGCTGTAAAGGCAGCAACTCTACCGCTGCGCCACCGTGCCACCCGGATAGTGGGACAAGTCATCTTTGCAAGCCCTCCCCATCCCAAAGGATTCAAGGAAGTTAAATTGTCAGTCGGTGAAGAGTCGAATTCCTTTCACAGAATCACGTTGGATTTTTACTTGAGCCATGAAATGATGTGATGGGCTAATGCTGATTTTTTACAATACCAGTCTGGTAGCTTCTTGTCAGGGAATGAGGGGTAAATGTCATCCCCTTTCATGTTGTTCCAAAGACCAATCTACAGTACCAGTACAGTCCTAATGCACAATTAAATTCCGCGCTGCCTGACAGTAAATGGCCTCTTGGCATGGTTCAGTTACAAAGTAAATGCTTCTCAACCCATCTGGCAGCAGTGCTGAAGGAGGAACTTTATTTTTAACCAGCATTTCTGGAGCGTTAATGCAAAGAGATCGTGGTGTGGGAGGCAGCGTTATGGTGTGGGCAGACTATTGGCGGGCTAACAGGATATGGAGTGCGCAGGGCTTTTTCTGGTTGGCAAGGTATTACAAGTAGTGTGCTTGAAAGAAGTCATTATAAGTGTAATTACTAAGTTTACTGATGGCACAGACAGGGGCGTGGAGGGAAGTTGTGTGGGGATGTTGCTAGTTCTCGAGGGGCCTGAGCTATCGGGAGAGGTTGAGCAGGCTGAGAGGAATAGGGGTGATCTTATAGAGGTGTACAAAATCATAAGAGCAAATAGATTGGAGGGATGCACAGTCTCTTGGCCAAAGTAAGGGAATCTAAAACCAGAGGACATTCTGTAGGTTTAAGGTGAGGAGGGGAAGTTTTAATATGAATCTGTATTCATATTATTAAATATTTAATATTTAATATGAGGGGTATTTTTTGCACAAGGGGTGGTGGGTGTATGGAACAAGCTGCCAGAGGAGGTAGTTAAGGCTGGCACTTTTAAGAAACATTGAGACAGGTATATGGTTGGGATGTGGGCCAAATGCAGGCAGGTGAGACTAGTGTGGATGGGACATGTTGGTCAGTGTTGGCAAGTTGGGCCGACGGGCCTGTTTCCACACGGTATGACTCTATGACTAAAAGGTAACATGGCAGTGTAGTATTGGCATTCTGGTCACTGCTACCTACTGTGACTGCGCTGGGTCACAGTGTACAGTGAGAGAATTATTGCCCACTCAATGACACTCTCTCTCTCTCTCTCTCTCTCGCTCAGAGAGAGAGAGAGAGAGAGAGAGAGAGAGAGAGAGAGAGTGTTCGGACACAAGGCAGGGAGTGGGGAGAGCCGAGTGTGGGGGGGGGACTTACCTGTCGGTTTGCTCCTTGGCCTGGCCAAGATGGCCATTCGTGGGTCCAGGCAGCGGGCGGTCGACGGTCTGGCGAGAGTCGGCTGCCTGCCCCTCTTTCGGGCCTACGTCCGTGCACGTGTGTCCCTGGAGAGGGAGCACGCGGTGTTCACGGGGACTTTGGAGGCCTTCCGTCAGCGCTGGTCGCCGCGTGGGGTTGAGGCGATTATAAATGAATGTACTGCTGTACTACAATGATCTGTTCATTATAGTGTGATTTTTGATTGTGTTTTGATGTGTTGTATTTTATGATTTGTGTTGAATAAAGTTTTTGAAATGAAAAAAAAAAAAAAAAAAAAAAAAAAGAGAGAGAGAGAGTGTTCGGACACAAGGCAGGGAGTGGGGAGAGCCGAGTGTGGGGGGGGGACTTACCTGTCGGTTTGCTCCTCGGCCTGGCTAAGATGGCAATTCGCGGGTCCAGGCAGCGGGCGGTCGACGGTCAGGCGAGAGTAGGCTGCCTGCCCCTCTTTCGGGCCTACGTCCGTGCACGTGTGTCCCTGGAGAGGGAACACGCGGTGTCCATGGGGACGCTGAAGGCCTTCCGTCAACGCTGGTCACCGTGTGGGGTTGAGGCGATTATAAACAATGATTGTACTGTTGTACTACAATGATCTGTTCGTTATAGTGTGATTTTGATTATGTTTTGATGTGTTGTATTTTATGATTGTGTTGAATAAAGTTTTTGAAATGGAAAAAAAAGAGAGAGAGAGAGAGAGAGAGAGAAAGAGAAGACATAATGAAGGGTCAGAGGACATAATGAGGCTATGGAGGGACATGGATACATTAAGTGAATGGGAAATGGATTATAGTGTGGGAAAATGTGAAATCGGTCGCTGTGGCAGGAAAAATATAAAGGAATTGTTATCTGAATGATGAACATTTGCTGACAGAAATATAGAAACATAGAAATTAGGAGCAGGAGTAGGCCATTCGGCCCTTCGAGCCTGCACCGCCATTCAATATGATCATGGCTGATCATCCAACTCAGTATCCCGTACCTGCCTTCTCTCCATACCCTCTGATCCCCTTAGCCACAAGGGCCACATCTAACTCCCTCTTAAATATAGCCAATGAACTGGCCTCAACTACCCACTGTGGCAGAGAATTCCAGAGACCCACCACTCTCTGTGTGAAAAAAGTCCTTCTCATCTCGGTCCTAAAGGATTTCCCCCTTATCCTTAAGCTGTGACCCCTTGTCCTGGACTTCCCCAACATCGGGAACAATCTTCCTGCATCCAGCCTGTCCAACCACTTGAGAATTTTGTAAGTTTCTATAAGATCCCCTCTCAATCTAAATTCTAGAGAGTATAAACCGAGTCTATGCAGTCTTTGTTCATAAGACAGTCCTGACATCCCAGGAATCAGTCTGGTGAACCTTCTCTGCACTCCCTCTATGGCAATAACGTCCTTCCTCAGATTTGGACCTCTGAGATGCAGAGGCTTCAGGGTGACCCAGTGAATGATTTGCAAAGGGCTGCACGGTGTCGCAGCAGTAGTTGCTGCCTTACACCGCTAAACGGCAGAGACCCGAGTTCGATCCCGACTATGGGTGCTGTCTGTAAGGAGTTTGAACGTTCTCCCCGTGACCGTGTGGGTTTTCTCCGAGATCTTCGGTTTCCTCCCACACTTCAAAGACGTACAGGTTCGTAGGTTAATTGGTTGGTATAAATGTAAAAACTGTTTCGAGTGTTGGATAGTGTTAATGTGCGGGGATCGCTGGTCGGTGCGGGCTCGAAGGTCCCGTTCCCCCCCTGTATCTTTAAAATAAAGATGTTGTTTCGAGTTGAGACCCTTCTTCAGACTGAGAGTCTATTGTTAAGGTGGAGATTATCAAAAATGTTTGATTAGTACGGGTGTCAGGGGTTATGGGGAGAAGGCAGGAGAAAGGGGTTGAGAGGGAGAGATAGATCAGCTGCGATTGAATGGCGGAGTAGACTTGATGGGCCGAAGGGCCTAATTATGTTCCTAGAACTGATGGTCTCATGATCAAACGTGCAGCCCAGTGGTTGTCCGGTTAATCAATATCGGATCAATATCAATCAATCAATATCAGTTTTATTCGTCACCTGCACATAAAGTGCAAGTGAAATGAATTTGCCAGCAGCGGTACAATGATAAAGAACACATAAAAACACAATAAAAACATCTAACGCAAACATCCACCACAACATTCATCACTGTGGTGGAAGGCACAAATTTTGGCCAGTCCTCCTCCATTTTCCCCTGTGGTCAGGACATCCACCCCCCCAGTCCAGATGTTCAGTCCAGGTAAGTCCTGAATCGGTGATTCCCCGCCGGAGACCGCAGCTTCAGGTTGGTGTAGGCTGCAGGCCGGCGGTCGAAGATTTAAAGTCCCCTCCGTGCCGCAGTCAGACTGCAGGGCCGGTGGTCAGAGCTACTCTCCAGGGGTCCCGGGCGAGGGACCCCGCTCCTGATGGTAAGTGCCCGCCGCGCCCGCGCTAGAAGTTGGCCGCGGAGCTTCTTAACCATCATAACCATCCTTGTTATTGGAAGGATAAATCTCTCGCAGCGAACCACAGCCTAATTAGCCTAGCGCGAGGAATAGAAATTGGCAAGGCGGAAAAATAAATGATATTTTTATTCCACCTGACTTGGATGGAACACTGCAAAGACAGAGCATGATCCTGCATCACAGGACGAGTCTGACAGAGCTCATCCTGTGAACAGCCAGGGCTTCAAGTATCATCACTGACAGCCCGTCTAGGGAAATTACATTTTGCATCCCAGCCACTGTGTACGCCATAAATGGTTTAAAATGAAGCTTCCCCTTTCTAATTATAATTAGGAGCTTAATAAAATTGGTGCGGGGAGGGAGATTTAATACCACCCGTGTCTTAATCTTTCCGCAAATTTATCCTTTGACCATCTGCAATTAGCTTTGTATGAACTTTCCTCGACGGATAGATGGATTGGGAGGCAGGCAGGCTGATGGAGGCACAGGGAGAGGTAAATGATGGATGAATGGTGAGATAGGTTAATAAAAGAATGGAGAGACATATACACAGAGAGAAGATAGATAGATAGACAGATAGACAGATAGATAGATAGATAGATAGATAGATAGATAGATAGATAGATAGATAGATAGATAGATAGATAGATAGATAGATAGATAGATAGATAGATAGATAGATAGATAGATAGATAGATAGATAGATAGACAGACAAACTGCATTAGTCGAAGCAGCGTGGACCACGTGAAGGTTGCAACCTCCACCCCGAGAAATAGATAAATAGACAAGAGAGCTCGATGGAAACTTCATCAGGGGTAGAGAGAAATAGCAGCTTCAAATTCCCAGCCAATTTACAGCAGCCCATTACCCTACAAACCTGCATGTTCTCAAAATGTAGGAGGAATCCCACCTGGTCACAGGGAGAATGTACAAGAGTTCAAGAGAGTTTATTGTCACGTGTCCCTGATAGGACAATGAAATTCTTGCTTTGCTTCAGCACAACGGAACACAGTAGGCATTGACTACAAAACAGATCAGTGTGTCCATATACCATTGTATAAATATATACACACATGAATAAATAAACTGATAAAGTGCAAATAAACAGATTATGGGCTATTAATGTTCAGAGTTTTGTCCGAGCCGAGTTTAATAGCCTGATGGCTGTGGGGAAGCAGCTATTCCTGAACCAAACTCCATACAGACAGCACCCGCAGTCAGGATCGAACCTGGGTGTCGTGCTGTAAGGCAGCAGCTCCACCTCTCCGCCACCGTGCTGCCCACTGTGATTTGCACCGACGTCTTGTTGTTTGATGCAGTTTTGTTTCTCTTTGCGCTGTCTTGTGGAATTTATGCGTAGTTTATGTGTAGATGATGGTTCGGATGCGCTCCACGTCCGAGTGCATGCGCTGCAGATGCAAGCAAGGTTCTCACTGAAATTGTACCTGACTGTACATATGTCTATAGCAATGAACTCGATGAGACTTGGCTGGAAAATAAATAAAAGGGTGGAAGGATCAATAAAGAGAATGGGAGATAAATAAACATAAAATAAACAAACATACAGATGGTGAAATGGATAAATTGATGAACAGACAGATGGACAGAGAGGAAGATAGAAAATTAGATAACAATATCGACAGATGGAAAAATAAACAGAAATCTAGTCAGGCAATTTACAATCTCTCTCCCTACACCAACCACATATTTTTGTACTTTGGAGTTGTTAACTGTTGCCAGTTCAAGCAGCAAAATGCCATTGTATAATTTTCAGTTTTGAAATACAGCACAGAAACAGACGCTTCAGCCCACCGAGTCCGCGCCGACCAGCGATCCCCGCACACTAACACTATCCTACACACTCTAGGGACAGTTTACATTTAATACCAAGCCAATTAACCGACAAACCTGCACCGTTATTGGAGTGTGGGAGGAAAGCGAAGATCTTTGGAGAAAAACCCACGTAGGTCACAGGGAGCACGTACAAACTCTGTGCAGACAGCGCCCGTAGTCAGGATTGAAGCCGGGTCTCTGGCGCTGTAAGGCAGTAGCTCTACCACCATGCCACCGTGCTGCCCGTTGTCTAAAAGACATTTGAACAAGTACATGTGACAATAAAACATTGTTGAATTGTATACTCATGGAGAGCACTAAAAAATGATCAGAAGAAAGATTCTGGATTATCTCGGCCAGTCCGTTAACCTTGGATCTCCAAAGCCTAATATAACACATCATAAACCACCTCTTTTTCTAAAATCAGTGGTTTAGTGTAGCAAATTTTGAGATTTTAAAAGTCAAGTCTGCAATTTATCCCATCAGATAAAGCATAAAAAGAAGTTTAATTTGACACCTAATTCATTTTCATATCTTCAGTATTAAAAAAGTTATGGCCATTTTCATACTCGGAAATTAGCAACTTGCTTCCTATTGCTTTTCCATTGACTTAACACAAAAGTTGTGATCGAGGACAGTCAAAAGCCCATAACTCTCTTAAAAATTAAGAGAACTGAAAGAAATTTTCAGTTATTATAGATTGAAGTTTTGTGGAACAAATGTGAAACAACCTTACTTGGATGACCTGAAATTAAAGCATATAATTAGTTAGTTACCCAATTGTAGCTAATTACAAATTTCAATTACTAGATCTAAACATCTATCCATTTCTTCAGAAAAAATTAAAAAAAAATTTAAAGCCAAATGGCCAATTAACATTCACACAATAATTCACAATATAACATGATTTTTAAATCTAATTGTCATTAATTTATCGGCCAAATTGAAGGAATTTAGTGTTTAATTCCTGTAAATTAATGGGCATTTTAAACAGCTTGCGAGTGGGATTTTCTGGAACGCGATGGATTACAATGTCGTGGTTGCGGTGAATTTAAACCCCATATCAGCCGGTTCGTATGGGGACTAAATCACCGTTTTGCAACATGAAATATTGATTAAGGTCATCTAAAAAAGCAGGTTTATATGTAAAAATAAACAGCTTTCACTTACCTGTCCCCTGCGTAAAATCCGTCCCCGTTGTCGGTGTTCACTGCATTAGGAGCTAATTTTTATTTTACTGCAGTGATGAAATAGTCGGGCTATTTATTAAAAAAAAATTAACTTACCGGCAGTCGGAACGAATCTCCAGAAATAGATCGCACTCCGACAACAGAAAGCTCCGGATGGCAAGGGGAAAACCGCATTTTAACCCCGCCCCCCCCCCCCCCCCCCCCTAACGGCGCCAAAGTCACGCACACGGCCAGTGGCAGAACTGCAGCACCGCTAAAGGTAAGTTTTGTAACATACCTATATAGTGTCGACCCAACCTGCCCACACCGGCCAACATGTCCCATCTATACTAGTCCCACTTGCCTGCGTTTGGTCCAAATCCCTCCAAACCTATCCTATCCATGTACCTGTCGAAATGAATGTTTCTTAAGGGGCTGTCCCACTTGGACGACCTAATCCGCGAGTTCTGGCGAGTTTGCCCTTGACTCATACTCGCAGCATGGTCGACACGAGGTCATAGGAGGTCTTTGTAACTCTCCTTCATGCTCGAGAGTGGTCTCTGCATACTCGAGGCCTCAGCTAGGTCGCGGCGTATTTCTAAACGTTGAAAAATGCCCGCGAGTAAAAAATGGTCGCCATGGAAAAAATCGATGCTTTTTTTATTCGTTGGTTTAGTCATAGTAGGTCGGCATGTTAGTCGTAGGTAATCAAGGGTAGTCGTAGATAGTCATAGTCGAATGGAGGTCGAAGGAGATGGAAGGAGGTCCTCTTCACTCTCCACTGTTCGGTGTCCAATTTTCCCATAGTTAGTCATAGCTAGTCGTAGCTAGTCTTCAACATAGTCGAAGGAGGTTGAAGGAGGTCTTCTACATAGTCGAAGGAGGTCTTCAACATGACATTTTTTTCAAATTCTCCTAAGCTCTTCTAAACTCGCCAATTAGGTCGCCCAAGTGGGACAGCCCCTTTAGACACTGGGACAGTCCTTGCCTCAGCTAACTCTTCCGGCAGCTCATTCCATACAACCACCACCCTTTGTGTGAAAAAGCTACCCCTCAGGTTCCTATTAAAAATTTTCTCCCTGGACTTTGTGAATGCTTTTGCAATTGCTTTCCACACCTCCTCCGGACTCGTTTTTGTGTCTTGTCCCATTTCCCGGCCTCAGTCCTTTAGTTATTTATTCCCTGCTCCCTTGTTCCCGGTCACAGATTTGCTCTCGTGCTCGTTCTTCCCTGCAGCTGCTCAAAACACTTTTTGTCTTCAACTTTTTCTCCACCGCCTGAAACATTAATTTATTTTGCTCTCTCCTGCATGACCAATCTGCTATCCCTGATTTTAGTTCACATTTCCAGCATGAGTGGATTTTAATTTGAAAATTGCCGAAATAAACATTTGCTCTCGGGAATCATACTGACAATTAAATAATTGATGACTACGGTGTAACAACCCGAACATTGTATTGTTAACGCTGAAACCTGTATGTTGATTCAGTGCGAACTTGAACTCAAAAATCTAGCCTGCTATTCCAGCACAGTCCAAGGGGAATGGTCTACACTAATCAGTCTTGTCTTCAGGACAAGATTTACACTGATACCTCTAAAAGATATCATAACCTAGGTGAAGTCATCTCAGAGTTCCTGGTCAATATTTATATGTCAAACATCTCGAAGATTAACTGGATCGCACTGTCAGTGTGATCGCACTGTGGGCGGCACGGTGGCGCAGCGGTAGAGTTGCTGCCTTGCAGTGCCAGAGACCCGGGTTCGATTCTGACTACAGGTGCTGTCTGTATGAATTCTCTCAATTCTGTTAACCCAGGCTGCCTCCTCCCATTCCAACCTCTCCCTCAGCCCTCGGGCCCTGGCATTCCTTCGCTCTCTATCTCCCCCCCCACCCAAGTCGCACTAGCCTCTCATTTTCACACTACAAACAGCTTACAATGGCCTGTTTCCTTTATCATCGATACTTCTTTGCATATCTTTCATTCATTGTTCTTTATCTCTCCACATCAATGTCTATATCTCTCGTTTCCCTGATCCCTGACCAGTCTGAAGAAGGGTCTCGACCCGAAACGTCGCCTATCTCCTTCACTCCTTAGATGCTGCTGCACCCGCTGAGTTTCTCCAGCTTCTTGTGTAACCCTGTCTGTATGGAGTTGGATCATTCTCCCCGTGACCTGCGTGGGTTTTCGCCAGGATCTCCGGTTTCCTCCCACATTCCAAAAACGTGCAGGTTTGTAGGTTAATTGGCTTGGTTTAATTTTAAATAGTTCCTAGTGTGTGTAGGACAGTGTTAGTGTGCGGGGATCACTGGTTAGAGAGGACTCGGTGGGCCGAGGGGCCTGTTTCCGTGCTGTATCCCTAAACTAAACTAAAACAATTTGGTATCTGTGACTTCAAAAGTATATACTTAATCTAGAATTTAGAATACTCTCTAGAGAGTATTCTAGGAGAATCTCTAGGAGATTGAGAGGGGATCTTATAGAAACTTACAAAATTCTTAAGGGGTTGGACAGGCTAGATGCAGGAAGATTGTTCCCGATGTTGGGGAGGTCCAGGACAAGGGGTCACAGCTTAAGGATAAGGGGGAAATCCTTTAGGACCGAGATGAGAAGGACTTTTTTCACACAGAGAGTGGTGGGTCTCTGGAACTCTCTGCCACAGAGGGAAGTTGAGGCCAGTTCATTGGCTATATTTAAGAGGGAGTTAGATGTGGCCCTTGTGGCTAAGGGGATCAGAGGGTATGGAGAGAAGACAGGTACGGGATACTGAGTTGGATGATCAGCTATGATCATATTGAATGGTGGTGCAGGCTCGAAGGGCCGAATGGCCTACTCCTGCACCTAATTTCTATGTTTCTATGTTTCTATCTATAAAATACTTTGAGATAGAAACATAGAAACATAGAAAATAGGTGCTGGAGGAGGCCATTCAGCCTTTCGAGCCAGCACCGCCATTCATTGTGATCATGGCTGATCGTCAGCTATCAATAACCCGTGCCTGCCTTCTCCCCATATCCCTTGGCTTCACTAACCCCTAGAGCTCTATCCAACTCTCTCTCAAATCCATCCAGTGACTTGGCCTCCACTGCCCTCTGTGGCAGGGAATTCCATAAATTCACAACTCTCTGGGCAAAAAGTCTGGGATGACTTGAATCTCTGAAATGTGCTATGGAAATGCAAAGCTTCCATTCAATGTTCGCTTTCCAAGAAGTCTACAGAATCAGAGGTACAGAGTCACACAGCATGGAAACAGACTCTTCAGACTAACTCTTCCCTGCTGTCCAAGATGCCCCATCTAAGCTAGTCCAATTTGCCTATAAGGGCACAAAGTGCTGGAGTAACTCATCAGGTCAGGGACAATTTACAATTTTATAATTTTACCAAGGCCAAATAACCTATAAACCAGAGGTAGACAAAAATGCTGGCGAAACTCAACGGGTGAGGCAGCATTTATGGCAACGTTTCGGGTCGAACTGAAGAAGGGTTTCGGCCCAAAACGTTGCCCATTTCCTTCGCTCCATAGATGCTGCTGCACCCGCTGAGTTTCTCCAGCACTTTTGTCTACCTTCGATTTTCCAGCATCTGCAGTTCCTTCTTAAACCTATAAACCTGGATGTCTTTGGAATGTGGGAGGCAAGCAGAGCATCCAGAGAGAGAGAGAACCCACGTGGTCGCAGAGAGAATGCGCTAACTGTATAGACAGCACCCGCAGTCAAGATCAAACCTGGGTCTCTTGCACTGTAAGGCAGCAACTCTACTGTGGCATTACTCTGCCACCAAATTAGCCAAAGTAATGCCACCAATACTGTGCCATTATAGTCACTATAACCTGTCCCTAACGTGTAGTCTGCGATGGATTTTGGGAAGAGTTAATGGGAATGTTGGGAGAATAAAATCAGTTAGGGTAGGATCGATGTTTAGTTTTGTGATGCAGCATGGAAACAGGCCCTTTGGCCCACTGAATCCATGCCAACCATCGATCCCTGCACACTAACACTATCCTACGCACTAGGGACAATTTACATTTATACCAAGCTAATTAACCTACAAACCTGCACATCTTTGGAGTGTGGGAGGAAATTGGAGCTCTCAGAGAAAACCCACGTAGGTCAGGGCAGATCGTACCAATTGTGTACAGACAGCACCCATGGTGTTTAGTATAATTTAGTTTAGAGATACTGCGCAGAAACAGGCCCTTCGGCCCACCGTTTCCGCGCAGAACAGCGATCCCTGTTACACTAACACATACTTCGCACGAGGGATTATTTACAATTTGTACCGAAGCCAATTAACCTACAAACCTGTACGTCTTTGGAGTGTGGGAGGAGACCTGGGGACAAACCACGAGGTGACAGAGAGAAGTACAACCTTTGTACAGTCAGCAGCCGTAGTCTGGATCGAACCCGCGACTCTGGTGCTGTAAGGCAGAAACTCTACCACTGCGCCACTGTGCAGTGGCTTTGTGTCATAACCAGTTTCTGCAGTTCCACATTCTCCCTTATGTCTGTATTTGGCCCAGATCCCTCTAAACCTTTCCTACCCATATATTGTGTGTTTTGGAAAAAGAAATCAGTTTGATACCCATCGGATAAGCCTGCATGCCTCCACAGCTTCTAGGATGTTATTCCTTTCAGCCTGAAAGAAGACTGATTCACCTGGAGACTGTTGTTAACCAGGTCACATTTGAGTGCTTTTTAGAACGTTGTGTCTGTCCTTGACAATCCCTCTAAGGCTTAGAATCATATTAACCTGAGTTAGCTTGGCATTGTGTGAGGTTCTGATTCTCTTCCAAGTATTTACACCTTGGCAAAGGCTGGCACAGTGGCAAATTACACTGCGCTGCACCATAAAGCCGATGGAAGCTTGTTTTTGTGGGTCTTCTCCGTAGATTGGTGGAGAAGCTTGTGTGGTCCTGAGATCCTGAGAGCGATGCCGTCTGGAGCGATGCTCCTGGTAGGGCCACCCATGGCGGTAAGGTCGAGGGGGAGGTCTCTGACAAAGAGCCAATCCAACCAAGACCTCAACGGTGGAACAGGCGGAGGACGATGGCTGACGTTACTGGAGCGTCACAACGGCTGGGAAGGCGGATCAAGGTTGCAGCAGGAAAGGGTCCCCAGATCTGTCAGATCTGCACCAGTCTCCCCACGTTAAACAAAGTCACGCACAGGCGTCCTCCATAAAGGGGATAGCACCCTGGAGGCACCCATGGTCAGCCATGACCAAAGGGGGGGCTAAGAAGAAGAAGACAGTGTGTGTTAGGCTCTGAGCACATATCACTGGCTGACTGCGGTGCCAATTCTGAGAAATCACGGCATGGAGTTTTCAGACCAGAGATACAGCGCAGAAACAGGCCCTTCAGCTCACAGAGTCCACGCCAACCTACGATCATCCCGTATACACACTCGGGACAATTTACAATTTTTACCAAAACCATTTAATCTACAAACCTGTATGTCTTTGGAGTGTGGGAGGAAACCGGAGCACCCGGAGAAAACCCACGCATTCCCGGGGAGAATTCCAATAACAATTAAATGTACTTCTGCTATATCACCAGAATGAGTGCTCAACCAAGAAAAACCAAGCCCCAGGCAGAATCTAAACTGATTATACAAACTTATGCTGAGGACAATAACTAACTCCATATGCAATAATCAGCTCCCTACATGTTTCCACAAAGAGCCCGTTTCCACGCTGAATCTCTAAACTAAACTAGACTGCAGAGTTTGAACAAAATTGCTCATCATCGCCTTCTCAAGGATAACATGGGTTTCACAATGACCCCCAAAGAGTGAATAAATCAGAAAGCGAAAATGGGAAGAATTTTAAAAAAATGTATTTTGATTGGAATTTAGTTTGGGGTGAGATTAGGGTTTATAATTATCACACGTTGTGAAAAGTTCACAAGTTCATAAATTCTAGGAGCAAAACTAGGCCAGTCTAATCTGCCATTCAATCATGGCTGATCTATCTTTCCACCCCAACCCCATTCTCCTGCCTTCTCCCCAGAACCCCTGGCACAGAAACTAACCAAGAATCTATCTATCCCTGTTTAAAAAAATATCCATTGACTTGGCCTCCACAGCCGTCTGTGGCAATGAATTCCACAGATTCACCACCCTCTGACCAAAGAAATTCTTCCTCATCTCCTTTGTAAAGGTATGTCCTCTTATTCTGAGGCTGTGCCCTCTGGTCCTAGACTCTCCCACTACTGGAAACTGGAGGGCGGTGAATGTACTTCATCAGATGCAAAACTCTTTAGGATATCTTGCGACAGTGGAAAAGAAAGCTACATAGATGCATTATTTTTCTTCACCTGGAATTAACTCCAGGAATGACTTAGCCATTAAACGTATTTTCTCTGGAAGGCAGGTGATGCCAAGGAGAGCTAATTGATATATTAGAGTATGAATGAATCGACAGAATTGATCCAAGCATATTTTCCTCACTGCTGAAATGTACTTATGCCAACAAGCAGACATTTGGATATACAGTAATCTATAAGTAAGTAAGTTTATTGACCAAGTATTCACATACAAGGAATTTGCCTTGGTGCTCCGCCCACAAGTAACAACATGACATACAGTGACAGTTACGAATGACTCAGAAAACACTAAACATTAATAATATTGAAACATTAATGATAAAACACCATTGATCAAGCATGTGAACCAACAAAATACCAGATCAAAGGGAGGCTGCAGATTTTTGGCTGTTGAGTAGAGCAACTACTCGTGGATAAAAACTGTTTTTATGTCTGGCTGTGGCAGCTTTGACAGTCCGGAGTCGGCTTCCAGAGGGAAGTGATTCAAAGAGTTTGTGGCCAGGGTGAGAGGGGTCAGAGATGATCTTGCCCGCTCGCTTCCTGGCCCTTGCAGTGTACAGTTCATCAACGGAGGGAAGATTGCAGCCAATAACCTTTTCTGCTGATCGGACGATGCTCTATATAGAACTGTACATCGAAGGGCGGCACGGTGGTGCAGCGGTAGAGCTACTGCCTTGCAGCGCCAGAAACCCAAGTACGATCCCAACTATGGGTGCTGTCTGTACGGAGTTTGTACGTTCTCCCTGTGACCTGTGTGGGTTTTTCTCCCAGATCTTCGGTTTCCTCCTACACTCCAATGACGTGCAGGTTTGTAGGTTAATTGGCTTGTTGTAAGTGTAAAATAGTCCCTCGTGTATGTAGGGTAGTGTTGATGAGCTGGGATCGCTGGTCGGAGTAGACACGTTGGGCCGGTGGGCCTGTTTCTGCATTGTATCTCTAAACTAAATGAGACTAAACCTCAAACAGTTTCACATACACTGGCGTGCAGTCTGAAAAAGGGTCTCGACCTGAAACATCGCCTATCTCCTTCGCTCCTTAGATGCTGCTGCACCCGCTGAGTTTCTCCAGCTTTTTGTGTAACCCTCACATACACTGGCACTGCCTGTTATTCTGCAAACTGTGACAGAGGGTTTTGCACACAGTTACAATATGTGGACCACCCATTGCCTGTTGTATTAGGACTTAAAGGGAGGCTATTCGGCCTGTCTGGTCCATGCTAGCACCCATGGGACCTTACTTTTTACACAGAGGGTAGTGGGGGCCTGGAATGCATTGCCAAGGTTAGTGGTGGAGGCAGGGTTAGTAGTGGCATTTAGATAGGCACATTGAAGTGCAGGGATGGAGGGATATGGATCATGTACAAACAAATGAGATCAATTTAATTAGGCATCATGAGAGGGATCGACACAGTTGACATGGATAAGCTTTGTCCATTGAGAGTAGGGAAGATTCAAACAAGAGGACATGATTTGAGAATTAAGGGACAAATGTTTAGGGGCAACATGAGGGGGAACTTCTTTACTCAGAGAGTGGCAGCTGTGTGGAATGAGCTTCCAGTGGAAGTGGTGGAGGCAGGTTCGATTTTATCATTTAAAAATACATTGGATAGGTATATGTACGGGAAAGGAATGGAGGGGTATGGTCTGAGTGCAGGTAAATGGGACTAGGTGAGAGTAAGTGTTCGGCATGGACTAGAAGGGCCGAGATGGCCTGTTTCCGTGCTGTAATTGTCACGTGGTTATATGGTCAACGCGATGCGGCAGAATTTCTTTAGTGAGGGGGTGGTGAATCTGTGGAGAGACGGGAAAGAGAAGAGATTACATGGAAATAAATGGGATAGCGTGATTGATGGGAATGCTCTGAGCACCAGCATAGACTAGATGGGCCAAGTGGCTTTCTATACAGTAAGAAAACATAAGATCTCCATCCCTCTGTCACCCTGGTCATTGTGATAGTTTCACTGGAGTGTTTCAGTGTCTGCAACTTATTTTCACCTAGCCCACAGCTAACAATGAACCACATCCAGAGAGTAGTGCTTTTTTTTTTTGCAATCATATTTTTTATTAGAAGCAGCGTACAGCAGTAGCATATGATAAAATACATTTATTGTACATCTTCCATTTTACTTTTGACAAAAATGAAATAGAAAACGAGAAAAAGAACAAGAGGGTGAAAGAACTAGTGAATGTGTAAAACCCCTAAACTACCAAAGAGTGTAGTCGCAGAGTGAATAAGTGAAAAGTTGCATAAAAATAAAAAGACAAAAACGAAAAATAATACAAATATTTTTTTTTTTTAAAGACCAAAAAATGTTGATATAGCTACTTTGTTTCTCACCACACCCATCACCCTGTCCGTCAAGCGGTTTAATTCCGAAGATGTGTTGCACCATACTATGCTTGCAATGAATCAATGAAAGGAGACCATATCTTTAAAAATTGCTCTGATTTTCCTGAGTAGATAGCAGTGCTGAACTACTATCTACCGTTTTGGTGACTCTCGGTCTATCCTTGATTGGTTTTACCTTGCACCCGAACGTTATTCCCTTATCATGTATCTATACACAGTGAATGGCTCGATTGTAATCATGTATTAGTCTTTGTACTGATTGGATAGCAAGCAACAAAATCTTTTTACTCTACCTCGATACACGTGACAGTTTACTAAACTAACTTACTGTTTCCTTTATCATCGTTAAAGACGTCTGAAGAAGGGTCTCGACCCAAAACGTCGCCCATTCCTTCTCTCCAGAGACGTTGCCTGTCCTTGCTGAGTTACACCAGCATTTTGTGTCGATCTTCGATTTGAACCAGCATCTGCAGTTCTTTCCTACACATTCTGTGCTGCCCTATCTTCTCTGTTGTCCAGTCAATACCCGGTATTCACCCTCAGAAGTTTGACCTCAGCCTTGGTGGGTGAGGTGTTGACTTTGCTCACCTGTAAAATGTAATCTGTGATTTCATGTGGTAATAACAACTCCTAAAGCCCCCCATGCCTCATCCACCTTCCTTCAACAAACACGCTAACGTCTTTAGAATATCTTTCATTAATTTGTTCTAAATCTCTCTCCATCACCATCCATATGACTAATTTCGCTCTCCCCTGACTCTCAGTCTGAAGAAATGTCACCTGCTGTTTTTCTCTGCCTCCGACTGGAAGTCTGTGCAGAGAGTGGTGAGGACAGCGGAAAAAATCATCGGGACCTCTCTCCCCTCAATCGGGGATATTGTGACCAAACGTTGCGTGTCTAAGGCCAGCAGTATTATAAAAGACCCCACACATCTCCATCACGGACTGTTCACTCTGCTGCCCTCGGGAAAAAGATATCGCAGCATAAGGAGCAGAACATCAAGGTTCTGCAACAGCTTCTTCCCACGAGCCATCAGACTCCTGAATGCCATGTAATGGGCTGCCACCGTTGTCTATTTATCCTTTTCATCCATGCCTATCCTTCGGTTAATTTATTGTGTTGCACAGGGAGCCAAATGCAACGTAATTTCGTTTGGAACTGCATATATCAATGTATTTCTAAATGACAATAAAGTTTGTTTGATTTGATTTTGATTTTTGATTTGGATTCTCCACAGATGCTGCCTGACCCGCTGAGTTACTCCAACTTTCTGTGCCTATCTAAGTAAGTAAGTAAGTTTATTGGCCAAGTATTCACATACAAGGAATTTGCCTTGGTGCTCCGCCCATAAGTAACAACATGACATCTTTGGTTTAAACCAGCATCTGCAGTTCCTTCCTGCACACCAGCTCTTACCAAGCAGTGAGACTTCTGCCAACTATTTCTCGCTGGATGAGTTTTAAGGGAACGAACAGATTGAGACTGAAGGTAAACATATGGGACTGATCCACCAGATGAAACGGGTCTGTTAAGGGTGTCCTGAAGAATTCTGTTTTATGTCAGTAGAGTTTTATTTTGTTGTCGACTGTGATCACTGCAGTGGGATTTGAAGAATATTGAGCCAACTCAATACAGTTACATAATTGGAGCTGAAATGTTATTCCATCTGCTAGGTGAACTGCTAGGATTTCATCTTTAATTTCACTCTCCTTCTAAGGATGCCCACATCCTGCGTGTACCAACGGCAGGCGGAAGAGGGCTCTGCCCGAGCCGGCTGCCTGCCCCTTAACCGGGGTTAAGTTGGCGCCGGGGTTGCACTAGAGAGGGACTACGCGCTGTACCCTGGACCGCGGGGGGTGGAATGCATCTTCAAGGGTGGGGAAATAGTTACTTAGGAAAACCAGGGGGCACTGACGATGGCAGTCTTTTCATCTTTTTTTTGTTATTTTTAGTGTTTTAAAAGTTTGTTTTAATGTTCTCTGGTTTGTTTTATGTGGGGGGTGGGGGAGGGGGCCGGGGGAAACTTTTTTTCAATCTCTTACCTTGCCGGAGATGCAATTGTTTTCCTGGTCGTATCTCCGGTCGCTCTGCGGCCTAACATCCTGGGGTTGGAGGCCTCGCTCGAAGACTGACTTTGATCCCCACCGCGGGGACGTAGACTTACCATCGGAGCCGATCCCTTGCCTGGAATCGATGCTCCAATCGGGTCCTGCGGACTTTAACACCGAGGAGGTCGCAGTCTCACCGAGTGGACACCGTAGATGTCGGGAACTCCAACGGCGCAGAAGGTTCAACCTTCTGAACGCTTGGCGCGGGGCGCTGAGATTCCCCCCATGCAGGAGATGATCGCCCCGACATTAAGAGCCCGACCACCGGCTACGGGAGCCAAGATCGTCCCGTCAACGGAAGGCTTGAGGCCCTCGACCGCGGGAGATCAAAGAAGGGAAGAGATTGAACAGAGATTGAAGTGCAATGGAAAAAACAACAAATGCAAGAAATAGCAGATCTTGCAGCATCTCTGGAGGAAGAAACAGAATTTCTGCTTCATATTGACTGGTTGTGATCGCCTGAAACTTTAATTTATAGGAGCATTATTAGGCCATTCGGTCCATCAAGTCTACTCCGCCATTCAATCATGGCTTATCTACCATTCCCTCCCAACCCCATTCTCCTGCCTTCTCTCCTTCACCCCTGACACCCTTACTAATCAAGAATGATCGATCTCCGCCTTAAAAATATCCATTGACTTGGCCTCCACAGTCATCTGTGGCAATGAATTCCTCAGATTCACCAAAAATTCCAATAACTATTGTTAACTCATATAGTTAACTAGTGTTCTAACATCGCTGATGCATAGAAACATAGAAACATAGAAATTAGGTGCAGGAGTAGGCCATTCGGCCCTTCGAGCCTGCACCGCCATTCAATATGATCATGGCTGATCATCCAACTCAGTATCCCGTACCTGCCTTCTCTCCATACCCTCTGATCCCCTTAGCCACAAGGGCCACATCTAACTCCCTCTTAAATATAGCCAATGAACTGGCCTCAACTACCCTCTGTGGCAGAGAGTTCCAGAGACTCACCACTCTCTGTGTGAAAAAAGTCCTTCTCATCTCGGTCCTAAAGGATTTCCCCCTTATCCTTAAGCTGTGACCCCTTGTTCTGGACTTCCCCAACATCGGGAACAATCTTCCTGCATCTAGCCTGTCCAACCCCTTAAGATGCTGCCTGTCTTACTGGGTATTTGCATCATTTGTTGTCTTGTTTAATGAAATGATACATTCCAGCTCAGACTATGTCTAAAGCTGACTCTAGCTGCCTCGTGACCCTTGTCCCTTGTACCCTTGTGCTATCTCATGCGGGCAACCATGTTGGCAGGTGTTACGAATGTCATCGAGATTATAGCTGCGGTGGAAAGCAATCTGGATGCTTTTAATCAAAGTTTGCGGCCAGGGCTCGCCTGCACGGAACCATGAATATATAACAGATTGGAATGCTTGAAATGAAAGCATTAAAACCCACTCTAGCTTGTTAAAGTAAGCTAGTTAAACCCTGAATTAAAACAATGCCCAAGGTATCGTCACAAGAGCAGCTTGAATTTGCAGAACACTGCAGAGCAGAACAGTAGAACAAGCCCTTTGGCCCACAATGTCTGTGCCAAACGTGATGCCAATAACCAGTCTTAAGGGCCTGTCCCACTTGGCGATTTTTTAGGCAACTGCCGATGACTGTCATAGTCAACCTACGTCATCCTAGCGACAACCTATGTCAGGGTAAATAAAGGGGAGGTCATTTAAGACTGAGGTGAGAAAAACTTTTTCACCCAGAGAGTTGTGAATTTATGGAATTCCCTGCCACAGAGGGCAGTGAATGCCAAGTCACTGGATGGATTTATGAGAGAGTTAGATAGAGCTCTAGGGGCTAGTGGAGTCAAGGGATATGGGGAGAAGGCAGGCTCGGGTTATTGATAGGGGACAATCAGCCATGATCACAATGAATGGCGGTGCTGGCTCGAAGGACCGAATGGCCTCCTCCTGCACCTATTTTCTATGTTTCTATGTTGCTATGTTTCTATGTTAGGAGAAGTCAAACTACGCTCATTGGCATCAAACCCATTAAAAGATTTAATAGGAATCTGAGGGGTAACTTTTTCATTCAAAGGCTGGTGGGTGTATGGAACGAGCTGCCAGAGGAGGTAGTGGAGGCAGGGACTATCCCAATGTTTAAGAAACAGTTACACGGGTATATGGATACGACAGGTTTGGAGGGATATGGACCAAATGCGGGTAGGTGGGACAAGTTGGGCCGAGGGGCCTGTTTCCACTGTATCACTCTGTGAATCTATGGCTCGCTATGACAGTCTCTGACGCCTCAGTCTGAAGAAGGGTCTCGACCCAAAACGTCAGCCAACTCGACCCGATCTCTCCAGAGATGCTGCCTGTCTCAGAATTTTTGTGTCTATCTTTGCGATGAGTGTAATTGGGTTCTTAATGTTCAGTGTGGACTTGTGGGCCGATGGGTTTGTTTTATGCTCTATGACTGGTGGACACCAAATGCTGGAGTAACTCAGCGGGACAGGCAGCAATGAAGATTTAACAGTGAACATCCACCACAGTGACTCCTACACACTTCTCACTGTGGTGGAAGGCGAAATATAGTTCAAGTCCTTCCCCTTGATCTTCCGGATGATGGAATTCAAGACCTCGAAGTTGCCAGATATATCGAAGTACAAGAAACCAAAACTCAGAGAGCTCCCTGTGGATCAGCCAAATGAAAACCACACGGGAAGGCAGTCAATAGCAATGAGAAAGAAAGGAAAAAAATTCCCAGCCAGACCTATGAATTGTGCGATTTTTTAGCTGCAAAATCTCAAATGCAGAAACATCACTTTAATAACCTGCAAAATCGGCCTGGAAGACAGATAATCAGATGAACATGTTTCTTGACTGGAATTTGCAATTGACTCTATGATAAGATATAGTTTGAGCTGTGCAGAAGCATCCGTTTTCTGTGCTCCGATATGAAGATAGGTTTTGTGCCCATTATTTTTTATCAGCTAATACGTCCCAGGCAGAATCCGAGTGTTTACGGGGTATCCTTACGCTTGGCACAGTAGGAAGGCAGTGGCAATTCATCCGTGGTACTAATCCTCTATACATATCGCAGGCTGAAAACCAGTTATCTCGCTCAGACAGTCGGGCTCCCTGCACAGATACAGCAGCAAACCTGAGCACTACCTGTGTGCATCTTGTCTCAGCCGAGACTATCCCTGTGAGGAGAGGGCAGACGTTTAACCCATGAAGCCTTCTCCTGCTTCATCCAGAATTGGGACAACAGGCTGGTGCCAAAGTTCGGATTGCTGTGGCTGAAAAAATAACTCCATCATCGTTTGTCTAACACCCTAATAGCTGCTTAATTAGGGAAATGCACGTCAGTATCCCGGCTTGAAAGATCTCCAAGAACGCCTGCTCTTGATACTTTACTTATTAATCCCCTATGGCAGTTGTAAGCATGTGGAGGAACTCGCTCTGAATAGCTTGGAATGGCTTGCTACTCTGTTGTACATTTTATCTTAAAGGGTTATTGATTTTAGCTCTTGAAATTTTGACCTGCATCAGCAAGGTACATTTTACAGTAGCATGAGTCACTGGTGGTGGGGGACAGATGTAGTGATTGGAATGCAAGTGCATCAATTTGGGATTCAAGGTCGCGCTGCACAAGGCTGGAGAGATCACAGGAATGCCTCCACTGAGCCAACATCAAAGCTCATTGCATTATTTCCAAATTCATTCTTTCTCATCAAAAGGATGCAGGAAAAGCACTGGTCCTGTACTCACTGGAGTTTAGAAGGATGAGTGGGAACCTCGTTGAAACTTACAGAATAGTAAAAGGCCTGGATAGAGTGGAAGTGGAAAGAGGATGTTTCCACCGGTGGGAGAGTCCGGGACTCAGAGGCCGCAGACTCAGAATAAAAGGATGTTCGTTTTGGAAGGAGGTGAGGAGGAATTTCTTTGGTCAGAGGGTGGTGAATCTGTGGAATTCATTGCCACAGAGGGCTGTGGAGGGCAAGTCTGCAGATATTTCTAAGGTGGAGATTGTCAGGAGTTCTTGATTAGTAAGGATGCCAGGGGTTATGGGGAGAAGGTAGGAGAATGGGGTTGGGAAGGAGAGATCGATCAGGCATGATTGAATGACGAAGTAGGCTTGATGAGCCATAAGGCCTAATTCTGCTCCTATCAGTTATTAAAGAAAATGGCTAAAAGGGATGCTACGTACTTGGTGACTGTAAGAAAAGCTCGAAGGAGGAAGAATATAAAGTCAGAAAGTCATAAGTTTTAGGAGCAGAATTAGGCCATTCAGCTACAGGAGATATTTGAGGCAGGAATTGTATCAGCATTTAAAGCCATTTTCCTTGCTATTTGACTCTAGGTCAAACAGTATTTATTAAGAATTACTTTCATTAAAATAAAAGCATTGACAATTCGTTGGGGTAATATAATTGCACATTTTAAAGGCTTCGTCAACCAAGTACTCACAGGTGATTAGTTGATGGGACACACCTGATTGTAATTAGTGTTCAGACTGTTGGAGACTGAAGCAGAGGGATGTTGGAGGGAAGAAGAGATGGCTTTAAACGTTCATCTGTTGGTGATAAAGAGAAGAGGCGGAGAATTTGCTGTGGTAACAGAAGAAGGTAGCCTGTTGGACAATATAAGGTTGGTGGCTGTTTGAAGGAAAACTATTCCGTTTTGTTTACAGATACAGCGTGCAAATGGGCCCTTCGGCCCACCGAGTCCTCCACCCTGGCCAACAATCACCCATGCACTTGATCTATCCTATACACTAGGGATCATTTAGAGAAGCCAAAACCTACAAAGCTGCATGTCTTTGGAATGTCCCAACTCTGGGCAAGAGTGTCTGTGCGTTTATCCGATCTATTCCTCTATTGTGCACCTCGATAAGATCATCCCTCATCCTGCTGTGCTCTAAGGAATAGAGTTCCAGCCTCAAGTTGGTGCTGTGGAAAACTAATAAGGTGTAAATATAGAGACCAGAAGCAATTGAATGTCAAGAATGGGCAGCATGGTGGCGCAGGAGTAGAGCTACTGCCTTACAGTGTCAGAGACCCGGGTTCGATCCTGACTACAGGTGCTTGTCTGTATGGAGTTTGTACGTTCTCCCTGTGACCTGCAAGTGAGATCTTCGGTTTCCTTCCACACTCCAAAGACGTACAGGTTTGTAGGTTAATTGGATTAGTATAAATGTAAATTGTCCCTAGGATGTGTAGGTTTGTGTTAAGGTGCAGGGATTGCTAGTCTGGGCCTGGAAACGGGCACTGCGGCCCATCTTGCCCATGGCAACAAAGATGCCCCATCTACGCAAGCCCCACCTGTCTGCATTTGGCCCACATCCCTCGAAACCTTTCCTGTTGATGTACCTGTCCAAATGTCTTTTAAATGTTTTAGTGCTTGCCTCAACTATCTTCCCTGGCAGCCCGTTCCATACACACATCACCCTCTATGTGGGGAAAAAAAAAATGCCCCTCGGGTTCCTATTAAATCTTTCCCCTCTTAAACCTTAAAACTATGTCCTCTGGTGCTTGATTCCCCTACTCTGGGTAAAAGACTGGGTATGCTTCTGTACCTCTTGCCTCATGGGAGAGGGTGAAAAGGGAGTGACAAGGGTGAGACTATTCCTTGATGGCCTTGCCGAGGCAGTGTGAAGTGTAGATGGAGTTAATGGAAGGAAGGTTGGTTTGTGTGATGGTCTGGGCTGCTTCCAAAATAGTCAGCAATTTCTTGTGGTCATGTTCCCAAACCATGCATCCTGATAAAAGGCTCTCGACGGCTCATCTGTAGATGTTGGTGAGAGTTGTTGGGGACAAGCCAAACTTCCTAGGCCTTCGAAGGAAGTAGAAGTATTGGTGTGCTTTCTTGACCATTGCTTCCATGCGGCTAATCCAGTACAAGTTGTTGGTGATATTTACTACTAGGAACTTGAAGCTTTTAACCATCTCTACTTCAGTGCCATCAATGTAGACTGGGATATGTGTGTCCTTACTTCCTGAAATTGGTCACTATCTCCTCTGTTCAAAGGTTCAAAGGTTATTTTATTGGTCACATACACCAATTGGTGTAGTGAAATGTTTCTTGCCAATGCAGCATATAAAAAAATAATACAGACATAACAATAATAACCCTATAACCATATAACAATTACTGCACGGAAACAGGCCTTCTCAGCCCTTCCAGTCCGTGCCGACCATTTATTTTCCCCTAGTCCCATCTACCTGCACTCAGACCATACCCCTCCATTCCCTTCCCGTCCATATACCTATCCACTTTACTTTTAAATGTTAAAATCGATCCTGCCTCCACCACTTCTGCTGGAAGATCATTCCACACAGCCACCACTCTCTGAGTAAAGAAGTTCCCCCTCATGTTACCCATAAACTTCTGTCCCTTAATTCTCATGTCATGCCCTCTTGTTTGAATTTTCCTACCATCAATGGGAAAAGCTTATCCACGTCAACTCTGTCTATCCCTTTCATCATTTTAAAGACCTTAATCAAGTCCCCCCCTTAACCTTCTGCACTCCAAAGAATAAAGACCCAACTTGTTCAACCTTTCTCTGTAACTTAGTTGCTGGAACCCAGGCAACATTCTCGGGAACCTCCTCTGTACTCTCTCTATTTTGTTGACATCCTTCCTATAATTAGGCGACCAAAATTGTACACCATAACTCCAGAATTGGTCTCACCAATGCCTTGTACAATTTTAACATTACTTCCCTACTCCTATATTCCATGTTCTGATTTATAAAGGTCAGCACACCAAAAGCTTTCTTTACCACCCTATCTGCAAGCGATTCCACCTTCAGGGAACTATGCACAGTTATTCCTAGATCCCTCTGTTTAATAAAGAGATTTTAAACATAAAAAGCATCCCCCCACAATGGTTCCCATTATGAGGGAAGGCACAATGTCCAGCCCCCAACCCATGTCCACCCATAGTCAGACCTATTGAGGCCTCTGCAGTCGCCTTCACGGATGCTTGGGACACCTGGAACGGACGCTTCCTTGCCGACGAGTCAGTCTTGCTGACATTGAGAGAAAGATTGTTATCTTGACACCAGGTTGCAAGGTTCTCTATTATAGGTTACCACTGCACTATTATAGGTACCTGGTATTATAGTTATTAATTTATTGCAATTTTTATTATTATATATTATCTGTGTGTCATTGCATTTACGGCTGGTTAAGCTGTAGCAAGTAATAATATGTTAAAGAAGGAACTGCAGATGCTGGAGAATCGAGGGTTACACAAAAAGCTGGAGAAACTCAGCGGGTGCAGCAGCATCTAAGGAGCGAAGGAAATAGGCGACGTTTCGGGTCGAGACCCTTCTTCAGACAAGTAATAATATAATTGTTCCACTGTCGGTACATATGACAATTAAACTCTCTTGGCTCTTCATCTACTCAAGGCAGCCAGGGTTGGAAAGTAACTACTGGCCTTGCCATTAACATCTCCCCGTTACACCTCTCCAATCTGTCACAAGAATCAAAGCATTGGTAGATGCACGGAATCTCTTGCCCAGAGTAGTGGAATTGAGGACCAGAGGACATAGGTTCAAGATGAAGGGGAAAAGATTTAATAGGAATTTGAGGGGTAACTTTTTCACACAAAGGGTGTTGGGTCTATGGAACAAGCTGTTGGAGGAGGTAAGTGAGGCTGGGACTATCCCAACATTAAAGGAACAGTTAGACAGGTACATGAATTGGACTGCTTTGGAGGGAAAAGGACCAAGCACAGGCTGGTGGGACTAGTGTAGCTCGGACATGTTGGCCAGTGTGGGCAAGTTGGGCCGAAGGGCCTGTTTCCGCACTGTATCACTCAATTACTCTATTTAATGGTCACAAAGAGGAACAGAAGAGCACATTTGTGCAACCGGTGGAATTTTTGCTTCACAGCTCAAGTAACTTGGGTTCAATCCCAATCTCTAATGCTGTCTGTGTGGAGTTTGCCTGTGAATCATCCACTTAGATGACTATGTTTCTTCCCACATCCCAAGGTCTGTGGGTTAACTGTGGCTGTAAACCGCCTGTGGTGTGTAGTTAAGTAACAGAATCTGCATGGAGTTGAAAGGAATGTGGGACGAATAAATAGATTCTTCCCGTGCACAGTGGCACAGCGTTGGGGTTGCTGTCCCACAGGTCCTGGGTTCGAACCCGACTATGGGTGCTGCCCATACGGAGCTTGTGCGTTCTTCCCGTGACTTGCGTGGCTTTTCTCCGTGATCTTCGATTTCCTCCCACACTCTAAAGACGTACAGGTTTGTAGGTTAGGTGGCTTGGTACAAATGTAAATTGTCCCTAGTGCGGGGAACCACTGCTCGGTGGGCCGAAGGGCCTGTTTCCGCGCTGTATCCCTAAACTAAACTAAAAATGGACTGTTGGTCTTTAGCAGGGACTTGATAGAGCGAATGGCCTTTTTTCATGCGGTGTGAAAAAATTACACGCCACATTCCTCTCCAGCCATCACTAAATATGCCTTAACCTGTTATTTATTCTGCGGATCGTCTCCTGGCGTAACAACAGATGCCCGACTTCAAACTAATCCATTCAACATGAAGCACTTTGAAGCATTTTTCAGTAACATGATCAGACAAAATCTCCCCTTTAATGTCACTGATCAATATAATGCCCTGAGAACAGACCTTTCAATGTCTGCATTCGATTTCCCCTGCCATAATTTAAATTGTGTAAAAATATATTCCAAAAGAATAGGTGTATAAATAAGGAGAAAACCAGGGAAAAAGTGAGTAACTGCTTGCTGCTCCATCATTTATCTTTCGCAAGGGTTTACATCTGATAACTTTATTGTAAAGTTCCTGCTCTTGTTTTTAAATCATTTCTCCCCTGTGTGTTTCTGTAGTCTCCAACCTTGCAACTCTGATTTATTTCATGTTCATAAGTGATAGGAGGAGAATTAGGCATTCAGCCACCAAAAATCTATCACCATCCATTGACCGTCTCCACCGCCTTCTGTGGCAATGAATCCCACATATTCTTTGCCACAGAGGGCTGTGGAGGCCAAGTCAGTGGATGTTTCTCAGGCAGAGAGAGAGATAGATAGATTCTTGATCAGTACGGTGTCAGGTGTTATGGGGAGAAGGCAGGAGAATGGAGTTAGGAGATTGAGATAGATCAGCCATGATTGAATGGCGGAGTAGACTTGATGGACCGAATGGCCTAATTCTGCTCCTAATTATGACCTTATGAGATTCCCCGCCCTCTCACTAAAGAAATTCCTCCTCATCTCCTTCCTAAAGGGACATCCTTTAATTCTGAGGCTTTGACATCTGGCCCTGGATTCCCAGACTAGTGGAAACATCCTCTCCACATCCCCCCTATCCAGGGCCATTTACACATTCCCAATTCTCAGAATGTTTCCATAGCCTCAGAATAAAAGGACATGCCTTCAGGAAGGAGATGAGGAGGAATTTCTTTAGTCAGAGGGTGATGAATCCGTGGAATTCATTGCCACAGAAAGCTGTGAAGGCCAAGGCAATGGATACATTTAAGGCAGGTATTGATAGATTCCTGATAATTAAGGGTGTCAGGGGTTATGGGGAGGAAGCAGGAGAATGGGGTTGAGAAGGAAAGATAGATCAGCCATGATTGCATGGCGGAGTAGACCTGATGGGCTGAATAGCCTAATTCTGCTTCTGTCACTTGTGAATTTATGAACTTATGAATATTATTCAGGGCTGTCCCTTCAGCTAACAAAGTCCTGGACCTGCAATCCTAAACATTTTTTTTCTATTTTCGACTCCATTTCCATCCATTGATACACACCACAAAGCTTCCTCTTTGACCAATTCTCTGGACAAGTGTCTTAATATTTCTCTACAAAGCTTCTGTAAAGTGGCCTTCTGCATTAAGAAGATGTTGATTTGTACAAAACCGATTAATCTCCATCCAAATCTTCTTCAAGGTTACCAGACCCCTCACGCTCTCTTGTAACTAACAGAAAAATGAACAAGTTGTGCGCATATTTGGTGCCGTATTTCCTTATGTCAGAGAAGGAGGCCATTCAGTGCATCACACGCATTCTGACCCTCAGAACGCATCCATTAGTTCAATTCCTCCATTTAATACAGGACTGCTCATACCCCAATCATTCCCTCTTCTCCCCTCTCCCGTCTGGCAGATGATACAAATGCTTGAAATCACGTACCACCAGATTCAGGAACAGCGTTTTCTTAATATTATGATACTCTTGAATAGATCTCTTATAAGCTAAGGATGTTTTCCTGATCTTCCAAGCTACCAAAAAACTTGCACTTTGTCAGTAGCTGTTCTTTTTCGTGTGGCGTGCACAGCCTAAAGTTGAAGGACAACTTGTTCTATTTGATCTTCTGTTTGTACACGTCGAGTTGATTGCATTAGTCGAAACAGGGCGGACCACGTGAAGGTTGCCATCTTCCACCCCATCAGTAGCTGCTGAAGTATATTCTATCGGTAGACACAAAATGCTGGAGTAACTCAGCGGGACAGGCAGCATTTCTGGAGAGAAGGAATGGGTGACGTTCCGGGTCGAGACCCTTCTTCATAAGACGGATCCGAAGAAGGGTCTCGACCTGAAATGTCAACCATTCCTTTTCTCCAGAGATGCTGCTTGTCCCGCTGAGTTACTCCAGCATTTTGTGCCCACCCTCGATTTAAACCAGCATCTGCAGTTCTTTCCAACACATGAGGTATATTCTGTACTTTCTCCTTTAGCACTACAAGTTGTACTTATGCACGGCATGATTGTACTCGCGAATGTTATGATTTACCTGGAGAGCACCCAAAACAAAATTACTCTCTGCATCTACCGACATGTTAATGATAAACTAACACTAATGCCAATCTCCCTGTATTCTCTCCTCCCTCACGTGACCTTTTATTCCTTCACTGATCCCCCTGCCAACCACTTGCGCTATTTACACGGACAACTTACAGCAGCCACATAAATGACCAAACATCCTTGGAATGTGTGAGGAAATGCAGAAGGTTCCAGGGAGAGTCTACGAACTCCATACTTGACCACGAGGACACGAAGCGCTGGAGTAACTCAGCAGGTCAGGCAGCAACTTTGGGGAACATGACAGGTGATGTTTGTGTCCTTTTGTGTATATCGGTGGCCACGGTGGCGCAGCGGTAGAGATGCTGCCTTGCAGAGCTCGCAGCGCCAGAGACGCGGGTTCGATCCCGACTACGGGTGCCGTCTGTACTTCACCCCGTGGGTTTTGCCGAGATCTTCGGTTTCCTCCCACACTCAAGACATACAGGTATGTAGGTTAATTGGCTTGGTGTGAATGTAAATTGTCCCTAGTGTGTGCAAGATATGAGAATGTGAAAAAGATACATCGTCTAGATGCGCTGGGACGCATCCTCAGTGATGTGACCTGGAGTCATCGGGTGTTTCGGGTCTCACAACATCAGACACCCTCGCCCAGGCGACCCAGCCGGGGTTGATCAGGCCCCGGCTTGCGTCCCAGCAGCAACCGCCCACGGATCAGCCATCTTAGTAACCACTTTGCAAGGGTTGGGAGACTCTAGTGCATGGAGGGACTGGGCTCTGTGGGGTGACTCCCGGCCGAATTTCATTCTCGCCTGATGGATGTTTAGGCCACGATGGTTCATTAGGCCTTTCCGTAGTGTTAATGTGCGGGGATTGCTGCTCGGTGCAGTCTAAGTGGGCCAAAGTGCCTGTTTCTGCACTGTATCACAAAACTAAACTAAACCAGCATCTGCCATTCTTTGCCTTTACTGCTAGACCCCGACATGCGTTTCGAGTCTGGCTGCCATTTCATGGTAAAAACTGTCTATTTGTACGCCTGCAACGTTGCCTTATTTCATCACCACCTCAGCTTATTAGCTTCAGAAACCTTAGACTATCGACTTTAACGATACAGCGTGGAAACGGGACCTTCGGCCCATCGAGTCCGTCCGACCAATAATCACAATAGGGACAATTTGCAATTAAAATTTTTTTTTTAACCGAAGCCGATTAACCTACAAATCTGTACATCATTGGAGTGCGGCAGGAAACCAGAGCACCTGGAGAAAACCCACGTGGACATAGGGAAAACGTACAAACTCTGCATGGCCAGCACTCATAATGGCCCATTCTTAGTCGCATGTGTGACCAAAATGATATAGAATTGTGGAATGCATTTCTTCTAATTCTGAAAGCAATGTTCTGTACTGCGTATGTGATTCTTATTTTTTTTTCCCATGTGAAGGTTTATCAAGTGAAATTTTTATGTGTTATGCTGACAATGTTTGTTTAGGGTAAGAGGTCAAATATGACTGGTCACGTGTGTGTGACCTTTTGGTTCACTCTGCAAGGAATGGGCGTAGTTGGGATCAATCCTGGGTCTCTGGCGCTGTGAGGCAGCAACTCTACAACTGCGCCACCGTGTTGCGTCGAACGTGGATTAGTACAGTGATTTTGTATTGCAATGTTCAATGATTTATAGTAAGGTGTAAAAGAGTGCTTGATTAGTCATTGACAAGAAGGCAGTGTCGGCTGTTTGATTTCTTTATAAGGAAGGCTGGGGAGAGAACATAACTGTCTCTTGCTTCAGCCTGTCAATTTGGATTTGGGATGCTGGCATTTCGGCAGTGTTAAATACACCTTCTGTTGTGGATCCAGGTCAGGCTGAATCATGAGGGCTGTTCTATCTCTGCAGAGAAATTTATCAGCCGATGAGACAGCTGCTGGCTTCCTGAACCTGAATTAAAACATCAATATAAGAGAGGAGCTTGCAGTCTTGAAGTGGACTGAATCAATACGTCAGTGGTGGAAGGGGGTGGAGGCTGGGATGGAAACCTATGGAGGAAATTCTCGGAGCCTAAAGGGAGCGGCCATGATTCCGTCTCTCTGCTCTAATATAAACCACACTCAGAGGAGTTCTCATTTTTATCCGCGTTTAATTCAGGAAAAATGTATGTGGACGTCTTTGGCAAATCATAAGATCTAATAATGGCCCTGTCCCACTGTACGAGTTCATTCAAGTGTTTTAAAAAAAACAAAAAAAAACTCGTGGTAAGCACCTAGAATGAACGTAGCAGGTACGTCGGAGCTCGGGGACATCTCTTAGCGGCTCGTAACGCTAACGGCAGGTAAGCTCGGGATGATTCGCTAACGGCAGGTAAGCTCGGGATGATTCGCTAACGGCAGGTAAGCACGGGAAGATTCGCTAACGGCAGGTAAGCTCGGGAAGATTCGCTAACGGCAGGTAAGCTCGGGAGGACGTGTGAGGATTTTTCAACGTGTTGAAAAATGTCCACGAGAGCCCCGAGTACCGACGAGTGGCCATTACCGTAAATCTCCGAGTTCGAATCAGGGCAAACTCGGGGAGAACTCTTGAATGAACTCGTACAGTGGGACAGGGCTTTAAAAGGTAACAGGTGTGGAAGTCAAAACTACGAGGGTGCATACCTGGAATGGTGGTATTGCTTTTACAACATACAACATTGAACAGTACAGCACACAAACAGGCCCTTCAGCCCACTATGATTGTGTTATAAGGTCATAAGTGAGAGGAGTAACTTTCGGCCCATCAAGTCTACTCCACCATTTAATCATGGTTGATCTATCTCTCTCTCTCCTAACCGCATTCCCCTGCCTTCTCCCCATAACCCTGACACCCGTACTAATCAATAATCTATCTGTCTCTGCCTTAACAATATCCTTTGATAACTCGGTCGCTGTCTGAGAAGGGAACATGCACCACTGCCTCGTTTTGTGCAGCTCTAACAATTTGGCTGCGCAGGTGCCCCTTCACCTGTGCCAGACGTGCATGGGATGCAGCAGCACTGGTGCAGCCTTGAGTCATTGCCCGTCAGCTTGATGCATTACCTGCAGAGTGCAGCAATTCGGCAGACTCCCTTGCTCACTATAAGTCCTATCCCCTGTAAACCAGTTCATGCCAATACTTCCTTTTGAGTTGGTGGTTCCTTGATTGCAGGTCTCCACATATTACAATGCAACTACTTGCAAATTAAGCTCCATCTCATTTTCTTCCTACAAACAGCTAACAATCGCTTGTCTCCTTTATCATCATTATTTATTTTTTTGCATATCTTTTACTCATTGTTCCACATCCCTCGTTTTCCTTATCCCTAACCAGTCTGAAGAAGGGTCTGAAGAGCCAAAACGTCACCCATTCCTTCTCTCCAGAGATGCTGCCTGCCCTGCTGAGTTGCTCCAGCTTTTTGTGTCTATCTTCGGTTTAAACCAGCATCTGCAGTTCCTCGCTGCACATTCCATCGTAACTTGTTGCTCACACTCTCTCGTGTGTTTTCATCACCAGCAGCTGATGTGTCCTCTACACCCAGGTTGATGTCAGTTGTATTGAATGAGGGCCAGCTTGCGCTGAGAGGTACAATTCCACATCATCCTTTCAAGCAAGAATGTTCACTGCACCTCTACCTCACCTTGTCCAAGCTGCCTCTCGGAACTAAGTTAGATTTCACGGGGTGCTGCAGTAGTCCCTTACAGATTAAGGATGCCAGATATCCTCTCCTGAACTATATGTGATTTTACAATAATCCAGTTGTTTTAAGGTCATCATTACTCATGGCCAGAGTATTTTGATTTTAATGCTTGAGTATAAACTTAGTTTGAACTACAACGCGCTGTGGCTGGATTTGAACCTATGTTTTTAGATTAGCTATACAATGATTTATTGGCTGCATTGGTCAAATTTCTGGCTTGAAGAATTAGCATGAAACGGGTCCATTAGCCCACCGATCCAGGTTGACTATCGAGCAGTGGCAGAGTAAGCTGTGACGAGGATGCTATGAGGCTGCAGGGTGACTTGGATAAGTTGGGTGAGTGGGCAGATGCAGTATAATGTGGATCAATGTGAGGCTATCCACTTTGGTAGCAAGAACAGGAAAGCAGACTATTATGTGAATGGTGTCAGATTAGGAATATGGGAGGTGCAACGGGACCTGGGTGTGCTTGTACATCAGTCGCTGAAAGTAAGCATGCAGGTGAGGCAGGCAGTGAAGAAAGCTAATGGCATGTTGGCCTTCATATGCGTTTAGGAGCAGGGAGGTCCTACTGCAGTTGTACAGGGCCCTGGTGAGACCGCACCTGGAGTATTGCGTGCAATTTTGGTCTCCTAATTTGAGGAAGGACATTATTGCTATTAAGTGTGCAGCGTAGGTTCACCAGGTTAATTCCCGGGATAGCAAGACTGACATATGATAAATAATTGATTGTATTCACTGGAATTTAGAAGGATGAGAAGGGACCTTATAGAAACATATAAAATTCTTAAAGGATTGGACAGGCTCGATGCAGGAAACATTTTCCCAATGTGGGAGGAGTCCAGAACCAGGGGTCACTGTTTAAGAATAAAGGGTAGGCCATTTAGGACTGAGATGAGGAAAAGCTTCTTGACCCAGAAAGTTGTGAATCTGGGTGCCACAGAAGGCAGTGGAAGCCTATTCACTGGATGTTTTCAAGAGAGTTATATTTAGCTCTTAGAGCTAAATTAATCAAGGGATATGGGGAACAAACAGGAACGGGGCACTGATTTTAGATGATCAGCCATGATTATGTTGGATGGCGGTGCTGACTCGAAGGGCCGGATGGCCTGCTCCTCGACCTATTTTTCTATGTTTCTATCCATTTTGCATCAAAACTAGACTAATCCCATCTTATTCTCTCCACATTCCTACAAACCTCAATCAATTACCTACACATCGGTGAATGTACAGTGGTTGATTATCCTGCCAACCTGCACGCTGTTGTGATGTCGGAGGGGGGCAGAGCATCCAGAGGAAATCTACACTGTCATAGAGAGAACGTGCAAACTCCACACAGACAGTGCCCCTTGGGCAGGATTGAACCTGGCTCGGTGGGACAGTGAGGCAGCAGCTCCACTGTTGGGGGTTGCAGGGAAATAGATGAAGGGTCCCGACCCAAAATATCATCTGCCCATTTATCTCCTAGATATTGCCTGACTCGCGACATTCTTCCAGCAGTTTTTGTTTCTCTTGTGTAGGAAGGATTTGCAGATGCCGGTTTACACACGAGGATAGACACAAACAGCTGGGGTAACTCAACGGGACAGGCAGCATCTCTGGAGAAAAGGAATGAGTTTGAGTTTAGTTTATGTTCAATGTAATTATGGCTGATCATCCCCAATCAGTACCCCGTTCCTGCCTTCTCTCCATATCCCCTGACTCTGCTATTTTTAAGAGCCCTATCTAGCTCTCTCTTGAAAGCATCCAGAGAACCTGCCTCCACCGCCCTAGAGGCAGAGAATTCCACAGGAATTCCTGGACACACTAGAGGCAGAGAATTCCACAGACTCACCACTCTTTGTGAGAAAAAGTGTTTCCTCATCTCCGTTCTAAATGGCTTACTCCTTATTCTTAAAATGTGGCCCCTGGTTCTGGACTCCCCCAACATCGGGAACATGTTTCCTGCCTCTAGCGTGTCCAAACCCTTAAAAATCTTATGTTTCAATAATGTTCCCTCTCATCCTTCTAAACTCCAGAGTGTACAAGCCCAGCCGCTCCATTCTCTCAGCATATGACAGTCCCGCCATCCCGTGAATTAACCTTGTAAACCTAATTCCGTGAATTAACCTTGCTGCACTCCCTCAGTAGCAAGAACGTCCTTCCTCAAATTAGGGGACCAAAACTGCACACAATACTCCAGGTGCGGTCTCACTAGGGCCCTGTACAACTGCAGACGGACCTCTTTCTTTCTGGTCGAGACCCTTCTTCAGACCTCGTCCCGACCTGAAAAATCACCTATTCCTTTTCTCCAGAGATGCTGCCTGACCTGCTGAGTTTTTGTTTCCTTTTTTTACTATAGTCCGTCAACTCCTTAGGGCAGAGCATGTCTTTCACGCGTTCAACACCAAACTCCTGAAACAGATTCTATGTTCTGAGTTCAGTCATGGGATGTAATCACTAGTGCTGGGCTTGTATGCAGCCATCTAAAGTCGGCGCACAGGAGGGCAGGGTAAATAAATATGATCTGTAATTAATTGAAAGGTCAGAAGATTACAGCGTATTGCAGAACAAGGATCCATTAATCACTAAAAAGTGCTTGCAGGGAAGATAGCGGCACAATAAGAATTTACGATTTCTCCGAGCAATTTAGTTATTAAACGTATCCCAGCTGCACTATTTATTGGAGATAAAGGATCTCGTGGTGCAGTTTGAAGACGAGCAGATAGTGTTATCACATGGATGTTATACAATATTTTTCACTCTAAGCACAGTCTATAATGTCCCAGGGCATTCTGAATCGGCGGGGGGGGGGGGGGGGTGAAGAGATCAGCAGCAATGCTTCCCACACAATGCACTCGGAAAAACATAGAAAATAGGTGCAGGAGTAGGCCATTCGGTCCTTCGAGCCTGCCCCGCCATTCAATATGATCATGGCTGATCATCCAACTCAGTATCCCGTACCTGCCTTCTCTCCATACCCCCTGATCCCCTTAGCCACAAGAGCCACATCTAACTCCCTCTTAAATATAGCCAATGAACTGGCCTCAACTACCCTCTGTGGTAGAGAGTTCCAGAGACTCGCCGCTCTCTGTGTGAAAAAAGTATTTCTCATCTCGGTCTTAAAGGATTTCCCCCTTATCCTTAAGCTGTGACCCCTTGTCCTGGACTTACCCAACATCGGGAACAATCTTCCTGCATCTAGCCTGTCCAACCCCTTAAGAATTTTGTAAGTTTCTATAAGATCCCCTCTCAATCTTCTAAATTCTAGAGAGTATAAACCAAGTCTATCCAGTCTTTCTTCATAAGACAGTCCTGACATCCCAGGAATCGGTCTGGTGAACCTTCTCTGCACTCTCTCTATGGCAATAATGTCCTTCTTCAGATTTGGAGACCAAAACTGTACGCAATACTCCAGGTGTGGTCTCACCAAGACCCTATACAACTGAAGTAGGACCTCCCTGCTCCTATGCGAAGATGGAGTTTAGGAAATAAGGACTGGGGTGGCACAGTGGCGCAGCAGTAGAGTTGCTGCCTTACAGCGCCAGGGGACCCGGGTTCGATCCTGACTACGGGTGCTTGTCCGAACGAAATTTGTGCGTGGGTTTTCTCCGAGATCTTCGATTTCCACCCGGATTCCAAAGACGTGCAGGTTTGTAGGTTAATTGGCTTGGTATGAATGTAGATTGTCCCCTAGTGTGTGTAGGGTAGTGTTAATGTGCGGGGATCGCAGACTCGGTGGGCCGAAGGGCCAGTTTTCGCGTTGTATCTCTAAACTGAATTAAACATACACAGCTAGTTTAGTTTGGTAATACAGCATGGGGACAGGCCCTTCGAGTCCATGCTGACCAGCGATCCCTGCACAAGAGCACTATCCTACACACACTAGGGACAATTTACAGTTTTACTGAAGCCAATTAACCCACAAACCTGTACGCCTTCGGAGTGCTGAAGAAACAGGAGCACACAGAGAAAACCTAAGCGGACACGGGAGAACTCCGTACAGACAGCAACCGTAGTCAGGATCGAACCCGGGTCGCTGGTGCTGTAATGCAGCAACTCTACCGCCCCACCACAAAAAGGCTTTTTGATAGGCACATGCGTATGCAGGGAATGGAAGGATTTGTATCATGGGTAGTCTGAGATTAGTTTGACTTGGCATTTGGTTCTGCAAGGACTTTGTGCATTGAATGGCCTGTTCCTGTGCAGTACCCTTCTGTTTTTTTCCCCAAAGGGATGCAGCGTGGAAAAAGGCCCTAAGGCACAGTGAACCCATGCTGATCAATGATCACCCATTCACTAGTTCAATGTTAGAAACATAGAAAATAGGAGCTGCTATTCGGCCCTTTGAGCCAGCACCACCATTCAATATGATCATGGCTGATCTTCCAAAATCAGTATCCCGTTCCTGCTTTCTTCCCATAATCTCTTGTTTCCGATTCCTGTTCTCCCACTTTCTCATCCAATGTGCTTGGGGCAATTTACAGAAGCCAATTAACCTGCAACCCTGCACGTCTTTGGTATGTGGGAGGAAACTGAAATACTCGGAGAAAACCCCCACGGTACCAGCACCCGTAGCCACGACCGAACCCGGGGTGTCTGGCTCCGCAAGAGCAGCAACTCTACCGCTGCGCCTCCGTGCCGCAATGGTTCTTGTGTTCCATACTCCATCTTCTCCGGGTGCATTTACCCGGCAAGCAGAGTTTGGCGGGAGTGCGAGTTAGCAGCGATTTGCCCAGTGTTCGTTCCTTCACTTTAGCTTCAGTATTAATTAATTAATGCAGGTGGTTCTGACTTGACAGCCCTATCTGTCACCCCGATGTTGAGGTCAGTGCACTCCACCGATTGCTGTTAAAATAATTACACAGGATATTGGCTTATTGGCCATCAGAGCTACAAAACCTTTTTAAAATATTAAACAGACCAGCTGCTTTTGTCAGTGAATTAATCTTACAACTCCACCGATGACATTTAACAATGAATCCTGGCGCTGGAGTGATCATGTGGCTGGATGCGATGCCCTGGAAATGGCGATGAAAACTGTGTAAAGTCCATGGCTGCTCACGGTCCTCCAAGCAAGGGATTGGGGCAGCACAGTGGTGCAGCGGTAGAGTTGCTGCCTCACAGCGCCAGAGTCCCGGCTGCAATCCTGACTGTGGATGCTGTCGTTGCGGAGTTTGTATCTTCTCCCAGTGACCGCATGCGTTTTCTCCAGGTGCTCCGGTTCCCTCCCGCAATCCAAAGACATGCAGATTTGTAGGTTAATTGTCCCCAGTGCACACTTCTAGAACTAGTGTATATGTGATCGCTGGGCAGCAACAAAGGGCCTTATAACTAAACTAAATTTGCAGAAAGCTTTTGCCTAAACATTGCGAATGATTGTGGATTAAATGATTCGGCGACAAACCAGATTAATGCACAGCCCGGATGGTGGTAGCTTGGTCAGCTCGGGTCTGGTTACTACTTGGAAACGAGATTACAGAGGGAAACTCGAATTACAAAAACATATCTTTGAGTCTAGCTGTAGGCTTTCGTGTACTCTCTGACTTGTATATGAATATTAAAGAACATTTATATGAAGAACTTATTAAAGAACTTTATATGTTTCAATACTTCATACATGGTGTCTGAAGTGGGTCTCCAACTCCAACGTCTAGAAACATAGAAAATAGGTGCGGAGTAGGCCATTCGGCCCTTCGAGCCTGCACCGCCATTCAATATGATCATGGCTGATCATCCAACTCAGTATCCTGTACCTGCCTTCTCTCCATACCCCCTGATCCCTTTAGCCACAAGGGCCACATCTAACTCCCTCTTAAATATAGCCAATGAACTGGCCTCAACTACCTTCTGTGGCAGAGAATTCCAGAGACTCACTACTCTCTGATGTATGAAGCATTGGAATAACAAGTCGTTTAACTTAATATAAAGTTCTTTAATATCCATTTAAAAGTCAGAGAGTACACGAAAGCCCCCACGTAGTTTTACACCCTAAAGGGCCTGTCCCACCAGCATGCAACTCTATGCGATGACCGCAATCAAACTAGAAGCGGGGGCCGCGCGGAGGTCGGGTGATCCCCTGTACAGGGCCGTTCCCACCAGCGTGCGCCTGCATGCGGCAAGCGCGACCAAACCGGCAGCAGGGGCCGCGCGGAGGTCAGGTGAGTGACGCAACGCGGCGCAAAGTGAGGCGAACTTGGAGCGAAGTCTAAGGTAAGTTCGCTAGGACAGAGAGGGGCACACAGAGAGGGGCACAGAGGCACACACACAGAGGGCCAGGGAGCCACACACATAGAGGGTCACGGAGGCACCTACAGATAGGGTCACGGAGGCACGATGTCGGGGCGGTGTGTAATGCGTCGAGGCGACTGCGAGCCAACAAGCCATTGCCGCGCGGAATTTTTGAACATAGTCAGTTTTTCGGAGCCCCGCGTGATGTCGGGACGAACTCTGCACAATTCCGCACGGCTCCGGCGATCGAAGTGGGACCGGCCCCGCGACGCCGGATGGCTCAAGCGACCACGTTAGGTCGTGCTAATCCCATAGAGTTGCATGCTGGTGGGACAGGCCCTTTAGCAAAATTGATTGCCACGCCCAGCTAGCCGCAAACCATAAGATGGTCTTGTGAAAACCCAGCATGGATCATGGATTGGGTCAGAATATAGTAAAACCGGGCAAGGATCAGATCAGTAATTGATCGGCACTTGCAGCTCCTCGAAATCGAGTTCAATCCTATTCTCCGGGCACTGTCTGCATTGTTTACATTCTCCCTGTCAACGCATATGTTACCCATGGTTGCTCTGGTTTCCTCCCACGGCCCAAAGACGGATTGGGACAATTAATTGGCTACTATAAATGGCTCCTGGTGTGGGTGGGTGATAGGGAAACCAGGCTGAAGTTGCTGGGCCCGTAGGAGAGTAAGCTGCAGGAAAACAAGTGGGACAATGCTTTTGATAGGATTGCTCCGAGAGCTGGCTTAATCACGATGGAAATAGGCATATGTGAAAATATAATGAAAATATGGAAATAATGTAGCGGGCAACAGGTCCGATCATGGGGAAAAGCCAAATGAAGATTTATTCTGTACCTCTAAATCACCGTCTATAATTCTCATTTCCCTCTCCCCTGACTTTCAGTTTCGAACCGAAACGTCACCTGTTCCTTCTCTCCAGAGACGCTGCCTGTCCCGCTACTGTTTATTTAAAATTGCTGGGTTTTTTTCCTTTTTCCTTCCTCCCACAATATGTAATACGTAAAAGAATATGTGATTCTGTTCCATTTTGTTTGTATGTTTGTTTGTTTTTTGCACAAAGTCTGCGAGTATCGCCACTTTTCATTTCACTGCACATCTCGTATGTGTATGTGACGACTAAACTTGACTTGACTTGAGTTACTCCAGCATTTTGTGTCTATCCCCAGAACAACTGATCACTCTCCTGGCTTTTTCTCCAGAGACGCTGCCTGACCTGCTGAGCTAATCATGCTTTTTGTGTCTATGTAGACCATGAACATGCAAACTGAAGGTGCATCAAGAAATATAGTGGATATGACTGGTAACAGTGGATGTGAACGGAAACACACCAAGGATGTTAGCCCAGTGAACATATGTAAGAAGATGGACACAAATTGTTGGAGTAACTCAGCGGGACAAGCAGCATCTCTGGAGAGAAGGAATGGGTGACGTTTCAGGTTGAGACCCTTCTTCAGCCATATGTAACATAGAAATGTAGAAAATAAGTGCAGGACTAGGCCATTCAAACCTTCACCACCATTCAATATGATCATGGCTGATCATCCAACTCAGTATCCCGTACCTGACTTCTCTCCATACCCCCTGATCCTTTTAATCACAAGGGCCACATCTAACTCCCTCTTAAATATAGCTAATGACCTGGCCTCAACTACCTTCTGTGGCAGAGAACTCCACAGATTCACCACTCTCTGTGCGAAAAATGTTTTTCTCATCTCGGTCCTAAAAGACTTTCCCCTTATCCTTAAACTGTGACCCCTTGTTCTGGACTTCCCCAACATCGGGAACAATCTTCCTGCATCTAGCCTGTCCAACCCCTTAAAAATGTTGTAGGTTTCTATAAGATCCCCCCCTCAATCTTCTAAATTCTAGCGAGTACAAGCCGAGTCTATCAAGTCTTTCTTCATATGAAAGTCCTGACATCCCAGGAATCAGTCTGGTGAATCTTCTCTGTACTCCCTCTGTGGCAAGAATGCCTTTCCTCAGATTAGGAGACCAAAACTGTATGCAATACTCCAGGTGTGGCAACCTTCTCTGTACTCCCTCAATGGCAAGAACGGCTTTCCTCACAGACTTGTTGGGCTGACTTGAGGTATCTGGCCCACTGCAACCAAGTCAATGGCCGTGACTTGCTCTCGCAGGTGTTAGACCACTGCAGGTTGAGAGACTGCATTGGACCTTCATCCATACCTGCCGCTGACACTTTGTCGCATGAGACACCGGAGTGCCAGGGGTAAATGTGCGCTTGCAGAGAAATAAAACGTGCAAACTCCACACAGACAGCACTGATGATTGGAGCTATGAGGCAGCTGATTATTGCTGGCACAGTCAATGTTTCCCAGCCATTCCACCCGGGAAGCAGATTTTCACCAGAGGTTAAAGCCCTAAACAGTTTCAAAACTATAAAACTAACAATTTTTTAGACCTTGTGTATATAAAAAATATTATTATGGTTGCTCAAGCAATAAAAAAGTGAGACTATCCAGCGTTCCCTTGAGCATACCTTGTCTGATTATTTATCGATAATAGGCAGAATAATTTAGCTTTAATTCCCAGCTTCTGTTTTACACATCATTAAAACACACTCTGTTCCTTTCAAACTTCCAACACTGCATTGAAGGGATTTATTGAAATTAGAACACAACGTTCCCTTGGAGGTGAGGTTAACCATGAGAAATGTCGAGCACAAACCTAGCGACAACAGCATGGCAGAATTCGGAGAGTCACCACCTTGAGATGATTTGCTTGTCAGGCACAATTGTACAGGAAAGAACTGCAGGTGCTGGTTTATACCGAAGATAAAAATGCTGGAGTAACTCAGTGGGACAGGCAGCATCTCTGGAGAGAAGGATCGGGTGACGTTTCTGGTCGAGACCCTTCTTCAGACTCCGTCTAATTATATTGAGCATGAAGCAAGTTAAGAGATGGTTCCACCCCAGAAATTCCCAAAGGAATTCCCAAAATTGGAAGGAAATTTCCAAAATACGCCATGCATGGCTAAAGCAATTGGATGTGCTATACCTGTGTCGCTGAGTTACTCCAGCATTTTGAGTCTACCTTGGAGGTATCTGGAGTTTGATCTTGGAGGGGTGTGATCTTGGTGAAGTACACAGACCTTAAGAAAGCTTGACCGGGTAGATGGTAAGATGTTATGGGCAGCACAGTGACACAGCAGTAGAGTTGCTGCCTTAAGGGCCTGTCCTACCAGCATCCGACTCCATGCGATGAGCGCGATCAAACTAGAAGCGGGGGCCGCGTGGAGGTCGGGTGATACCCTGAACAGGGCCGTTCCCACCAGCATGCGCCTGCACGCGGCAAGCAGCGAGGGCTGCGCGGAGATCGGGTGAGTGGCGCAACGCGGCACAAAGTGAGGTGAACTTGGAGCGAAGTGTTAAAGGTAAGTTCGCCAGGACAGAGAGGGGCACAGAGGCGCACACACAGAGGGCCACGGAGCCACACACATAGAGGGTCCCGGACGCACCTACAGAGAGGGTCACGGAGGCACGACGTCGAGATGGTGTGTAATGCATCGAGGCGACTGCGAGCCGACAAGCCGTTGGCGCGCGGAATTTTTGAACATAGTCAGTTTTTCGGAGCCTCGAGCGATGTTGGGACGAATTCCGCACGGCTCCGGCGATCGAAGTGGGACCGGCCCCGCGACGCCGGACGGCTCAAGCGACCACGTTAGGTCGCGCTCATCGCATGGAGTTGCATGCTGGTGGGACAGGCCCTTTATAGCGCAGGGACCCGGGTTTGATCCTGACTACAGGTGCTGTCTGTACGGAGTTTGTACGTTCTCCCCCATAACTGTGGGTTTTCCCCAGGTGCTCCAGTTTCCTACCACACTCCAAAGGCGTACAAGCTTATAGGTTAATTGGCTCCCGTACAGATTGTACATTGTCCCTAGCGTGTAGGATGTGTGCGGGGATCGCTGGTCCCCGTCTCCTTGCTGTATCCCATAACTAAACTAATCTGAACTAAAATGTTTCTAATAGTGGGCGAGACCAGAAAAAAGGGCACAGGATTACAAGTCAGTCGTTTTCAAAACCAAAGGATCAACTTCTTCTCACCAAGGTTGGTAAATCTCTGGAATTTTGTTTCTTAAAGGAATGTGGAGGCTTGATCACTGGAGGTACTTCAAGAAGAGGTAATTATGTTTTTGAAAGATCAGGGAATTGCGAGCTATGGGGGGGCTGTCAGAGAAAAGTCCATGCCTGGGGCAAAATAGTCACGACCACATTGGACGATATGGCAGGCCTGATGGGCCGAGTGGCACACTCCTCCTATTTCCTTTTGTGTCTTATATGCTTTGCCTCTTCCCCCCTTCCCCCCCCCCCCCCCACCCCCCCATTCCATTAAGCCAACCTTAGTTTTCCTGCTTCTCTTTCTGTCTCCTATTTTTTTCTCCCCCTCATGTCCAGTACTGGAATATTTTCTTCTTAAAGGCAAGAAGGCCGTCAGTGGTCGAGCTACTATATTTCTGAGCCAGGGATCCGGGTTTGATCCTGACCACAGGTGCTTGTCTGTACGGAGTTTGTCTGTACGTTCTTCCCATGACCTGCGTGGGTTTTCTCCGAGATCTTCGGTTTTCTCCCACACTCCACTGACGTACAGGTTTGTAGGTTAATTGGCTTTGTATAAGTGTAAATTGTCCCTGGTGTGTGTGTGTGTTGGGTAGTGTTAATGACTGGGATCGCTGGTCAGTGCGGAGCCAGTGGGCCGAAGGGCCGTATCTCCCAATTAAACTAAACTAAACTTTTCTCTGCCAAAACGCCTTCCCCATTCCAGCCACTCTTTGAAAAAAGACATCTCTCCACATGTTTCCATTGAATTTATCAAGGAGCGATCCGGCATTTCAGTTTTTAGATTCTTCTGCCAGTGAATAGCTCTCACCACATCAAAAATCAAATAAACTCAATTGAAATTTGAAAACAAAGTCTTAAACAAAAACACAACACTTTGGACATGCTCAGCTTGTCAGGCAGCATCTGTGGGGAGAGTTCCATCAGCATGTGTAGGAAGGAACGGCAGATGCTGGTTTACACCGCAGATAGACACAAACTACTAGAGTGACTCATCGGGTCAGCCAGCATCTCTGGATAGAAGGAAAGGGTAACATTTCTGATCGAGACCCTGCCTCTGACTCACCAGCATGTTCTGTTTACAATCAGAGCATTCATCTTCTGAAGAAAAACCATTGCAAATGCAGCAAATGTTAACTGAAAACTTTTTTTTTCAGCAAGTTAGGCAGTTTCTGTGGAGAGGGGAACAGAATTTTCTCAGATTTATGGATTTTCAGCATTTTTTAAAATTGTTTTATTTCAATTGTAATGCTTCCTACTCTCCTGTCCAACGTCAAAGCCAAAACCTGTTTAAACATTTCTTGAGAACCAAAATAATTAGTCCACACATCGTGGAAAAATCAGATACCAGAAGGTGTAGATTTCAGGTGAGAGGGGTTACGTTTAAAGGAGATATGTGGGCCAACGTTTTAATGCAGAGGGTGGCGAGTGTCTGGAATGTGTCGCTGGGATTGAAGGAGATACGATAGTGGCATTTAAGAGACTTTTGGATGTGCAGGAAATATTGATTACTTGCAAGTGGATAAGGGATGGTCTTGGCTTCATGCCTGGCACACATATTGTGACCAAAGAGCTATTTCTTGTGTTGTGCAGTTCAATGTCTACACTGTAATTTTCATTACCCTATCATTTCATTTGCAGTTTTCAATTTGAAGACTTTTGCTAACTCAGTTTCAGAGGTATTGCGTTTTTGGATGTTAGTCCTTCCCTGTACAGTGCTGATCTTTTGGAATAAGGTGGCATGGTGGTGCAGAGGTAAAGCTACTGCCTTACAGCGCCAGAGACCTGGGTTCGATCCTGACTACAGGTGCTATCTGTACGGAGTTTGTGCATTCTCCCCGTGACCTGTGTGGGCTTTCTCCGAGACCAAAGATGTTTTGACCACACTTCAAAGACGTACAGGTGAGTAGGTTAATTGGCTTGATGTAAATGTATAAATTGTCTGGTGTGTGTAGGATGTGTGGGGATCGCTGGACGATGCTGACTCAGTGGGCTGAAGGGCCTGTTTCCGAGCTGTATATTTAAACTAGACTACAGCACAGAAACGGTCTCCTCGGCCCACATCTGCAGGAAGGAACTGCAGATGCTGGCTTCTACCAAAGATCGAGCTGTTGAACTAGGTAGATGATGAGAGTTTATTGGTGATTGTAATTCAGTGATAGTGGTTTTAAAAATGTGTAGGAAGGAACTGCAGATGCTGATTTAAACCGAAGATCGACACAAAAAGCTGAAGTAACTCAGCGGGGACAGGCAGCATTTAAACTAAACTAAACCAACACACAAACATATGATTTGTCCTTTTGCACTTGTCAGAAGACTTTGGCTGTGATATTTGACATTGTGCATTACTAGATCTCGTCACCTTTACCTCTTAGTAATGTTGGAGATTCTCCATCAAAGAACTGCCCTCTGAGCACACGTACTAATGATCGTGGCCAAGACCCGTTCAAAGTACGGCCCGCTCACCTTTGACCAAGATAATTGGAAATGGACAACCGAGAGTTCCGAATAAATTTCAAGATCCTCCTTTATGTCTACAAAATCCTTCACGGGATTGCCCCAACCGACATCAAAAGTCTGCTCACCCACCACACCACCTCCAGGTCCCTCAGATCGTCCGACTTAGGGTTACTGAACATCCCGCCTCAGGGGCGACTGACCGCGCCTTTGCGGTTGCAGCTCCTAGACTGTGGAACAGCAGCATCCCTCTTCCCATCAGAACTGCCCCCTCCATCAACTCCTTTAAGTCGAGACTTAAAACTCATCTTTATTCTCGAGCCTTTCTTGACGTACTCTGAGCGAGGGTTATATGTATGTATTTATGTATGTACTTGATCTATGAACCACAGTTGTATAACGTTAGTACCTCCACCAATATAAAGCACTTTGGCCAACGAGAGTTGTTTTTTAAATGTGCTATAGAAATAAAAGTGACTTGACTTGACTTGAGAGGTAAACAAGATGTGGATGTGGGTTTGAGCAATGGATGGGACTGGGCAATATTATGAAAGTGCAAGCAGGAGATTTTACCAATGTGTGTATTTGAGATTCTTAAGTTTTAAGTCATAGAATCATATGGCATAAAAACTGGTCCTTTAACTCGTCAAGTCTGCATTGACCATCAACCACTCATTTATACTAATTCCTATAACAATCCAATCCACAACAGTCCAATCCATCTTCACTATGGCTATCAAACTGTACAACTCCTCCCACTTCTGTCGTGGGGTAGACTGAGTCAAGACCCATGGTGAAGCGTCGCCGATTCCTTCTCTCCAGAGGTGCTGCTTGTCCCACTGATTTACTCCAGCACTTTGTCTCTACCTTCGGTGTAAACAGGCATCTGCAGTTCCTTCCCTCACAAGAACCTACAAACCTGCAGGTCTTTGGAACGTGGGAGTTGAAAGATGTTACAGAGAGAATGAGGAGACAGAACACACATGGATGGGAGAACAAGAAAGGGAAGGCCTCGACCCGAAACGTCACCCATTCCTTCTCCCCAGAGATGCTGCCTGTCCCCGCTGAGTTACTCCAGCTTTTTGCGTCTATCTTCGGTTTAAACCAGCATCTGCAGTTCCTTCCTACACATTTTAAAAACCACTTTGAATCACAATCACCAATAATCTCTCATCATCTAGCAGGTTCAACAGCATGCACATAATTTTGAAGGAACAAGGTCAAAAATGTGTTGTGTTTTTTTGCTTAACACACAGTTCTGCTTGAATCCTATTTTGTAATGAACCACTCTAACAAGACACTCCGAACGTTCAAAGTAATTCATTACATGATAGAAACTGAAGGAGATGTTAAACCACCTAAAACACAGATAATTGTAGAAGCCAGGTCCAATTTAGTTCACCAGGTCCTGGTTATGCATTTCCCATCTCTGTAACGCTCAGCTGCAGTGGCAATATTGAAAAATTATAGGCAGCTTTATGCTAATCAGGCTCTACTTTTTTAAATGAATGATGCTATTAAGTCCATCTTAAGATCTAATTTGCTGTTATTGGAAGTGACGTATGAGGTACTCCATTAATTCAGGATGAAGTGTAGATGCGATTAGAATAAAGTGTTTCATCTTGATTAATGTAAATAACTAATAAAGACACAGAGAACTTTAATTATGTTTCCTCTTTAACTCTTTCCTTCCAATCTGCTGCTTGGTGCTTATCGTGATAAAGAGATAAAATAGTTAAAGCCCTGTCCCACGGTACGAGTTCATTCCAAGAGTTCTCCCCGAGTTTGCCCCGATTTAAATGCAGAGATTTACGGTAATGGCCGCTCGTCGGTACTCGGGGCTCTCGTGGACATTTTTCAACATGTTGAAAAATCTTCACGAGTCTTCCCGTGCTCGCCTGCCGTTAGCGAGTCTTCCCGAGTACCTGCCGTTACCGTTACGAGCCTCTAAGAGACGTCCCCGAGCTCCGACGTACCCGCTACGTTCATTCTCCGTGCTTACCACGAGTTTGATTTTTTTAAAAACTCGGGAGAGCTCTTGGAATGAACTCGTACCGTGGGACAGGGATATTAGGACTTGAGTTAAGTATTAGTTCAGCTTAGAGATACAGCATGGAAACAGGCCCTTCGGCCCATCGAGTCCGCGCCAACCAGTGATCCCCACACGCTAACACTACCCTACACACAAAGGACAATTTACAACTTTGAATGAAGCCAATTCGCCTACAAACCTACACGTCATTGGAATGTGGGAGGAAACCGGAATCCCCAGAGAAAACCCACGCAGGTCACAGGGAGAACATACAAACACAGTACTGACAGCACCCGTAGACAAGATCGAACCCGGGTCTCTGGCGCAGTAAGGCAGCAACTCTACCACTGTGCTGCCCAATTTGGGGTCAAGTATTGCCCAAGTCAGGATAGACACAAAATGCTGGAGTAACTCAGCGGGTCAGGCAGCATCTCTGGAGAGAAGGAATAGGTGATGTTTTGTATTGGAACCTTTCTTCACACATCAAGTATAAGGGTGGTTGACTGCAGCACTGTTTTTGTAGACTAAAAGATGTAACTGCATTGGATAGTGCAGAGGAGGTTCACCACGATGTTGCCTGGGCTGGAGGATTGACTAGCCTGGGTTTATTCTCTGGAGTAAAAGATGCTGAGGGGACGATCTGATAGAGGTATATAAGATTACGTGAGACATTGAAGGATGAGATTTCTCTCACTTCAGATAGCCCAGGCATCCCCCCTCTCTCTATCCCTCCCCCATCCAAGTCGCACTAGCCTCTCATTTTCACCCTACAAAACAGCTAACAATGGCCTGTTTCCTTTATCATCGTTACTTTTTTTGCGTATCGTTCATTCATTGTTCTTTATCTCTCCATTTCACAGTTTATATGTCTTAAAGAAGGAACTGCAGATGCTGGAGAATCGAGGGTTACACAAAACCATATAACCATATAACAATTACAGCATGGAAACAGGCCATCTCGGCCCTTCAAGTCCGTGCCGAACAACTTTTTTCCCTTAGTCCCACCTGCCTGCACTCATACCATAACCCTCCATACCCTTCTCATCCATATGCCTATCCAATTTATTTTTAAATGATACCAACGAACCTGCCGCCACCACCTCCACTGGAAGCTCATTCCACACCGCTACCACTCTCTGAGTAAAGAAGTTCCCCCTCATGTTACCCCTAAACCTCTGTCCCTTAATTCTAAAGTCATGTCCTCTTGTTCGAATCTTCTCTATTCTCAAAGGGAAAAGCTTGTCCACATTAACTCTGTCTATCCCTCTCATCATTTCAAAGACCTCTATCAAGTCCCCCCTTAACCTTCTGCGCTCCAGAGAATAAAGACCTAACTTATTCAACCTATCTCTGTAATTTAGCTGTTGAAACCCAGGCAACATTCTAGTAAATCTCCTCTGTACCCTCTCTATTTTGTTGACATCCTTCCTATAATTGGGCGACCAAAATTGTACACCATACTCCAGATTTGGTCTCACCAACGCCTTGTACAATTTTAACAATACATCCCAGCTTCTATACGCAATGCTCTGATTTATAAAGGCTAGCATACCAAAAGCTTTCTTTACCACCCTATCTATATGAGATTCTACCTTCAAGGAACTATGCACGGTTATTCCCAGATCCCTCTGTTCAACTGTATTCTTCAATTCCCTACCATTTACCATGTACGTCCTATTTTGATTTGTCCTGCCAAGGTGTAGCACCTCACATTTATCAGCATTAAACTCCATCTGCCATCTTTCAGCCCATTTTTCCAACTGGCCTAAATCACTCTGTAGACTTTGGAAATCCTCTTCATTATCCACAACACCCCCTATCTTGGTATCATCTGCATACTTACTAATCCAATTTACCACCCCTTCATCCAGATCATTGATGTACATGACAAACAACAAAGGACCCAACACAGATCCCTGAGGCACCCCACTAGTCACCTGCCTCCAACCCGACAAACAGCCATCCACCATTACCCTCTGGCTTCTCCAATTCAGCCACTGTTGAAACCATCTTGCTATTCCTGCATTTATACCCAACAGTTGAACCTTCTTAATCAACCTTCCATGAGGAACCTTGTCAAAGGCCTTACTGAAGTCCATATAGACAACATCCACTGCTTTACCCTCGTCAATTTCCCTAGTAACCTCTTCAAAAAATTCAAGAAGATTAGTCAAACATGACCTTCCAGGCATAAATCCATGTTGACTGTTCCTAATTAGACCCTCTTTATCCAGATACTTATATATATTATCTCCAAGTATCTTTTCCATTAACTTGCCCACCACTGAAGTCAAACTAACCGGTCTATAATTGCTAGGTTTACTTTTAGAACCCTTTTTAAACAATGGAACAACATGCGCAGTACGCCAATCCTCGGGGACTATTCCAGTTTCTAATGACATTTGAAATATTTCTGTCATAGCCCCGGCTATTTCTACACTAACTTCCCTCAATGTCCTAGGGAATATCCTGTCAGGACCTGGAGACTTATCCACTTTTATATTTTTCAAAAGTGCCAGTACTTCTTTTACTTTGAAACTCATAGTATCCATAGCTACTCTACTAGTTTCCCTTACCTCACATAATTCAATATCCTTCTCCTTGGTGAATACCGAAGAAAAGAAATTGTTCAATATCTCCCCCATCTCTTTTGGCTCTGCAGATAGCTGTCCACTCGGTCTCTCCAATGGACCAATTTTATCCCTTGTTATCCTTTTGCTATTAACATAGCTGTAGAAACCCTTTGGTTTCTAGGCTGGAGAAACTCAGCGGGTGCAGCAGCATCTAAGGAGCGAAGGAGATGGGCGACGTTTCGGGTCGAGACCCTTCTTCAGACTCATAGGCGACGTTTCGGGTCGAGACCCTTCTTCAGACCGTTTATATGTCTTGTTTCCCTGGTCCCTAACCAGTCTGAAGAAGGGTCTCGACCCGAAACGTCCCCCATTCCTTCCCTCCAGAGATGCTGCCTGTCCTGCTGATTTACTCCAGCTTTTTGTGTCTATCTTGGATAGTTTTGTTTTATTGATGGTAGCGGTATAAAAATACAGGAGGGCACAGTTTTAAAGTGAAAGATAGGAGTTTTAATGGGGATCTGAGGGTTTTTTTTTACAAAGAGAATTGTAGATATTTGGAACACACTGCCAGAGAATGGAGTGGAATCAAAAACAATCATTATTTTTACGATAGACAAAAATGCTGGAGAAACTCAGCGGGTGAGGCAGCACCTATAGAGCGAAGGAAATAGGCGACGTTTTGGGTCTCGACCCGAAACATTGCCTATTTCCTTCGCTCCATAGATGCTGCTCACCCGCTGAGTTTCTCCAGCATTTTTGTCTACCTTTGATTATCCAGCACCTGCAGTTTTTTCTAAAACTATTTTAAAGAGGCATTTCGACAGTTACGTTAATTGGAAAGACAGAGAAATATGGAGCTGACAGTTGAATCTTGTATTCAGCTTTGTTGCTGACAACTGTGTCCTCCTGACCTATTCGACACTTAAAGCAGAGTTTTCTCTAAATTCACTTTGTACTAATGTACCCCTGAATGTGGGCAAGTTGGGTTAGTGTTGATGAGCAATTCTGTGGAATTCTCTGCCTCAGAGGGCGGTGGAGGCCGGTTCTGTGGATACTTTCAAGAGAGAGCTAGATAGGGCTCTTAAAATTAGCGGAGTCAGGGGTTATGGGGAGAAGGCAGGAACGGGGTACTGATTGGGGATGATCCGCCATGAGCACATTGAATGGCGGTGCTGGCTTGAACGTCCGAATGGCCTACTCCTGAACCTATTGACTATTGTCAAATGGTTGGCACGGGGAAGATGGGCCGAAGAGCCGATTTCTGTGCTGTACAATTGTCTTTACAGTTTAGCATAAGCAATATATATATAAGATGTGAGAGGTGAACAAGCAAGTATTTAGGAAGTCAAATATAAAATCTTTCTTTATTGCAAAACGGATGGAGCATTGAAGTAGGGACATCTCAGTTAAATTGTCCAGTGCATTGGTGAGACCATAACTGGAATGCCGTATACAGCTTTGGTCTCCATATTTAAAGACCATGCCATTTTTAGTTTAGTTTTGAGATACAGCGCGGAAACAGGCCCTTCAACCCACTGAGACCAGCGATACAGCACATGCAACTCCATGCAATGAGCGCGACCTAACGTAGTAGCTTGAGCCGTCCAGCGTCGCGGGGCCAGTTCCACTTTGATCGCCGGAGCTGTGCGGCATTGTGCGGAGTTCGTCCCGACATCGCGCGGGGCTCCGAAAAACTGACCCTGTTCAAAAATTCCGCGCGGCAACGGCATGTCGGCTCGCAGTCGCCTTGACGCATTACACACCGCCTCGACGTCGTGCCTCCGTGACCCTCTGTGTGTGTGGCTCTGTGGCCCTCTCTGTGTGTGCCTCTGTGCCCCTCTCTGTGTGCCTCTCTCTGTCCTGGCGAACTTACCTTTAAGACTTCGCTCCAAGTTCGCCTCACTTTGCGCCGCATTGCGCCACTCACCCGACCTCCGCGCGGCCCCCGCTGCCGGTTTGGTCGTGCTCACCGCATGGAATCGCATGCTGGTGGGAATGGCCCTTAACACTATCCTGCACACACACTAGAGTCAATTTACCAAGCCAATTAACCCACAAACCTTCCCGTCTTTGGAGTGTGGGAGGTAACCGAAGATCTCGGTCACGGGGAGAACGTACAAACTCCGTACAGACAGCTACCACCGCAACACTTGCGTTGGAGATAGTTCAGTTCAGTGAACATGCAGGATTCTTTTTCACATGAATCCTTGGAATTCTTTACCCCGGATCGCTGTGGAGGCTGAGCCACTGAATGTGCTCGGGGCCAAGGTAGTCTGTCAGGGATACAATGGTAATGGGGAACAGACAGAAAAATGGAACTCCATGCACGATCAGATCAATTGAAGGCAGAGGCAGCTCGAGGGGCCATCTATCCAACTCCAGCTCCTATTAATGATCTACTTATGTTTTCACGGTGTCCCAAAGCACTTTGCTTCCGTGCAAAGATAATCTGCCTTGTGAATGAGCAGGAAGGTATTGTCCCACATTGGGCCACTGAGCTACCACCCTCATTTATCTTAAATGGGATTCTCGCCTCTGCTAAGTCTCGGGCAGGAAACTCTCGGGTGAGTGCAGTTACTTCTCTCTCCCTGGTGGAACCTGAAGACCTTCGTTATTAGAGGCCATAATTTCCACTTAACTCGACGTTTGAAGAGGCCATCCTTCATTGTAATTGGTGTCCCTCTGGCACAAACTTGGGAATGGAATTCTCAAAGCTGCGGATGTGGCAAAACACAATCTCATGTAGAGGAATAAGAAGCAGCGGCTCATCACAAAGTGTCTGTGATTGCAATGAGCTATCGTTCCCCAAAACTGCCAGGGCACCACTCAGGTATTTGGCATTTGCGGGAAACCAAGAGAGCATCAAAAGTGTTTCAATGTTTTGGTTCTAGTTTAGTTTAGAGATACAGCGCAGAAACAGGCCCTTTGGCCCACCGAGTCCGCGCCGACCAGCGAACACTATCCCACACACAGGCACATTGTGAAAACAACACATAAATACAAGAGTTTTATTGATGGGCCCATTGAGTCCGCTTCAACCAGTGATCACACCGTACACTAACATTATCCTATACACACTGGGGACAACTTGCAATTTTGCCAAAGCCAATTAACCTACAAACCTTCACATCTTTGGAGTGTGGGAGGAAACCAGAGAAACCAGAGCACGCCCGATGCCTCACCTGGACTCTCACCTATTTCTCCCCTCCTCCTCCCCTTCTGCCTCCACCAACATTTCTTTATCTGGTTTCACAATTTGTTAAGGGCCTGTCCCACCAGCATGCAACTCCATGCGATGAGCGCGACCTAACGTGGTCGCTTGAGCCGTCCGGCGTCGCGGGGCCGGTCCCACTTCGATCGCCGGAGCCGTGCGGAATTGTGCGGAGTTCGTCCCGACATCGCGTGAGGCTCCGAAAAACTGACTATGTTCAAAAACTCCGCGCGGCAACGGCTTGTCGGCTCGCAGTCGCCTCGACGCATTACACACCGCCTCGACGTCGTGCCTCCGTGACCCTCTCTGTAGGTGCCTCCGTGACCCTCTATGTGTGTGTGTGGCTCCGTGGCCCTCTCTGTGTGTGCCTCTCTGTCCTGGCGAACTTACCTTTAAGACTTCGCTCCAAGTTCGTCTCACTTTGCGCCGCGTTGCGCCACTCACCCGACCTCCGCGCGGCCCTCGCTGCCGGTTTGGTCGCGCTTGCCGCATGCAGGTGCATGCTGGTGGGAACGGCCCAGTACAGGGGATCACCCGACCTCCGCGCGGCCCCCGCTTCTAGTTTGATCGCGCTCATCGCATGGAGACGGATGCTGGTAGGACAGGCCCTTTACTCTTCAATCCTTTTGCCTCACACCTGTCTTTTCATCTCTGGCCGTTGTCCGATCATCTGCCTATCAAAAAACCCTTGCCTGTGTCCCCCTATTACCTGCCAAGTTTTGACCCATCCAGCTCCCCCCCCCCCCCCCCCTCCAGCTTTCGCTCCCCACCTCGCCCACAATCAGTCTGACGAAGGGTCCCGACCCGAAACATCACCCAACCTCGTTCTCCTAAAAGCCCTGTCCCACTGTACGCGTTCATCCCAAGAGTTCTCCAGAGTTTGCCCTGATTTGAACTCGGAGATTTACGGCAATGGCCGCTCGTCGGTACTCGGGGCTCTCGTGGACATTTCTCAACATGTTGTAAAATCTTCCCGAGTCTTCCCGTGCTTACCTGCCGTTAGCGAGTCTTCCCGAGTACCTGCCGTTAGCGTTACGAGCCGCTAAGAGACGTCCCCGAGCTCCGACGAACCCGCTACGTTCATTCTCCGTGCTTACCACGAGTTTGATTTTTTTTTAAACTCGGGAGAGCTCTTGGAATGAAATCGCATCGTGGAATAGGGCCATTGCTGCCTTACCTGCTGAGTTACTCCAGCACTTGGTTTCTTTTTTTTGTAAACCAGCATCTGCAGTTCTTTGTTTCCATGGAGTAGCCTACCTGACTTGGACATTTCTTCAGACTCCCTTTTGGAGTAAGAAATGGTAATCAATGGTAAAGGACAAACTCCACATATCACACCATTGGGGTTGAGTTGCCAATCTATGAGTGAAGAGTTTGCAGAAGAGTTTTGGAGCATACCGAGAAACTTGTGGTTTTTATGCTGACCATCGTACAAAACCTTCATTTAACTGTCATCAAACACAGGCAGTATTATGTTCCAGAAGCGGCGGCGTGCCAGGCAGATGCGGCTCGCTTGCAGTCCGTCTGTCTTTCCCTTTTTATTTTTTTAAATTTTGTCTTGTTGGCCGTATGTTTTAGTTTATTTTTAGTTTTGTATGTGTGTTGGGGGCGGGGGAAACTTGTTTTCGTCTCTTCCTTCGGGGGATGCGACCTTTTCTTTGTCGTATCCCCGTCTCCGTCTGCGCTGAGGCCTAATCGCGGAGCTGGCGGCCTCCAACTGGGACCGACCTCGAGGCTCCGGAGGCAGAGCCAGGACTCACCATCGCGAGGCTGGCTGACTGTGGTGGCGCAAAACATCACCCGTTCCTTCTCTCCAGAGATGCTGCCTGTCCCGTTGAGTTACTCCAGCAATTTGTGTCTATCTCTGGTGTCAACCGGTATCTGTAGTTCCATCCTCCACATCATGACCGCACCCTTTAATATGAGGCTGGACCCTCTCTCTAGACACCACAATGCAGCAGTGGAGACACAAAACCTTCACCTAATGCAAGAAATGTTGACGTTTCCATGAGATAACCTCTAATTCTTCTGAATACAAAAGAGTATCGCTGACAGCATCCACATCTCCTGAATGAATATATACTTATTGTTAATAATATTTATTTTGATATGAATTATAATATATTCAGTTATACATATTGTTACAGAGATTGGTAATATCATTACAGTGCAGTTCATTTGGTAAAGATGCCATCCAATATCTCGCATTGTGTTTGTTCAAGTGATTATTTTCATGTGTTGAATAATATTTCATAAAGGAATCCTTCAAGCAGAGGTGTGGGAAGCCACTGTAGATGCTAGTTTAAGCTGAAGATAGACACAAAAGGCTGGAGTAACTCAGCGGGACAGGCAGCACTCTGGAGAAAAGGAATAGGTGATGTTTCAGGTTAGATTTAGTTAAGATTTCTAGCATTTACAACTGTTTTTGCATTTGTTTTTCTTCAGATGATGAATGTTCTGATTGTACACAGTCTGAAGAAGGGGGGTCCACAAAAGGCTGGAGAAACTCAGCGGGTGCAGCAGCATCTAAGGAGTGAAGGAGATAGGCGACGTTTCGGGTCGAGACCCTTCTTCAGACTGGTTAGTCTGAAGAAGGGTCTTGATCCGAAACGTCACCCATTCCTTCTCTCCAGAGATGCTGCCTGTCCCGCTGAGTTACTCCAACATTTTGTGTCTATCTTCAACCATAGGGCCGTGTCCATACTAGACTGACAATGTCTGGATGGCAAACTGGGCAACCTATATCCATTCGCCCTGTCCCATCCTTACTCCGGGTGTATGGCTTACTGCAATGTCACCTGTGGCTTATGAATGAATAAATACTTTATTGCCACCTGTGACGAATCACAGATAAATGCTTTGTTTTGCAAACCCAAGGTATGCAAAGAGTTGCCACATAAAGGGCGCCGACAATGTTACAAAGTATCCCACGCTAGGTCCTCCTTTGTTCCCCCTCCTCCCCACACCAGGTCCTCCTTTATTCTCTGTGTATATCAGCACAATATTACCTGGCATATTACCTGGCATATTACCTGGGCAGTGCAGCACCCCAGGAGTGTTTAATTTTAGAAATGTAGAAACATAGAAAATAGGTGCAGGAGTAGGCCATTCGGCCCTTTGAGCCAGCACCGCCATTCAATACGATCATGGCTGATCATCTAAAATCAGTACCCCATTCCTGCTTTCTCCCCATATCCCTTGATTCCTTTAGCCCTAAGAACTAAATCGAATTCTCTCTTGAAAACATCCAGTGAATTGGCATCCAACGGCAGAGAATTCTACAGATTCACAACTCTCTGGGTGAAGAAGTTTTTCTTCATCTCAGTCCTAAATGACCTACCCCTTATTCTTAAACCTTGACCCCTGGCTCTCGACTCCCCCACCAGCGGGAACATTTTTCCTGCATCTAGCCTGTCCAATCCTTTGAGAATTTTATATGTTTCTATAAGTTTGGTTTAATTTAGAGATACAGGGCAGAAACAGGCCCTTTGGCCCACCAAGTCCACGCCGACCAGCGATCTCCAAACGCTAATGCTATCTTACACACACTAGGGACAATTTTACATTTATGCCAAGCCAATTAACCTACAAACCTGTACGTCTTTGGAGTGTGGGAGGAAACAGAAGATGTCGGAGAGAACCCATGCAGATCACGGGGAGAATGTACAAACTCCGTACAGACAAGCGCCCTTGTCAGGATCGAACCCGGGTCCCTGGCGCTGGACGGCAGCAGCTCTACCGCTGCGCCACCATGCCGCTAGTGCTACCTTTAAGATATTAAACCTACGCTCCACTTGTCCCATTGAGTCTCAAGGCACCATTTTGTCTCTCAAATGGTGCCACTGGTTGGGTCATTATCTGGGAGATTGCTGTTGTGCAAATTGGATGCCACCGTTCCAGCGTTACAAGATTAGCTTCACTCCAACAAAATATTTTGAAGGACTGAACTATTGAATATATCGAAAGCTGAGATCGATCTTTGAGAATGTTGGTAACTGAGTTGAGGCCACAATCAGATCAGCCATGATCTTACTGAATGGCTGAACAGGTTTGAGTACAAAATGTTCATATTCATTAGATCTTGGAGCAGAATTAGGCCATTCAGCCCATCAAATCCACTCTGTCATTCAATCATCGCTGATCTATCTTCCCATCTCAAACCCATTCTCCCGTGTCTATCTTCAATGTAAACCAGCTTCTCCAGTTCCTTCTGACACCATTGTAGCCCAAAGACCCCCGTGGTACATAGACAGTTCGTAGTTTGAAGTTATCACCAGGTTAGGTGGGGTGGAAGATTACAACCTTCACGTGGTCCGCCCTGTTTCGACTAATGCAATCAACTCGACTTGCACAAACGGAAGATCAAATAGAACAAGTTGTCCTACAACTTTAGGCTGTGCACGCCACACAAACGAAGAAGACCAGGTTAGGTCGTAATGTGGTAAGCGATAGGAGTAGAATTATTAGGCCATTCGGTCCATCTAGTCTACTCCACCATTCAACTATGGCTGATCTATCTCTCCGTCTCAACCCCATTCTCCTGCCTCCTCCCCGTAACCTCTGACACCAGAAACTAATCAACAATCTATCTATCTCTGCCTTAAAATATCCACTGACTTGGCCTCAACAGCCTTCTGTGGCAAAGAATTTCACAGATTCACCGTGATGTGGAGGTTGCTGATGGATGTTGTCGTTTTATATCTCGGTTCACAAAGCCAATGCACAAATGCCACTCACCTCTCACCCAGGCATGATGATGTGTTTTAATGTATTTTCCTCTTCCTACAGCCGGAATTGCTCATTCCAATTAACACACAAAAATTGATTTCTGGGGTCCAATTAAACGGTAAAAATTGGCTTGCTCTGCGCTTCTGTCAGGATGTTGTTAAGTTGCCTTTGCCAGTGGAACTGGAGAGGTGGAAGTTGGTAATGAGTTGAAACCCTCCCTGTCAGCGTGCTGGGCAAAATGTGCCAGTTTCCAGCCAGTTCCTAGTGCACAGGAGGGTCTTATGTCTAAACACTGGCTCTTCTGATTGAACTGAATTAACAATCTCTTTTGGAACTGCTACGTGCAGTAACACTAACCTAGGAGGTGGGAACATGTAAGGGCAGCATAACTCGTTCTGAGTTCGGCAAGGCGGTGGGAGCATACGATTTTCTTTAACCCTTGCTATTCCACAACGCAGGGTGCCACAGCGGTAGAGTTGCTCCCTTGCAGTGCCAGAAACCAGGATTCCATCCTGACCACAGGTGCTGTCTGTAAGGAATTTGCACGTTCTCCCTGTGACCACGTGGGTTTTCTCCGGGTGCTACTGCTTCCTCCCACACTCCAAAGACGTACAGGTTTGCAGGTTAAATGGTCTATGTAAATTTTCCCTAGTGTCTAGGGTAGAACTAGAGTACGGATGAAGGGGCTCGACATTTCAGTGGAGAGTCATATAGCCAATAGTATACGTATAGTATAGGCCCACCGAGTCCGCACCCACCAGTGGTCCCCACACACTAACACTGTCCTGCACACACTAGGGACAATTTACATTTATACCAAGCCGATTAATGTACAAACCTGTACGTCTTTGGGGTGTGGGAGGAAACTAGAGCACCCCAGGAGAACGTACAACCTCTGTACAAACAGCATCTGTAGTCAGGATCGAACCCAGGTGTGGTCTTGCTGAGGCCACACCTGGAGTATTGCGCACAGTTTTGGTCATCTAACCTGAGGAAAGACATTCTTGCCATAGAGGGAGTACAGAGAAGGTTCACCAGACTGATTCCTGGGATGGCAGGACTTCCATATGAAGAAAGACTGGATAGACTCGGCTTGTACTCGCTGGAATTTAGGAGATTGAGGGGGGATCTTATAGAGGCTTACAAAATTCTTAAGGGGTTGGACAGGCTAGATGCAGGAAGATTGTTCCCGATGTTGGGGAACTCCAGAACAAGGGGTCACAGTTTAAGGATAAGGGCGAAGTCTTTCAGGACCGAGATGAGAAGATCTTTTTTCACACAGAGTCTGGTGAGTCTGTGGAATTCCCTGCCACAGAAGGTAGTCGAGGCCAGTTCATTGGCTATATTTAAGAGGGAGCTAGATGTGGCCCTTGTGGCTAAAGGGATCAGGGGGTATGGAGAGAAGGGAGGTACAGGATACTGAGTTGGATGATCAGCCATGATCATATTGAATGGCGGTGCAGGCTCGAAGGGCCGAATGGCCTACTCCTGCACCTATTTTCTATGTTCTATGATCCATGAACCCGGGTCTATGGCGCTAGAAGGCAGCAATTTTACTGCTGTGCCACCTTGCGTTTGACTTGATTGCATTTAAGTATATCCGATTGGATAGCATGCAAAACAATGGTTTTCACTGTACCAAAGCAGAAAGTAACCATTATCTTGTACACGCTAAAACATGGTCAAATTGTGCAAGATTACTTTGAAATCCTTCCTTTAATGGTAGCCCAATGTGTGTGATACTCCATTGTCTAGGAAGGAACTGCAGATGCTGGTTTAAACCGAAGATAGACACAAAAAGCTGGAGTAACTCAGTGGGACAGGCATCATCTCAGGAGTAAAGGAATAGGTGACCATTTGGGTCTGTAGAAGGGTCCCAACTCAAATCGTCACCTGTTCCTTTTCTCCAGAGATGCTGCCGGACCCGCTGAGTTACTCCAGATTTTTATGTAATTCTCCCATGTTTATATGTACTGCTGTCTTTGAGTTCAGAGCGTTGTTTATCCGCTCTGTCCTTGCAGTGCCTCTGGCATGCACCGGAGATCGAAGCTCGTGGAGGGAAGAAGCCATTTTCTGTTGCAACGCTTTGATGGTTTATGGACCCTCAGGTGAAAGCGTCAACTTGTAAACATTTCAAGCCCTTTATTTTCCATTAAACTTAAAAACTGAGGTTAGCCTGAGTGTTGAACACTTCATAATTTTATAAGCTCATAAGTCATAGGAACAGAAGTAGGCCATTCGTCCCATCGAGCCTGTTCCACCATTAAGTCATGGCTGATCTATCTTTTATCCTCGAGAAAATCTGTCAATCTTCCCCTTAAAATACCCAATGCCGACTGCCACAGCCATCTGTGGCAATGAATTCCACAGATTCACCGCCCTCTGACCAAAGAAATTCCTCCCCATTTCCTTTCTAAAGGTACGTCCTTTAGCCTCCATTCTGAGGCTACGGCCTCTGGTCCTGGACTCTCTCACCAGTGAAAATATCCTCTCCACACTGGAATCTTCAGTAGGAAACAAACCAGTGGAGGAACTCAATGGGTCAGGAAGTTCTGAAGTTGTTTGAGATTGTAAAGGTGAGATTTGGCAACACAATACATATAGATAATATAACAGAAAATGTATATTCAATAATTTAATAACCTCAATACTAGTGCAAACCCCCCATCCCCTGAATTTCTTACTGAAACCAAAGGCTTTATACATTATACTGAAGTAACTATGCGAGTTTCCAGAATGCACGTTAGTTCAGCTTAGTTTATTTAAGAAATACAGGGTGGAAACAGGCCCTTCGGCCCACCGAGTCTGCGCTGACCAGCGATCCCGGCACACCAACACTATCCTACGCACACTAGGGAAAATGTCCATTTATACCAAGCCAATTAACCTACAAACCTGTGCGTCTTTAGTGTTTGGGAAGCAACCAGAGCAACAGGAGAAAACTCACGCAGGTCACAGGGAGAACGTGCAAACTCCGTACAGACAGCACCTGTAGTCAGGATCGAACCAGGTTCCCTGGCGCTGTAAGGCGGCAGCTCTACCTTGGTTGCCCTTGACTCATTTGCAGATTGTTACCAACGGAAAAGTCCTGTGGAGAGGCATTGGATGTGGAGACAAGGAGGTGCAGATATGCTGGTTTACAATAGTAGACTCTGTGGACCAAGCAGCATCTCTGGAGAACATGTTATGTGTTAGATTTTAAATGGCATGGAATTATTGACGCCAACTTGCACATTCACATCGCTGCTGTCAGGTTTGCAGTGTAATGACGTCATTATTCACCACCAAAGCCTGTGCCCTTATCTCCTGTTTTAATTTAAAGATTGTCACAATCTGTGGCGCTCCAGTGTAGGCGTCTGACATATGTCTACCCTCAGACTATCTTTAATTGGACTTTACTAGCTTTACCTTGCACTAAACGTTATTCACATTATTCCCTTTATCATTTATCTGTACACTGCGAATGGCTCGATTGTAATCATGTGTGGCCTTTCCACTGACTGGTTAGCGCACAACAAAAGCTTTTCACTCTACCTTGGTAGAGTCATAGAGTGAAACAGTGTAGAAACAAGCCCTCAGCCCAACTTGCCCATACCGGCCAGCATGTCACAGCTGCACTAGTCCCACCTCAACCGCGTTTAGCCTATATCCCTCCAAACCTGCCCTATCCATATGGAGTAGACAAAGTGTTAAAGAAGGAACTGCAGATGCTGGAGAATCGAGGGTTACACAAAAGCTTAGACCAGTCTGAAGAAGGGTCTCGACCCGAAACGTCACCTATCTCCTTCGCCCCTTAGATGCTGCTGCACCCGCTGAGTTTCTCCAGCTTTTTGTGTAACCCTGCCCTATCCTGTCTAACTGTTTCTTAAATGTTGGGATAGTCCGTGCCTCAACCACCTTCTCTGGCAGCTTGTTCCATACACCCACCACCCTTTGAGTGACAAAGTTACCCCTCGGGTTCATATTAAATATTTTTCCCTTAAATTTAAACCCATGTCCTCTGGTCCTCGAATCACCTACTCTGGGCAAGAGACTCTGTGCATCCACCCAATCTATTCCTCCAATTATTTTGTACACCTCTTGGACCATCTCTCAGCCTCCTATACCTTTTAGTGGGGAACCTTTTCATGGTGGAATGCCTTATGGTTGTAATCTAATAAAGCCGCATCCAAGACACTTCAAGTAGATACACTTCACAATGTACATTATTTTGTTAAAATAGCCCTCATGACTTACTAATGTTTTAATTGTGGCTGTCAGTCGAGGAGGATTATTTCATTGACTCTTCTTTTACTCTTTGGTATTTTAAATACGTTCATTTTAAGATTAAATTAAAAATAATAAAAGACGAGCAAAAATATATTAATAAAAATAAAAGGATTTGCTCTACAAAATTTGGATTCATTCATAAGGCCGCACTTAATGGTCTAGACGGCCACTAATGGCCACACTTAAGGCCGCCTGTTCCCCACCCCTGTCCTATACTCTAGTGTGCAGACATGTGTTTGTAGACGTGACTAAACTCAACTGAGTGTGAGTGCGTGTGTGTGTGAATGTGTGTGTACAGACGGCAAATATATAATGTGGCTCACAGGCTGAAAAGTTTGGAGGCCCCTGAACTAACCTCAACTAGTGCAGGACCATACCAAGTGTTGTGAGCACTATGTTGACATGCAGTTCTCTGTTTTTTATCCAGTCATTTTACAATAGGTGACACATTGTTTCTGTGGCATGAGGCAAATGTAAATAAAACAGGTTTCTCACTGCGACAGCTCGGATTACCTTCAGGCGACCCAGCACTGCCTTTTGCAAGTTCGGACTGAGAGATCTGCGGGAGGATATCTGCAGTGGCAGGGGTTTGCTGTTTTAACGTGTGCAGTCATCCAGAGAGCAATGTGTAGGAAGTCAAAGTCTGCAAGGATTTTTAATGATTCAAATCCTTCGGCAAAGGGGACAACTTGAGGGTTCAGCTGGCATGTTCGATCCAATAAAAACTGTGAAGCATTTGCAGGTGTGATACCGATCGTTAAGCTGGAAAGAGTGCAGAGTGCATACTAGACAACAAACGCCCCATCTCGCCTGGTCTCTTCAGGTCATAAGTGATAGGAGTAGAATTAGGCCATTCGGCCCATCAAGTCGACTCCGCCAATCAATCATGGCTGATCAATCTCTCCCTCCGAACCCCATTCTCCTGCCTTCTCCCCACAACCGCTGACACCATCTCGGAAGCTAAGTAGGCTCAGGCTGGACTAGTACTTGGATGGGTTTCCACCTGGGATTACCAGGTGCTGTAGACTTCTTATCACCAGCAGGAGTCATGTTCTCGCATTCTCCTACCCACTTTCCATTTGTATTTGGGGCTGCACAGTGGCATAGCGTTAGAGCTACCGCCTTGCAGCGCCAGAGACCCGGGTTCCATCCTGACCACGGGTGCTTGTCTGTACGGAGTTTGTATGTTCTCCCCATGATCTGTGTGGATTTTCTCCAAGATCTTTGGTGTCCTCCCACAGTCTAACTGTAAATAGCTTGTTCTAAGCTTCCCCCCCAGTCTAGTTTCAGACAAAAATCACTGAGTCAAGCACTTGTGCATCTGAACTTTATTTTGACAAAACACAATTACAGTTCAGCTACTGTGCCTAACCACCGCGGGTTCGATCCTTCTATCTCCTTGATCAAGCCCTCTTAGCCTTGCTCAAGCAGAGACGATCCAGAAGGTCACACAGTCCTAAGCGTTCTCCAGAAGATCGACTCAGGACCTCGTGGGTGCAGTCTTTTATAGGTCCCCGAAACTTGAGGGGCCGAACCACGTGGGGGTGGTCTCTTTACAGCCCAATACAGATATTGATTAACACAGTATACGATAGATTTTTCCCTAACCCAATAATACAGTGACTAATACATTGTATTCAGACGGAACTCCTGAAGAGGAAACAAACATCGCAACATCTGCCTTGATATTCAAGAAATCCAGATAAGGCTCAATGCTTAATCCAATCAACATCTTTCACAGTAAAGCTTTGCAACATTATATACAATGTGTATGCCTGGTTTGCATTCATCCAATCCATTCCATACAATTTGCACCTAATTGTCAGGGTCTGCAGATGTTCCCATTCTCTTCCTGCAGCGCTGATCTAGGCTCTAGACAAACTGGCACCATTCTGCAGCTTGTCCCATTTCTGCAGAAGGCACATTTAAATTGCCCAAATGACCTAGCAGTCCAGAAGTCTTTACTCAATTTTCGGGTGCTGGCCTCTCCAATTTGGCCAGAATTAACACAAAGACGTACAGGTTTATAGGTTAATTGGCTTGGTATAAGCATACATTGTCCCGGGAGTGAGTAGGATAGTGTTAATGTGCGGGACTCGCTGGGCTGAAGGGCCTGTTTCCACACTGTATCTGTAAATTAAACTAAACTAAACTGCAGTTTTTCCCTACACTTAAGGGCACTGTATGAGGTAATTCAAGATTTCTCCCGAGGTTTCCCATGATTCAAACTCGGAGAATGTCCGTAGCGGGTCCGTAGGAGTTCGTGGATGTCTCGTTGCAGTTCATAACGCTATGGACTCCGTAGGTACTGGGGAAATCCGGTAAACTCGTGACTTTTTTTCAACACTGTGAAAAATGTCCACGAATGTCCTTGAAAAATATTTACTCGTACGAGACATACCAACCCGTCTCTTCTGGGCCTCCCCCATTAGCAGAGTGAGGCCGCAAGCAAACTGGACGAACAACACCATATAACCATATAACAATTACAGCACCGAAACAGGCCTTCTCGGCCCTTCCAGTCCGTGCCAACCATTTACTTTCCCCTTGTCCCATCTACCTGCACTCAGACCATACCCCTCCATTCCCTTCCCGTCCATATACCTATCCACTTTACTTTTAAATGTTAAAATCAATCCTGCCTCCACCACTTCTGCAGGAAGATCATTCCACACAGCCACCACTCTCTGAGTAAAGAAGTTCCCCCTCATGTTACCCCTAAACTTCTGTCCCTTAATTCTCATGTCATGCCCTCTTGTTTGAATCTTCCCTACCCTCAATGGGAAAAGCTTATCCATGTCAACTCTGTCTATCCCTTTCATCATTTTAAAGACCTCAATCAAGTCCCCCCCTTAACCTTCTGCGCTCTAAAGAATAAAGACCTAACTTGTTCAATCTTTCTCTGTAACTTTAGTTGCTGGAACCCAGGCAACATTCTAGTAAATCCCCTCTGTACTCTCTCTATTTTGTTGACATCCTTCCTATAATTAGGCGACCAAAATTGTACACCATACTCCAGAATCGGTCTTACTAATGCCCTGTACAAATTTAACATTACTTCCCTACTCCTATATTCAATGCTCTGATTTATAAAGGCCAGCACACCAAAAGCTTTCTTTACCACCCCATCTACATGCGATTCCACCTTCAGGGAACTATGCACAGTTATTCCTAGATCCCTCTGTTCCACAGCATTCCTCAATTCCCTACCATTTACCATGTACGTCCTATTTTGATTTGTCCTGCCAAGATGTAGCACCTCACACTTATCAGCATTAAACTCCATCTGCCATCTTTCAGCCCACTCTTCCAAATGGCCCAAATCTCTCTGTAGACTTTGAAAATCTACTTCATTATCCACAGCACCACCTATCTTAGTATCATCTGCATACTTACTTATCCAATTTTCCACCCCATCATCTAGATCATTGATGTGCATGACAAACAACAGTGGACCCAACACAGATCCCTGAGGCACCCCACTGGTCACCGGCTTCCAACCTGATAAACAGCCATCCACCATTACTCTCTGGCATCTCCCATTCAGCCACTGTTGAATCCATCTTGCTACTCCGCCATTACACAGCCAAAGATTGAACCTTCTTAACCAACCTTCCATGGGGAACCTTGTCAAAGGCCTTACTGAAATCCATGTAGACAACATCCACTGCTTTACCCTCATCAATTTCCCTAGTAACCTCTTCAAAAAATTCAAGGTTTGTCAAACATGACCTTCCAGGCACAAATCCATGTTGACTGTTCTTGATCAGACCCTGTTTATCCAGATGCTTATATATATTATCTCTAAGTATCCTTTCCGTTAATTTGCCCACCACTGACGTCAAACTAACAGGTCTATAATTGCTAGGTTTATTCTGTGAACCCTTTTTAAACAATGGAACAACATGCGCAGTACGCCAATCCTCGGGGACTATTCCCATTTCTAATGACATTTAAAATATTTCTGTCATAGCCCCTACTATTTCTACACTAACTTCCCTCAATGTCCTAGGGAATATCCTGTCAGGACCTGGAGACTTATCCACTTTTATATTTTTCAAAAGTATCAGTACTTCCTCCTCTTTGAATCTCATAGTTTCCATAGCTACTTTACTTTTTTCCCTTACCTCACAGAGTTCAATATCCTTCTCCTTGGTGAATACCGAAGAAAATAAATTGTTCAATATCTCCCCCATCTCTTTTGGCTCTGCAGATAGCTGTCCATTCTGACTCTCTAATGGTCCAATTTTATTCCTCGTTATCCTTTTGCTATTAATATAGCTGTAGAAACCCTTTGGATTTACTTTCACCTTTCTTGCCAAAGCAACCTCATATCTTCTTTTAGCTTTTCTTATTTCTTTCTTAAGATTCTTTTTACATTCTTTATACTCATCTAGCACCTCATTTACTCCATGCCTCCTATATTGTGGATCACCTTGTATTCCACTTGGGTAGCTTACAGCCCAATGCCATGAACAGTGAATTCTCCATATTTAAGCAACCTCTAGCAACCCCCCCCCCCCCCTCCCCCCCGTCTCTCCCCCCCCCCCATGTGCCCATCCTAGACTAACACTGATCCCTTCCAATTCCCACCAACCACCTATATTCCATCCACAATTTGCAACTCTTCAATCCTTTTGTCTTACACAATGGACAATGTTTATCATCTCTGGCCTTGGTGGAACAACCTGCCTATAAACACACTGCTGGTGTTTACTTATTACCTGCCACATTTTGACCTGCCCGTACTCTCTTCCAGCTTCCTATCCCCCCCCCCCCCCCCCCCCACCCTTAATCGCTCTGAAGAAGGGTCCCAAACCAAACCAGCCCAAAGCGTATCCTACCCATATTCTCCAGGATTGCTGCCTGACTTGCTGGAAATATGAAATACTATTTACTGGAAATACTCGCAGGTCAGGTGGCAACTGTTAAGGGAGAAAAGAGGAGTTAGTGTTTCGGGTCAATGCCCTCGGCTCCATAAAACCCTGAGCAAAGGTTGTTAACTCTGCCTCGATCTCGTTCGATGCTGCCTGACCTGCTGAGTATCCAAACTAATTTCTGCTCTTATGTCCAGCCATAGAGTCACACAGCATCTTTCTTATCATCCATGATAAACCATGTGGCTGCTTGCAGTGTAGCGGCTGCTGGCGCTGACAGTGGCTGCCACGGTGTACTGCTCCTTGCTGTTTTGCATGTGTTTGTTCATTTGTGTTGTCTGTTAAAACCCTATTATTAATGTTTAATGTTTTATGTGACATTCCTAACTGTCACCATGTCATGTTGTCACTTGCTGGCGGAGCACCAAGGCAAATTCCTTGTATGTGAATACTTGGCCAATAAACTTAATTAATTCATTTGATCAAGATACCCTATCCAAGTTAATCCCATTTGCCTGTGTTTGGCCCATATCTCGCTAAACCTGTCCAATCTGTCTACCTGTCCAAATTTTTTTTAAATGCTGTTATCGTACCTGTCTTTCCTATCCATGTACCTGTCCAAGATTCTTTCAATGCTACTATAGGACCTGCTTCTCCAGTCCATGTACCTGTCCAATAATTTTTCAATGTTCTCATATTACCAGCCTTTCCTATCCATGTACCTGTCCAAGTGTCTTTTCAATGCTCTTATAGTACCTGCCTCCACTACCTCCCCTGGCAGCTCGTTCCATATATGACACATTGTGGGACATGTACATCTCTTGAATCAGACACTTACAGCACTGAACGGAGGCCATTTGGCCCACTGTACCCATGCTAATCACGCCTCATCTTACCCACATATGATTGGTCAAAAATGAATTAGTTGCTAGAATCTACAGGAGTGCTCTGGCTTCACAATCTGCAAATCTTCAATCCTTTTGTGGTCAGTTTATTATCATATTGCCCGATGCAGCCATCGCAATGCTCACTTGGTCTTGCAGGAAAAAATGTTCCCAATGTTGGACGAGTCCAGAACCAGGGGGTCACAGTTTAAAAATAAGGAGTAGGCCATTTAGGACTGAGTTGAGCAAATCTGTTTTCACCAAGAGAGTTGTGAATCTGTGGAATTCTCTCCCACAGAAGGCAGTAGAGGCCAATTCACTGGATCTTTTCAAGAGAGAGTTAGATTTAGCTGTTCGGGCTAAAGGAATCAAGGGATATAGGGAACAAGCAGGAACGGGATACTGATTTTGGATGATCAGCCATGATCATATGGAATGGCGGTGCTGGCTAGAAGGGCCGAATGGCCTACTCCGGCACCTATTTTCTATATTTCTATCTCGCACTGTTCAGCTGGAGTTTGATTGGATTGTATATGGTTATCCGAGTACCTTTAATCCGCCAACTTCTGGGAGTAACTGAGGTGAGCTGAGTTGGGAAGGACGGTTTGATCCTTTAAATTCCACACTGTTTGAAGTCGTGCCTCCGGGCCCCATCTCTCAGGACCAGACTACCTTCACACACGAGAAAAGGAACTAAGTCAAATATTCAGAGGCTGGGCATGGCCAGAATGCAAGTGCAAATCCTTCAGGGCCCAATTATCCACTACAGATTCAAAACTGTATAATCTCCTGGCAGATTCTCTCTCTCTTTCTCTCTCTCTTTCTCTCTCTCTTTCTCTCTCTCTTTCTCTCTCTCTTTCTCTCTCTCTTTCTCTCTCTCTTCTCTCTCTCTCTCTCTCTCTCTCTCTCTCTCTCTCTCTCTCTCTCTCTCTTTCTCTCTCTTTCTCTCTCTCTTTCTCTCTCTCTTTCTCTCTCTCTTTCTCTCTCTCTCTCTCTCTTTCTCTCTCTCTTTCTCTCTCTCTCTCTCTCTTTCTCTCTCCTCTCTCTTTCTCTCTCTCTCTCTTTCTCTCTCTCTTTCTGTCACTCCTTATATTTCTCTCTCTCTCTCTCTCTCTTTATCTCTTTCTCTCTCTCTCTCTCTCTCTCTCTCTCTTTCTCTTTCTCTCTCTTTATCTCATTATCTCTTTATCTCTTTCTCTCTCTCTTTATCTCTTTCTCTCTCTCTCCCTCTCCCTCTCTTATTTTTGGTGGAAGTTGGAACATGAACAGGCCCTTCGGCCCACATTATCTATGCTGAACATGATGCCACGACCAACTCTATCTGCCTGTATATAATCCATCTCCCTCCAGTCCCTGCGTATCCATGTGCCTATTCAAAAACCTCTATTGTATCTGGCTCCACCACCACCCCTATTCCAGGCACTCGCCACAGAGTGCAAGTGTCAAAAAGCCTGCCCCGCACATCTCCTTTAATTGAAACTGAACTCACTAAAGTTGGATGCAGAAATATAAATACACAAACCCTCTGCCGGTTCACATCTGAGTTGATTCACACTGGGAACTAGGGATAAAAGTTGCTTGGTTCGGAGTCAATCAGGGCATCAGTGTATCGATCCTTGATTAAACTTTGGATCCCGTAGCCGCACCAACAGTAAAATCTCTTGTGTCCGTCCCAAAATCTCCTTCATCTCCACCAATGCTGAATTCTCATCCACACACCTTGCTGGTTAGGAAGGAACCGCAGATGCTGGTTCATACTGAAGATAGACACGGGTCGGAACCCTTCTTCACTCTGCTGGTGTAACGCCATCTATTCCTTCTCCCCAGAGATGCTGCCTGACCCGTTGTGTTACTCCAGCTTTGTGTGTCTTCCTTCGGTTTAAGTGTTCAAGCATTTTCAAGTGTTCAAATATTCATGACTCCTTCAATGTGTTCCGAATCCTTTTTAATCCATAGATACTATTTTTAAAAAAATTATTTAGGGGAATTTTAATAGTCTATCAATGTATCTAAATCACAAAGGCAGTTAAAGGTGTGACGTCTTTGACAGTGAGGCTTCACCTTGCCTCCTCCCAGGCCCCCTCATAGATGAACTGAGGTCCAGGCCAATTTCAATTTTAGAGGCCCACAAACCAAGATCAAGCAGAGGCCCCTCAATTTTAGAGCCCCCCCAAAGGCATGAGGCCTCTGCCAAATGGCACTCGTTGCCCCCCCCCCCCTCTATAGGGCCTTGCCTCCTCCTATTTTGTCAGAGGGTTTGGGTTATGTGGCTTCAATGGCCGAGGGCAATAGTCAAGTTAAATGGTTCTTTATTTGTTACATATGCAACGGCGCAGTGAAATTCATTGCACATGCAGGCGTTGCCATTATTGGTGCCATCATTCAAGGTGCAAGGTTCGGTCAGCCCGCACGCTGGATGTACTGAAGCAGTTCCCGTGAACCAACATCCCTCCTCTGGTCTGGTATTTTTGGGCCACCCCCTGCACATTCCTTGCCTCCTAGAGGCAGGAAACATGTTTCCGATGTTGGGGGAGTCCAGAACCAGGAGCCACAGTTTAAGAATAAAGGATGGGTCACTTTGAACGGAGACGAGGAAACACTTTTTCTCACAGAGAGTGGTGAGTCTGTGGAATTCTCTGCCTCAGAGGGCAATGGAGGCTGGTTCTATGGATGCTTTCAAGAGAGAGCTAGATAGGGCTCTTAAAAATAGCGGAGTCAGGGAATATTCCCTGTTCCTACCTTCTCCCCATATCATAGAAACATTTCTATGTTTCTATGATATGGGGAGAAGGCAGGAAAGGGGCACTAATTGAGGATGATCAGCCATGAATGGCGGTGCTGGCTCGAAGGGCCGAATGGACTACTCCTGCACCTATTGTCCGTTGTCTATTGACTAGCATCACGGCCTGCTGAGTTTCTCCATACTTTTGTGTACCCCAGATACATTTGCTGGCGTAAGCTGGGCCATGCGGTTGCCACGTCAGTTCTGATGAATTCAGAAGCCACTGTTCCCGCCTATACTTGGACACCAGCCGTCAAGATGGAAAGGATGCAGAAACAATTTCCAAGCATGTTGCCAGGAATTGAAGGTAAGAGCTATTGGGAGAAGTTGAGCAGGCTGGGCGTCTATTCCCTGGAGCACAGGAGGACGAGGGGTGATTTTATGCAGGTGTACAAAATCATGAGAGGAATAGATCGAGTGGATGCACTGTCCCTTGCCCAGAGTGGGGAATCGAGGACCAGAGGGCACAGGTTTAAGGTGAAGGGGGAAATTTGGCATCTGGGTAACGTTTTCACACAAAGGGCGGTGGGTGCATGAAAGAGTGGTGGGTGTATGGCAGGGAATATGACAAAGTTAAGAAGTAATTAGATAGGTACATGGATTCGATAGATTTTAAAGGATATGGGCCAAACACAGGCAAGTGGGAATAATGTAAGTATGTAAGTAAGTTTATTGGCCAAATATTCACATACAAGGAATTTGCCTTGGTGCTCCGCCCACAAGTAACACCATGACATACAGTGACAGTTACGAATGACTCAGAAAACACTACACATTAATAATAATAAAACATTCACGATAAAACACCATTGATCAAGCATGTGAACCAACAAAATACCAGATCAAAGGGAGGCTACAGATTATTGGTAGATGGGACTCGTTGGCCGGTGTGGGCAAGTTGGGCCGAAGGGCCTGTTTTCATATTGTATGACTAAATGTTATTCCCTTATCATGTATGTATACACAGTAAACGGGTCGATGGTAACCATGTACAGTCTTTCTGCTGACTGGCTAGCAGGCAACAAAAGGCTTTTCACTGTACCTCGGTACACGTGACAGCAAACTCTATGAATAGCTGTAAACATCCCTGGATCACAGTCTTGGTGAATGCAGAGCTACATTTTGGCGCTCTGTGTAATAATATACATCCCAGCTCAAGCTTCGAACGTATTGTCATTACATTGTTCTGAGTACAAACACCCAAAACGTTCTGTTAAACACCGGTGTGAAAACTCTTCCCCAAAGTGGTTTACCATGCAGGTAGTAAATGATCAAAGGGAATTTTCAATCTCCACATCTCCTTAAGCAGTTCCGAGTAAAATATTATTTGAAATCATTCCTGTGAAAAACCTTGACAGGATTTTTCTACATCGAAGGTGCTGTATAAAAGCAAATTATATTTCTAGAGCCTTATGAAAGGGTACTATATATGCAAGCTGATAATTCCTTCATTATTACCTCCCACTCTGCCACTGTGCTCTGGACAAATGTTGTGCAATTTGCGTTTTTCTCATTTTCACTCATCTTTCCCTCGGTCTGTTTTCCCTTGTTATTCTCCTGAGGTATGGTGTCCACTATTGTTGGGCAGATTTCAGTCTTTCTGCCTCAGTCTCCTCTCTGATATCACTCCTTAAGGGCCTGTCCCACTTGGCCGTCATTGCGACAGGCCGGTAGTCGCGTGCGATTTCATGCGTCCGCACAGCCATCTGGAGCGCGTGACGTCTTTTGAAGATAGACACAAAATGCTGGAGTGACTCAGTGGGACCGGCAGCATCTCTGGAGACAAGGAATGGACGATGTTTCGGGTCAAGACCCTTCTTTCGGACTGAAGAAGTCTCGACCTGAAACATCACCCAATGTTTCTCTCCAGAGATGCTGCCGGTCCCGCTGAGTTACTCCAGCATTTTGTGTCCATCTTCAAATCACGTGACACGCTCCAGACGGCTGTGCGGGTGCATGAAATCGCGCACGACCTTCACAGAACCGTCGAGTGTTAACGCAACCACGTGTAATTTGCGTGCCAAGGACAGGGACAGGCCCTTTAGGCAACAACTCTACCGTTGCGCCACTGTGCCACCCAGGAAAGTCTTTAACTTGGACATTAGTGGGTGCCTGGAACTCACTGTTGTGTTAAAGAAGGAACTGCAGATGCTGGAAAATCGAGGGTACACAAAATGCTGGAGAAATGGAAATCATTGCCAGGAGTGGTGGTGGAAGCAGATACTAAAGTGGCTTTGAAGAGCTTTATGCTTTTAGATAGGTATGTATTTGTGCAGGGAATGGAGGTACATGGTCACGAGCAGGAGAAGGAGATTAGTTTAACTTGGCATCATGGTCAGCATGGGCATCTTGGGCTGAAGGGCCTGTTCCCGTCCTGCACTGTTCTACCTTCTATCTTCTAAACATAATCTGAGCAAATCACCCACCCTTGAACATTGCATGAAGCACGACAACATATTTTGTTTATTCTGGCTACTTCAATGAGGTGAACCATCTCAAGGTAAATTACATAGAAACATAGAAAATAGGTGCAGGAGTAGGCCATTCGGCCCTTCGAGCCTGCACCGTCATTCTATATGATCATGGCTGATCATCCAACTCAGTATCCTGTACCTGCCTTCTCTCCATACCCCCTGATCCCTTTAGCCACAAGAGCCACATCTAACTCCCTCTTAAATATAGCCAATGAACTGGCCTCAACTACCTTCTGTGGCAGAGAATTCCAGAGACTCACCATTCTCTGTGTGAAAAATGTTTTTCTCATCTCCTTCAATCCTTCAATCAGACAAGATTTTATCCTGAATCATTGCAGCCTCAAGTTACTCTTTGATGATTGTTGGGACGGTTGTACTGAGTTTTAGCCTCTTTATCTGGGAAGGGGGAGTGGCAACAAAGATTTGCTTGGAGATACAAGAGTCTACAGACGCTGGAATCGTGAGCAAAGCAAAAATTGTTGGAGAAACGCTGCAGGGCAGACATACTGTGGGGAGAGAATGGATAGACGATGTTTTTTTTCGAGTTGGGACCATTAAGGGCCAGTCCCACTTTCCCGAGTTATTCACGAATTCTCCTGAGTTTTCAAACTCTCAGAATGTTCGTAGCGGCTCGTTATGCCAGCCGTAAGTACACGGGGCACCAGGTAAGTTGGGACGTTTTTTCCAGCCTGGTAGAAAGTGTCCATGAGTAAAAAAATAGCCCCGAGTACTTACGGCAGGCCTAACGAGCCGCGATGATGTATCCACGGACTCGTTACAAACATTCTGCGAGTTTGAAAACTCGGGAGAATTCGTGAATAACTCGGGAATGTGGGACAGGCCCTTGACTTGATGAATTCCTTGGGATGGCTGGACTGATGTACAAGCAGATCGGATCGGTGGGGTTTGGATTTGCCAGAATAGAGAAGAAGTAGAGTGAATTTCAGAGTAGGAGCATGAGTGGGAGAAATGAAAAGCGAGCCTGTGGGTTGGTGGAAAATTCACAGAGAAAGGCAGGGCTCCGGGGAGTGTTGTAGAGCAGAGGGATCAAGGAGCGCAGGCTCATTGTTGCTTGAAAGTGGCATCACAAGTAGACGGGGTGGTCAAGAAGGGTTTCGGCATATTGGCCTTCATCACTCAGAGTATTGAGTCTAGAAGTTGGGGTGGAAGATTGCAACCTTCACGTGGCCAGCCCTGTTTCGACTAATGCAATCAACTCGACGTGCACCAACGGAAGATCAAATAGAACAAGTAGTCCAACAACTTTAGGCTGTGCACGCCACACGAAAGAAGAAGAAGATATCATGTGGCAGTTGTACAACATGCTGTTGATACCAAATCAGGAGTATTGTCTTCAGTTTGGTCACCCTACCTGCCATAGGGAAGAGTAGAGTGGGGATTTACGAGGTTATTGCCAGGGCTTGAGGTCCTAAGGTAGAGAAAGAGGTTGGGCAGGCTAGGACTACATTCCTTGGAGCACAGGAGGATGAGGGGCGACCTTGTATAAGATTGTGAGGGGAGATAGGGTAGATGCACAGTCATTTCAACCGAGTGTGGAGAATGAAGAACAAGAGGCCAACTTAAACCTAAGTTGAGAGTGGAAAGATTTAATAGGAACCAGAGGGGCAACTTTTTCACACAGAGGGTGGTGGGCATGTGGAACGAGCTGCCAGAGGAGATGGTTGAGGGATGGTTCGATAATAACATTTCAAAGACATTTGGACAGTTAAATGGAGTGGAACGGTTCAGAGGGATATGGGCCAAACGCGGGCAGGTAGTGTGTTGTAATTGGGGCATTATGGTTGGCATGGCAAGTTGTTCCGCAGGGCCTGTTTCCATGCTGTATGAATCTACATTTATTGGACGTAATCAATGGTTGAGAAGGCAGAACTAAGGGTCACAGCCTCAGGTTATGGGATATGTCATATGGAACTGAGATGAGGAGAAATGTCTTCACTCACAAGGTAGCGGACCTGTGGAGTTCTCTACTACAGAAGGCTGACTTCTTTTTGCGTGTGGAGTGCACAGCCTAAAGTTGTAGGACGACATGTTCTATTTGATCTTATTTGATTGTGCACGTCGGGTTGATTGCATTCGTCGAAATAGGGCGGACCATGTTAGAGTTGAAATCTCCCACCCCACAGAAGGCTGTGAGGCTGTCATGGTCAAAAGTGATAGGAGCAGAATTTGGGGCCATTCGGCCCATAAAGTCTACTCCGCCATTCAATCATGGCCGATCTATCTCTCCCTCTCAACCCCAAAGTCATAAAAGATTTTCAAGAAGGTGGTAGATATATTTCTTAATGTCATAATGGGGGTCAAGAGTTATGAAAAGAAAGCAGGAAAGGAATTCTAAACAGGATGGCCAGCCTTGATCTTGTAGAGGGGTGAGCTGGTGCAGACGACAGAATGGCCCATTATTTTTCGCAGTCTAGTGAACAAAATGGAAGGAACTCGATTGTCAATCACTACCAAAAGTTTTTTACACCAATTGTAACATGCAGTCACCACTTTTTGTTTAGATTTAGTTTAGAGATACTGCGCAGGCCCTTCGGCCCACCGAGTCCGCACCGACCAGCGATACCCGCACATTAACTCTACCCTACACATATCAGGGACAGTTTACATTTACACCAAGTCAATTAACCGACAAACCTGTACTTCTTTGGAGTGTGGGAAGAAACCGAAGATCTCGGGGAAAACCCTCGCAGGTCACGTAAAAAAACATGCAGACAACACCCGTAGTCCGGATCAAACCCAGGTTTCTGGCGCTGTAAGGATGCAACTCTACCGCTGCGCCACCATACTGCCCTACTGTGGTGCCACCGTGCCGCGCAATTGTCAACCACTTGTATGTCAAAGAGAACGTTTAAAGGAGGAGGGGGAGGATTGAAGAGGTAGTTTGTTGGTTGCCTTTGCAACTGAATCATCTCCAATAAATGCCAGGACTTTACCTCCCTCAGGGTTATCTGTTATTTTCAGTGTGCACCATCTTCAACTGGATTCAACGGCAATAGAAACAATTTTCATTTAGATAGTGGGTTGAACAATCTAGATGCCCAAAGCAATTCCACTCTCCAACTCCAAGGGATCTGGCAAATAAACCTTCTGAACAATTCAATTGAATCACCTTCTATAACACTTATTCTCTACCTGTTGTATTCCACTCAATCACCATGCTTCCAGTATAGAAAGAGAAGTTACAAACGCTACAAAAATGCGTTAGACGATATATTTTCCAACATCAGCTCTTTTGATCATAAATAATAATGCTTGGAAACTTTGCGCCCCCTGACCACGAGAGGACAACAGAAGAGGGCGACTGAATTTTGGAGCCTTCCCTTACTTTGGGAAACTTTGATCCCCGCTGTGTGGGGATGTCTGTGTTAAAGACTATCGTGTTCTGTGCTCTTTATTATTTGTATGGCTGTGTGGAGACCACACCAATTGGCACAAATAAATGTCTCTTGTATCTTGTTCTCGATTGTATCGGTTCTCGGCCCGAATCGCCACCCATTCCTTCCATCCAGAGATGCTGCCCGTCCCGCTTAGTTACTCATTGAGCTGACGGTCCCATGGGAGGAGGCTGTGGACGAGGCTTCTGAAAGGAAAAAAGCTTCGATATTCGAACCTTGCAGCAGAGGCAGAGGAGAGAGGTTGGAGGGTAAGGGTGCGTCCAGTGTAGGTGCGTGCAGGGGCTTTGTAGCCAGTTCCACCGCACGGCTCCTGAGGGAAGTAGGAGTCAAAGGGCAGGCGCAAAGGAGGGCAATAAAAGAACTTGCCAATGCTGCCGAACGGAGCAGTGGATGGAGAGGAAAGATGCTGTCTGGGCTGCCACGTGACCATCTAGAGGCTAGCAATAAGACACACACCCAGACCTGATCAACCTGTGGTGGGCCTGCCTCGACTGAGGGTGTCTTGTGATAAAAGGCCGAAACACCCGGTGACGTTGAGGTACACAACTGGAGATGTGTCTGATTGTTAGCAAAATTCACCTGGTGGTCATACCCAAGAATGTCAATTGTATTGAAATCTGTGGGATTGTAAAGAGCCTGTCCCACCAGCATGCAACTCCATGTGATGAGCGCGACCTAACGTGGTCGCTTGAGCCGTCTGGCGTTGCGGGGCCGGTCCCATTTAGATCGCCGGAGTTGTGCGGAGTTCGTCCCGACATCGCGCGGGGCACCGAAAAACTGACCGTGTGCAAAAATTCCGCGCGGCAACGGCTTGTCGGCTCGCAGTCGCCTCGACGCATTACACACCGCCTCGACGTCGTGGCTCCGTGACCCTCTCTGTGTGTGGCTCCGTGGCCCTCTGTGTGTGTGCCTCTGTGCCCCTCTCTGTGTGCCCCTCTCTGTCCTGGCGAACTTACCTTTAAGACTTCGCTCCAAGTTCGCCTCACTTTGCCCCGCGTTGCGCCACTCACCCGACCTCCGCGCGGTCCCTGCTGGCGGTTTGGGCGCGCTTGCCGCATGCAGGCGCATGCTGGTGGGACCGGCCCTGTACAGGGATCACCCGACCTCCGCGCGGCCCCCGCTGCCGGTTTGGTCGCGCTCACCGCATGGAATCGGATGCTGGTAGGACAGGCCCTTTACACCCAGTCCTACTAATCAATCAATCTCCAGCATTTAGTGTCTACCTCCATTATTATTGTTCTCTTGGTCTATCTCTGTCTTGCCTCCTTTGTACCTTTTTGTTTATCCCCATCATTTCTCTGTTTATTTATTATTTTCCAATTTATAACCTTTATTACTTTCAACTCACCCCTGGTTTAATATTAACATATTTTCCATATAATCCTTCCTGGCACATTGGGTCCATGTAAGCTCACTGACCAATCCCATTCCTCACTAATCCTCCCTGTGTATAATTCCCACACATTGCCCTGTAGGATTGGGGAAAGCAACCAGCCTGCCCCGATTCTACGACTCTCCTGAGAGTACTTTATAGCAAGTAGCCTTTACAGAAGGGTGGCACAGAGGCGCAGTGGTAGAGTTGCTGCTTTACTGAGACAGAGACCAGGGTTTGTTGCTGTCTATCGGTGCTGCATGTTCTCCCTGTGACCGCATGGAATTTCTCATCGTGCACCAGTTTCCTCCCACATTCCAAAGACGTGCAGGTTTGTAAGTTAATTGGCTTCGGTAAAGTAGTAAATTGTCCCTAGTGTGTCGGATAGTGCTAGTGTACGGGATGATCGCTGGTCGGCGCAGACTCGGTGGGCTGAAGGGCCTGTGCCCGCTCTGTATCTCTAGTCCAAATTCACCAAGCAACTCTGTTGGAATGCAGGAGGAAATGGGGACAGCCAGGAGAAATCCCTGTTTGGTTTATTTTATTTTATTTTAGAGACAGCCCACTACGGCCCAACCGAGTCCGCACCGACCATTAACACTGCCCTACACACTAGGGACAATTTTACCTTCACACCAAGCCAATTAACCTACAAACCTGTACATCTTTGGAGTGTGGGAGGAAACCGAAGATCTCGGTGAAAACCCATGCGGGTCACGGGGAGAACGTACAAGCTTTATACAGCCTTAGTCGGGATCGAACCCGGGTCTTTGGAGCTGTCAAGCAGCAACTCTACTGCTGTGCCACAGTGCCATGCCTCTTGCAGTCACAGATTTCAACGGATCGGTCGAAGGATTTGAGGGGCTGTCGAAGGAGGCCTGAAACTCAAATTAAAGAAGGGCACAGACCTGAAAGGTCACCCATACAAAGATGCTGCCTGACCCGCTGAGTTACCCCAGCACTTTGAGTCTTATTGGGGCCTGAAATTCACTGCCTGAGACCCTCGACTGTTATCAAATAATACCTGAACGAACAGTGGAACAGTAGCTTGGGCCAAAGGGTACAAGAAGTGAAATGAGCCTACTACATTGGCTACAGTAGCGGCACAAATATATTGCATTGAACATTTTATACTTCTTAACTAAAAAAAACTCTCTCACTGACCCCCTGCCCTCTGTGATTCCCCCTCCCCTCAAAAAAAATGTCGCTTTACCTTCCCCCTCGACTCCATTCAAGGACCCATGCAGTCATTCCAAGTCCGACAGAGGTTCACCTGCACCTCCTCCAACCTCATCTATTGCATCCGCTGCTCTAGATGCCAGCTGATCGATATCGGTGAGATCATTTCGCCGAACACCTCCGCTCGGTCCGCAATAACCAACCCGACCTCCTGGTGGCTCAGCACTTCAACTCCCCCTCCCATTCCGTATCTGGCCTCTCTGTCCTGGGCCTCCTCCACGGCCAGAGTGAGCAACACCGCAAGTTGGAGGAACAGCACCTCATATTACGCTTGGGGAGTCTGCATCCTCTTGGCATGAACATCGAATTTTCTCAATTCTGTTAACTCTTGCTGTCTCCTCCCCTTCCTACCTCTCCCTCAGCCCTCGGGCTCCTCCTCCTCCTTTTTCCTTTCTTCCCCCCGCCTCCCCCCCGCCTCCCCCCACCCCCTATCAGTCTGAAGAAGGGTTTTGGCCCGAAACGTTGCCTATCTCCTTCGCTCCGTAGATGCTGCTGCACCCGCTGAGTTTCTCCAGCATTTTGCGTACCCTCGATTTTCCAGCATCTGCAGATCCTTCTTCAACAATTATACTTCTTATATGTTGTACCTTTTCAATGATTCTATAAACACTTTATATAAAGCTATTCTCCTTAGTCTCTTAAGATAGACACAAAAAGCTGGAGTAACTCAGCAGGTCAGACAGTATCTCCGGAAAAAAGGAATAGGTGATGATTCGGGTTGAGACCCTTCTTCAGACGCCCCTCAATGCAAAACATCACCTATTCCTTCTCTCCAGAGATGCTGTCTGACCCACTGAGTTACTCCAGCTTTTTGTGCCTATCTTCGGTTTAAACCAGCATCTGCAGTTCCCGCCTACATTCCTTTAGACTCTTGTTCAGTTTGCAACCGCATTGTTTCGGGGTGAGAGCTACTTGCATCTAGCACAACTGACAGGTATTTTTAACGGGTTATTGATTTTTAGCAGCCCCGAACCAAGGGGCCTCCTCTCCCAGGGATCTGTTGCTGCTTTCAGCCAGGAGGTGGAATGTAACAACTTCCCTGGTGAACGAATGAGTCCGACCTTCCAAGATGCACGAGCTGTCCCAATTTCCCAGTTCCCTACCCATCCGAGTGCACTCTTTGGGCAAAGGTGGACCTTCTGCCATTCCCTCCAGGCCAAGACACATGCGGAGACAGCCGACAAAATGCTAGAGGTAGTGATCAACAAATGACGTGCCATGCAGCAAATCTTCTCCTGCTTTGCACACTATAATCGACGGCTATGGAACAAGTGGATAGGTATATGGACGGGAAGGGAATGGAGGGGTATGGTCTGAGTGCAGGTAGATGGGACTAGGGGAAAATAAATGGTCGGCACGGACTGGAAGGGCCGGGAGGGCCTGTTTCCGTGCTGTAATTGTTATATGGTTATATGTTATATGGTTACTTCCAGTTTCCAGCCCCGCGACGTGGATACTTCTGCTACGGGGCCAATGCACCAGTTAATATTATGTGAGATTTTTTCCTCACAATTTTTCAAAGATAGAATAGTGTCATAGAGTGATACAGTGTGGAAACAGGCCCTTCGGCCCAACTTGCTCACACCGGCTAACATGTCCCAGCTACACAAGTCCCACCTACCTGCGTTTGGTCCATATCCCTCTAAACCTGTCCTATCCATGTACCTGTCTAAATGTTTCTTAAAAATTGGGATAGTCCCAGCCTCAACTACCATGTTCCATACCTCCACCATCCTCTGTGTGAAAAAGTTACCCCTCAGATTCCTATTAAATCTTTCCCCCCACCTCACTTTAAACCTATGCCCTCTGTTTCTTGATTCCCCTACTCTGGGCAAGAGACTCTGTGTGTCTACCCGGTCTATCCCTCTCATGATTTTATACAAATTTTCAAAGATTTTTTAGAATATAGAACATAGAACAGTACAGCATAGGACCAGGCCCTTCGGCCCACAATGTCCGTGCCTAACATGATGCCAATTTAGACACAAAGGGCTGGAGTAACTCAACGGGTCAGGCAGCATCTCTGGAGGCAAAGACACAGGTGATGTTTCAGGTCGGGACCCTTCTTCAGACTGAAAGTGGAGGAGGGGAGATAACATGGGGTGGGAAAAGGTCAGAACAGAAGAACAGAACGAGATGAGGAGAAATGTCTTTAGTCAGAGGGTGGTGAATCTGTGGAATTCTTTGCCACAGAAGACAGTGGAGGCCAAGTCAGCAGATTTATTTAAAGGTAGAGATAGATAGATTCTTGATTAGTGGGGTTATGGGAAGAAGGCAGGAGAATGGGGTTAGGAGGTAGAGATAGATCAGCCATGATTGAATGGCGGAGTAGACTTGATGGGCCGAATGGCCGAATTCTACTCCTATCACTTATGACCTTAAGTGGGGGCAAATTTAGTTTTTTTTTCTAGTTTTAGTTTTTAGAGATAGAGAGTGGAAACGGACCCCTTGGCCCACCGAGACCACGCTGACCAACAATCACCTGGGCACGGCACGGTGGCACAGCGATAGAGTTGCTGCCTCACAGCGCTTTCAGCGCCAGAGACCCAGGTTCGATCCTGACTCCGGGTGCTGTCTGTACGGAGTTTGTACGTTCTCCCCGTGACCTGCGTGGGTTTTCTCCGGGATCTTCGGTTTCCTCCCACACTCCAAAGACTGACAGGTTTGTAGGTTAATGGTTTGGTATGAATGTAAATTGTCTCTAGTGCGCAGGATAGTGTTAATATGCGGGGATCGCTGATCAATGCAAACTCAGCGGGCCGTAGGGCCTGTTTCTGCGATGTATACCGGTATCTGCATCACTAGTTCTATCCGACATTCTAGGGACGATTTACAGAAGCCAAGTAACTGAGAAAACTGCATGTCTTTGAACTGTGGGAAGAAACTGGAGCACCCGGAGAAACTCACAGGGAGAACGTACAAATTCTGTACAGCCAGTACCCATAGTCAGGATCAAACCCGGGCATCTGGCACTGTAAGGCATCAACTCCACCGCTGAACCAATGGGTATGGTTTGCATAGATACGTACTTATTGGTAGGCTGGACATGATGGGCAGAAGGGCCTTTTTCTGTGCTGTATGAATATAATACTAATGGAAGATGGCTCGGTTACACAACTAACCCTACATGTGATGTTTTCTTCAGAGTTCAGAATGGAGCAGTGGTAGTTTAGTGTAGTTTAGAGATACAGGAAACAGCACGGAAACAGGCCCTGCGGCCCATCGAGTCTGTACCGACCGGCGGTCCCCACACACTAACACTATCCCACATTTTTTTACAATTATACCAACGAATGAACGAACGAATAGTTTATTTCGGTCATACATTAAAAAGAAGAAAACTTTACAATCTGTGTGAATATGAACCAACACTGTACCCATTTCACACAACATTCACATAATCAATGACCAAAAATGGAATAGGCTGAAGCCACAAAGCTTATTTTTGCCTATCCTATACAATCCATAAAATAGCCCAGAATATCAGCATTATAAAGGGAAGAAAAAAAAACATTTACTGTAAATTGTAATCCTTAGGTATTTTACTTTTGAATAATTTTACATTATAATCCTTAATTATTTTACATTTTAAGGCTTTTTTGAAACTCAACGGAGAGCTACAAAATTTCAACTCATCACTAAGATCGTTCTGTAATTTGACGCCCAAAACTGAGATTAATCTATATTATAACCATATAACCATATAACAATGACAGCACAGAAACAGGCCTTCTCGGCCCTTCCAGTCCGTGCCGACCATTCATTTTCCCCTAGTCCCATCTACCTGCACTTAGACCATACCCCTCCATTCCCTTCCCGTCCATATACCTATCCACTTTACTTTTAAATGTTAAAATCGATCCTGCCTCCACCACTTCTGCAGGAAGATCATTCCACACAGCCACCACTCTCTGAGTAAAGAAGTTCCCCCTCATGTTACCCCTAAAAATCTGTCCCTTAATTCTCATGTCATGCCCTCTTGTTTGAATCTTCCCTACCCTCAATGGCAAAAGCTTATATTTTACATTGGTTCTCCCTTTACATGTTTCAAAAATACACAATCCTCTTAAATTATAATGTCCTTCTCTTAATTTTGTTTTTTTGACTACAAGCAGGAAGGCTTTTATTCCTAACTCGGAAAAGTATTTCTAATGTCTTTACATGCACAATATCCAAAATGTTTAAGGTGCCGGACTTTATGAATACCAAGCCAATAAACCTACAAACCTGCAAATCATTGGAGTGTGAGAGGAAACCAAATATCTTGGAGAAAACACGCGCATGTCACGGGCAGAACGTACAAATTCCACACAGACAAGCACATGTAGTCAGGATCGAACCCGGGTCTCTGCTGCCGTATAACCTGCTGCCTGCCACAGGTGGAGTTGCTGCCTTGCAGTGCAAGAGACCCAGGTTCGATCCAGCAGCACTACAGATGTACTCCGTAAAAACTATTATAAAGGACCAAGAAATAAGGTCAGCTCTCCTCATAACAAATGCTCCATCCCAGGAAACATCCTGCCAGCATCTTTTGCACTCTCCCCTTTAATAAAAAAGAAATGGCAAAAATAAAGACCGTTGCATTAAAATAACCGAAGTGAAGGAGATAATGAGTGAGTCATGCAGCACAGAAACAGGCCCTTCAGCCCATCGAGCCTGTACCGACCACCAAGCAACCATTTTGCACTCGTCCCATTTCATTCTCGCCTACGTTCTCATCAAAGCACCCCATGTTCTGCCACTTGTTCAGCAGGGGACAATTCACCTACCAGCCTGCATGTCTCTGGGACGCTGTTGATCCTGAAGGAACCAGCACTGTAGCAGGGGGAGAACGTGCGAATCTTACGCAAGGTAGACCAGAGGTTGTGATCGAACCTGTGTTAGCTGGAGGTATGAGGAAGCAACCACTCATTGTGCCACTGTGGTGAATAGTTATCTTAGATCAGCGTAGCATAGTTGTAGACCAGGACTAGCACTAATCGGTGCATTTTAAAGGAAACAAAACCTTTGTGTCGGATTAGTTCCCTGTTAACAGCCTGTCAGGATATGCAATACTTTCAATGGGAGCGGAGGAATTATAGATTTGTCGTCAATGTTATTTTTTTTTGTGCTCTCAGAATACTAAAGAATGGATCCATGGCAATTTGTTGCCATTTCTGGTGTGAGAACGTGCACGAAGGGATTGAGGAGACTATCTCTACTGAAAGACACAAAATGCTGGAATAACTCAACGGGACCGACAGCATCTCTGGAGAGAAGGAATGGGTGACGTTTCAGGTCGAGACTGAAATTGGGTCTTGACCCGAAATGAAACCAATTTATTTTTCTCCAGAGATGTTGCCTGACCCGCTGGGCTACTCCAGCATTTTGTGTCTATTCAATGTTGTTATTGTTCCTGCCTTAGCCACTTTGTCTGGCAGCTCTGCGCTGGGCCTCACTCTGACAATGGAGGAGGCCCAGGACAGAAAGGTCAGATTGGGAATGGGAGGGGGAGTTAAAGTGCTGAGCAACCGGGAGATCAGGTATGTAGGTAGCGCAAATTAGAGAAACAGCACCTCATGTTTTGCTTGGGTCATTTACATCGCCCAGCGCTATGAATGTAGATAGATAGATAGATAGAATGCCATTTATTGTCATTTAAACATACAACGTTCTAACGAGATTACGTTCCTGCAGTCTTAACAGCAAAAGAAACAAAACACACAATTAACACAATTCCACACAAAACATCCATCACAGTGAATCTCCAAACACCTCCTCACTGTGATGGAAGGCAAAAGTCTTATCTCGTCCCTGTTCTTTATTCTTCTTCTCCTGCAGTTAAGCAGAAACTGCTGCAGTGAGCTGATCGAGGCTTTTGATGTTAGAGCCCCCCCCCGGCGGGCGATGGTAAGTCCCGCGGCGGTTTAATCTGCGCCGGGCGATGTAAGGCCCCGCTCCGGGTCGATTTAAACCCCTCGACTTGTTGCCGTTGCGGGAGCTCCGAAAAGCTCCGATGTTGCCGTCCACAGGGCCTGCAGCCGGAGCCTCCGAAGCTCTGAAGTCGGGCCGCAGCCGCGCGCCTCCACTGCGCTCTGCGCTCCAAAGTCGGCCAGCTCCGCGATGGTGAGTCTGCAGGCTCTGCGACTGGAGCCCCAGGTCGCTTCCGGTTGGAGGCCACCGCCTCCACGATGTCAGGCCGCAGCGACAACGGAGACTCGACAGGGAAAAGGTTAAATCCCCCGTGCAGGGAAGAGATGAAAAAGTTTCCCCCACCCCCCCACATATACACAGCTAAAAATAAAATAAAACTAAAACCAAAAACATTCACCCAACAGGACAAAAAAAAAGAAAAGACAGGCGGACTGCAGTGGCCACTGCCGCGAGGTGCCACCATTTTGGAATCTCTAACCTCTAATAGCCCATGCTTTCCCTCTCTCTCCACCCCTCCCCATTCCCAGTTCTCCCACCAGTCTTACTGTCTCCGACTACATTCCATCTCTGTCCTGCTCACTCTCCTGTTATCAGTCTGAAGAAGGGTCTTGACCTGAAGCGTCGCCCATTCCTTCTCTCCAGGGATACTGCCTGTCCCGCTGAGTTACTCCAGCATTTTGTATCTCACGCAGATAAACCTTTTGCCTGCTCTGTTATTCATAGCATCTTCATATAATTCGAAACATGAAAAATGTAGATTGGGTCTGAGAGAAAATGCTCGCTCAATGCATATTGAAACCATTAAACCCTTTTCTTTATATCAACGACAGAATTCAACTGATAAATGAATCACGCTGCGATTTTGCATCCTTTCATACTTTGAACGTTGCTGAGAACCTGTTGGATAGTGGATTACGATGGACGTTAAATGGCAAAGCTATCCTGTCTCATTGGCAACCTTTTAATTAAATAACAAAACTGACTTTATCTTCTCTCATCCTTCCTTGAAAGATTTCTTTTGTCCAATCTGACTTGAAACTGAAAGAGAGATTTAGTTGAGATGTTCAAAAGTTATGAAGGTGCTTTAATGAAGCACTTGAAAGGAATGAGTTCGCGGTGGCAAGTGTGGGTCGACAGCTAGGGGACTTGGAAGACAGATAATTGGCAAAGACAGCAAAACGAAAAGCTATGGAGTATTATCGGCGAGTAGTATTGGCCTGGAATGCAGCTAGAACTCACAACTCTCAACCACAGAGCCACGACCTCTTGTGGCAGAAGAAGAGTCTCGACCCGAAATGTCATCCATTCCTTCTATCCAGAGGTGCTGCCTGTCCCGCTGAGTTACTCTAGCAGTTTGTGTCTATCCCACAGGTGAAGCAAGATGCACCAAGGAAGCTGGTGGAATCCAGGACACTATGGAAAGATATAATCACGCCTGATTTTTGAGATTATGCTCTCCCATTTCATAAACAATAGACTATAGGTGCAGGAGTAGGCCATTCGGCTCTTCAAGCCAGCACCGCTCTTGTTCTTGCCATCTTGTTCTTCCCATCCTGCCATCTTGTTCTTGCTAAACAAGTTCTTGCCATCTTTTAATTGAGTTCATAAGATCATAAGGTCATATGTGACAGAAGTAGACTAATTAAGTCTACTCCACCATTCAATCATGGCTGATCTATCTCTCTCCCCTAACTCCATTCTCCTGCCTTCTCTCCATATCCTGGCCTAATCAAGAATCTATCAATCTCTGCCTTAACAATATATGTGTGCTTAGTTTAGGCACATTTTAGAGATACAGCATGGAAACAGGACCTTCAGACCACCGAGTCCGCACCGACCAGGGATCCCCGCACACTTTTGGGGCTGTCCCACTGTTCGAGCTAATTCAAGAGTTCTCCCGAGTTTCCCCGGATTCGAACTCGGAGAATTACGGTAATAGCCGCTCATAGATACTCGGGGCTCTCGTGGACATTTTTCAACATGTTGAAAAATCTTCACGAGTCTTCACGAGCTTACCGCGTTTTCCGAGTACCTGCCGTTATCGTTACGAGCCGCTAAGAGACGTCCCCGAGCTCCGACGTACCCGCTACGCACATTCTATGTAATTACCACGAGTTTTTTTTTTTTTTAACTCAGGAGAGCTCTTGAATTACCTCATACAGTGGGACAGGCCCTTTACATATCCTACACACTAGGGACAATTTTACATTTTCTTATACCAAGCCAATTAACCTACAAACCTGTGCGTCTTTGGAGTGTGGGAGGATACCAAAGCGCTCTGAGAAAACCCACGCAGGTCACGGGGAGAACGTATAAGCTCTGTATAGATAAGAAGAAACATTGGAAGAAAAATAGATAGGATAGTCTGAATCTTTTTACCCATGTAAAGAGAGGCAAAAGCAGGAGGACAAATGTTTAAGGCAAGATGATGTGGTTTTAATGGGGATTTGAGGGGAGAGGTTTTTTTAAAATATAGATAGCCAGGGGAATAGATTGGGTAGATGCACATAATCTCTTACCCAGAGTAGGGGAACAAGCACCAGAGGACATAGGTTCAAAGTGAGGGTGAAAGATTTAATAATAACCCGAGGGGTGCATTTTTCACACCAAGGGTGGTAGGTGTATGGAACGAGCTGCCACAGGAGGTAGTTGAGACAGTTACTGTTGTGACATTTAAGAAACATTTAGACAGGTATATGGATAGGGCAGGTTAAGAGGGATACGGGCCCAATGCAGGCAGGTGGGACTAGAGTAGATGGGTCATGTTGCCCAGTGTGAGCAAGTTGGGCTGAAAGACTCTATGAATGATTGATATCTGGAATTTGCTGCCAGAGTAAGCAGCGGAATTAGGTTCAAACATAGCATTTAAAAGACATTTAGTCAACCACTTGGATTGGCAAGACATAGAAGGATGGGTACAATCAGAATTGGTGTGAAGAAGGGTTCTGACCCCAAACGTCACCTCTTCCTTTTCTCCAGAGATGCTGCCTGACCTGCTGAGTTATTCCAACATTTTGTGTCTATCTTTGGGATAAATCTGCAGTTCCATCCTACACAAAATGGTCATCGTGGACATCATGGACTGAAGTGCCAACTTGTGTGCTGTGCATCTCTTTGACTCTATAACTCAACAATGCTTATTCGGTTGGAACTGCCTGTCAATGAGAAAGGCCAATAATTGAGTTGACCTTGCGATATAACACCTAATTTTGTCACAGTTCCCAGTAGTTAAGTGGACTCTTAAGTGCCTTTGGCATTTCTGAAGCCTGTGCATAAGTCGTTGATGGGAAGTATATGTGGATGTGATTTACTGATTGCCAACTTTCTCCCTTCATCTCTCTCGCAAGCTTTTTTTCCTTCACAACGTTTCCTCCTGCTCCAAGTTGAAATATCTCTTCCCGTTTTGTTGGGAAACATTCCCGTTTCGTGGAATTAAAATGAACTGCAGATGCCGGTTTATACCAAAGATGGACACAAAATGCTGGTCAGGCAGCATCTGCGGAGAAAATGGATGGGTTACGTTTTGATTCGGAGGTCTTCTCCAGATTGGGACCCAACCCAAAACGTCACCCATCCATTTCTTCCAGTGATACTGCCTGACCCACTGTGATATTCCAGCATTTTGTGTCTAACTCAGTCATACAGGCCTTTCTCCCCAACTTGCCCATGCTAACTAACATGCCGCATCTAAACTAGTCTCACCCTCCTGCATATGGCCCATATCTCCCTAAGCCTATCCTATCTACATGCCTCTAAATGTTTCTTATCTATGCACCTGTCCAATTGTTTATTGAACGTTGCGATGGTACCTGCCTCAACTACCTCCTCCATCCACCCACCACACTTGGTCAGGTTCCTATTAAATCTTTACCCCCCTCACTTCAAACCTATGTCCTATGGTTCTCTATTTCCTTAGTCTGGGCAAAAGACTGTGTACTTACCCGATCTATTCCTTCGTACACAAAACCCCTGTTTCATGCTTTGGGATGTTTTATCATAATTATGTCTAACTATAAACATCAATGCCACATTTATTGTTGTCAGTATTTTGGTCCAACTCGCAGAGCAGCGGTTTAGCCCCAGTGACCTCTCTTCGTCTGGGAATGCGGGGATGAAGCATGGCAACGCAAACCTCAAAGACCTGAAGGAGTTGACTGCAGACTATCAAATGGGGAAGAAGTTGTTTTGTTGATGAACGGAGATCCTTCTGCTGATGCCCACCATTGTAGACCTTCTTCCATATTGGACAGGTTCACGGCACTTCACCTCAAAGTGCTGGCACAAAGAAAGGCTCGGTAACCTCTTTACCTTCACTTGTGTGGCTGAGGCATTGCTCATACCATGAGCATACCAAGTGGTCTACTGAAGTGATAGGTCAATGGTGGTGGTACAGTGGTAGAGTCACTGCCTCACAGCGTCAGAGACCCGGCTGCAAAACCTTGCTCATATTGGTGCCCCATTGAGACGACACGTGAAATGTTGTGTATCGGTCAGGTCTCTGCCCAAGGGAGTGTATACTTGTTGCACAAGGGATGTCAGGATGTCCTGGGATGTCAGGACTTTCATATGAGGAAAGATTGGATAGACTCAGCTTGTACTCGCTGGAATTTAGAAGATTGAGGGGGGATCTTATAGAAACTTACAGAATTCTTAAGGGGTTGGACAAGCTAGATGCTGGAAGATTTTTCCCGATGTTGGGGGAGTCCAGAACAAGGGGTCACAGTCTAGGATAAGGGGGAATTCCTTTAGGACCGAGGAAAACATTCTTTACACAGAGAGTGGTGAGTCTCTGGAATTCTCTGCCACAGAAGGTAGTTGAGGCCAGCTCATTGGCTATATTTAAGAGGGCGTTAGATGTGGCTTGTGGCTAAAGGGATCAGGGGGTATGGAGAGAAGGCAGGTACGGGATACTGAGTTGGATGATCAGCCATGATCACATTGAATGGCGGTGCAGGCTCAAAGGGCCGAATGGCCTACTCCTGCACCTATTTTTCTATGTTTCTATGTTTCTAAGGACTCCAGGGAAAGTTCACCACGTTGACTGATGGAGGTAACTTTGTCATATGAGGAGAGATTGTCCTAAGATGGCGCCTGCCACCGGCGACTTTTTGCTAACAGCCAAACAGAAGATGATTACTTACAGCAACAAGCAACTTACCTGATCGGTTTTATTTATTCATGTGTGTATATATTTATACAATGGTATATGGACACACTGATCTGTTCTGTATTCATGCCTACTATACTTGATTGGTAATATTTTAGTGAACCATATTATGTATGCAGATGATCTTGTGGTCTTTAGTCCATCTAGCGCTGGTCTCCAGCAGCTCCTTACTACATATTCCGTTTATGGTGTGGAACATGACATTAAATATAATGCTAGTTAGAGTGCTGTTATGGTCTGTAGAACCAAAGAGGATAAAAGCCAAAAATATCCTGATTTTAAATTATCTGACAACAATCTTAGTGTCTGTAATAAGATAAAATATCTAGGGCATATTATTACAGAACAAATGACAGATGATAAGGATATTTATAGGCAACAGATGCAATTATTAAGAAAGCTCATCAGCGCCTCTACTTCCTGAGAAGATTACGGAGAGTTGGTCTGTCAAGGAGGACTCTCTCTAACTTCTACAGGTGCACAGTAGAGAGCTTGCTGACCGGTTGCATCGTGGCTTGGTTCGGCAATTTGAGTGCCCTGAAGAGGAAAAGACTACAAAAAGTAGTAAACACTGCCCAGTCCATCATCGGCTCTGACCTTCCTTCCATCGAGGGGATTTATCGCAGTCACTGCCTCAAAAAGGCTGGCAGCATCATCAAGGATCCACACCACCCTGGCCACACACTCATCTCCCTGCTACCTTCGGGTAGGAGGTACAGGAGCCTGAAGACTGCAACAACCCGGTTTAGGAATAGCTACTTCCCCACAGCCATCAGGCTATTTAACTTGGCTCAGAACTCTGAACATTAATATTCCTCCATCTGTTATTTGCACTTTATTAATTTATTAATTCATGTGTGTATTTACGTATATAATTGTAGTCAATGCCTGCTATGTTCTGTGTGCTATGCAAAGAAAGATTTTCATTGTCCTGTCAGGGACACATGACAATAAACTCTTTTGACTTTGACTTTGAACGACGCATGCTGTATATACAGGCAAATATCCTCTTGCGTAAATTTGGTGCGTGTGCAGATGCGGTGAAGATGTTGCTATTTGGAGCATACTGCACACCCCTCTACACTGCGCACCTGTGGTCGAACTATTTAAAGATAAGTATGCAGAGACTAAAGGTGGCATATAACGATGCCATGAGAACACTGCTAAGGCAACCAAGACGGTGTAGTGCCAGTAATATGTTTGTGGCTGCAGGAGTCAGTACTTTAGAAGCTATCCTAAGACACCAAATGTATACATTCGTTTGCAGGATAAATGACTCTAAAAATGTGCTTATTGTGGCCTTGACAAACATAAGGGTTAGCACTACACGCTACGAATCCCAGCTGTGGAGACACTGGTATCGTTGTCTCGTTGTACAACATTGATCTTGTTTTACTCTGGATTTTTAACTTAAGTATTGTGGGTTTTTTAAATATATAAATTATGATGTTTTTATGTGATTTACCATAATTTTATATATATTTATGATATTTGATATGCAATGCATTTTTAATGTAATGTCGCCTCTTGTCTGGACCTTGAGTCCGTAATAAAGATATTATTATTATTAATATTATACTCTGTTGTGCTGAAGCAAAGCAAGAATTTCATTGTCCTATCTGGGACACAATGACAATGAACTCACTTGAATCTTGAATGTAGACTATTCCTGTACTTGCTCGATATAAGAAGAACGAGAGGACATTTCATTGAAAGATATAAAAGGCTTGCATTGTAGAAGCAGCTTTGGTGCTCACCCCAGCTGGGATGTCAAAGCAAGGTCCACCATCCCAAAATACAAGGATGGCCATTCACAGCTATGAGCAGAAATCTCTTCACCCAGAGAATGGTGAATCTTTGACATCCAGTCCCCAGGAGGGTTTTGGAAGTGCGGTTGTTGAGTGTGTTCAACCATAGAAGTTTGTTTGGATGTAAAGAGTTTGAAGTGACATTGGTTGGTACATAAAGTGGCACTGAGGGACATGATCAGCCGTGGTACATTGAAGAGAGGATAAGGCTCATGGTGCAAAATCCCTCTTCTCACCTCTCCAATCATGCAGGAGGTGGAAGTGTAAATGCCCTGTCCCACTTTCCCGAGTTATTCATGAACTCTCCCGAGTTTTCCCCTTGATTCGAACTCGGGGAATGTCGGGTAATGTCGGTAGCGAGTCCGTAGGAGTTCGTAGATGTTTCGTAGCGGCTCGTAATGCCAGACGTAGGAACTCGGGGCATCAGGTAAGTCGGGACGTTTTTTCAACATGTTGAAAAATGTCCTGGAGTAAAAACAAATAGCCCCAGGTACCGACAGCTGGCATCTCCGAGTTTGAATCTAGGGCAAAACTCGGGAGAGTTCGTGAGTAACTCGGGAAAGAGGGACAGGGCTTTTAAAATGCACACCTCCAGATTCAGGGACAGTTTCTTCCCAGCTGTTATGGGGCAACTGAACCATCCTATCATCAACTAGAGAGTGGTCCTGACTTTCCATCTACCTCATTGGAGACCCTCAGACTATTTTTACTCAGACTTTACAGGACTTTATCTTGGATTAAACATTATTCCCTTTATCCTGCATCTGTACACTATGGACGGATTGATTGTAATCATGTACAGTATAGTCCTTTCGCTGACTGGATATCATGCGGCAAAAAAGCTTTTCACTGTACCTCAGTACACGTGACTATACTAAATTACCTAAAAATTCACCCATTCCAAAATTTAATTCTTATATATTTTTGATGCATTTGCCAAATTGCTTATTATTTTTAAAACTTCCAAAAGTATTTTAGAAAACAGCCCCAAAGGCTTAATTTTAATTGACAGAACTGTGGCCAAGTATTTTACAATGAGGTTGTTAAAATGTAGTCAATGGGCAGAAACTATTGACAAATTGTGTGTTTGTACGGGGATATGTAATTATATATGCGTACCATTGAACTCAGTGGGGTGAATGTTTTAGTGAAAATGCAAATGGTAATGAGTGGCCTTGGAGGTGCAAATATTATTCTCAGTGTAATTGTTTTATCTTCAAAACTGAAAGTTGATGCATTTGTCCTGATCTCTCAAATAACCAAAGCATACCTGTTCTTGCCAAGCATTGATAATAGACAATAGACAATAGGTGCAGGAGTAGGCCATTTGGCCCTTCGAGCTAGCACCGCCATTCAATGTGATCATGGCTAATCATCCAACTCAGTATCCTATACCTGCCTTCTCTCCATACCCCCTGATCCCTTTAGCCACAAGGGCCACATCTAACTCGCTCTTAAATATAGCCAATGAACTGGCCTCAACTACCTTCTGTGGCAGATAATTCCAGAGACTCACCACTCTCATTGTGAAAAATGTTTTCCTCATCTCTGTCCTAAAGGAATTCCCCCTTATCCTTAGACTGTGACCCCTTGTTCTGGACCTCCCCAACATCGGGAACAGTCTTCCTGCATCTAGCCTATCCAACCCCTTAAGAATTTTGTAAGTTTCTATTAGATCCTGCCTTCTCCCCATATCCCCTGACTCCACTATTGTTAAGAGCCCTATCTAGCTCCCTCTTGAAAGCATCCAGAGAACCTGCCTCCACCGCCCTCTGAGGCAGAGAATTCCACAGACTCACCACTCTCTGTGAGAAAAAGTGTTTCCTCGTCTCCGTTCTAAATGGCTTACTCCTTATTCTTATAATAACTAGAACAAACTGAACCACCAGTAAAAAACAGTGTAAAGTCAATCCAAAAAAATTGCACAAACAAAAAACACCCCAAATAAGTTGGAAGACGCAGAGTGCAGGTGAAACCCAGCGAGTCAGGTAACATGTTTCAGAAGGAACTGCAAATGCTGGAAAATCGAAGGGGGAGAAAAATGCTGGAGAAACTCAGTGGGTGAGGCAGCATCTATGGAGCGAAGCAAATAGGCAACGTTTCGGGCCAACGCGTGAGGCCACACGCCAGACACTCCAGACACCTCCTCTTACTTATCCTTGAACCATGATCCCACAGACGAGCACCAGGCCACTATCTCTAGCACCATCACTGGCTTCATCAACTCCGGCTCCCTGCCCTCCCAAACCTCATCATTCCCCAGCCCGGCACTGCCCGATTTTACCTTCTCCGTAAAATCCACAAACCTGACTGTCCTGGAAGACCCATTGTTTCTGCCTGTTCGTGCCCTACAGAACTTATTTCCACATACCTCGACTCCATCCTATCCCCCCTGGTTAAATCCCTCCCTACCTATGTTCAAGACACCTCGCACGCTCTTTGTCCACTCCAGGAGTTCCATTCTCCAGGCCCCCATTCCCTCATCTTCACCGTGAATGTCCAGTCACTCTACACCTCCATCCCCCACCAGGAGGGTCTCAAAGCCCTCCTTTTCTTCCTTGACCGGAGAAGCAACCAATCCCCGTCTACTGATACTCTCCTCCGCCTAGCAGAGCTGGTCCTTACCCTGAATAGCTTTTGTGTTTGCCTCCTCCCATTTCCTCCAAATACAAGACATAGCTATGGGCACGAGCATGGGCCCCAGTTACGCCTGCCTCTTTGTAGGGTACGTCGAACAATCAGTGCTCGAGACGTTCAGTGGTCCTATCCCCAAAATCTACCTCCGCTACATTGACGACTGCATTGGTGCTGCTTCCTGCACCCAAACACAACTGACTGACTTCATCCATTTCACCACTAACTTCCATCCGGCACTCAAATACACCTGGACCATTTCCAATATTTGACCATTCCTTGACCTCACTATCTACATTGCAGGTGATAGCCTTGTGACCGACATCCACTATATACCCACTGACTCCCATGGCTATCTGGACTACACTTCTTCCCAACCTGCTTCCTGTAAGGACTCCATCCCCTATTCCCAATTCCTCCGTCTACACTGCATCTCCTCCCAGGATGCGGTGTTCCACACCAGGGCATCGGAGATGTCCTCATTCTTCAGGGAACGGGGGTTCTCCTCCTCTACCATAGACGAGGCTCTCACCAGAGTCTCCTCCATACCCCTTGACTCTGCTCTCACTCCCCATCCCCCCCACTCGTAACAAGGGCAGAGTCCCCCTAGTCCTCACCTTCCACCCTATCAGCTGTCTCGTACAACAAATAATCCTCCGCCATTTTCACCACCTCCAACGTGACCCCACCACTCGCCACATCTTCCCATCTCCTCCCCTGTTCGATTTCCGCAGAGATCACTCCCTCCGTAATTCTCTGGTCAATTCATCCCTTCCCACCCCAAACCACCCCCTCCCCGGGCACTTTCCCTTGCAACCGCAAGAAATGCTGCACTTGTCGCTTTACCTCCCCCCTCGACTCCATTCCAAGGACCCAAGCAGTCTTTCCAGGTGCGGCAGAGGTTCACCTGCACCTCCTCCAACCTCATCTATCGCATCCGCTGCTCTAGATGTCAGTTGCTCTACATCAGTGAGACCAAGCGTAGGCTTGGCGATTGTTTCGCCGAACACCTCCGCTCGGTTCGCAAAAACCAACCTGATCTCCCGGTGGCTCAGCACTTCAACTGCCCCTTCCATTCCAAATCTGACCTTTCTGTCCTGGGCCTCCTCCATGGCCAGAGTGAGGACCACTGTAAATTGGAGGAGCAGCACCTCATATTCCGCTTGGGCAGTTTGCACCCCAGCGGTATGAACATTGACTTCTCTAATTTCAGGTAGTCCTTACTTTCTCCTCCCCTTCTCAGCTCTCCCTCAGCCAACTGGCTCCACCTCTTCCTTTCTTCTTCCCCCCCACCCCTCACATCAGTCTGAAGAAGGGTTTCGGCCCAAAACGTTGCCTATTTCCTTCGCTCCATAGATGCTGCCTCACCCGCTGAGTCAGGCAACATCTCAGGAGAAGTTGGATAGGCGACGTTTCGGGTCAAGACCCTTCTTCAGTGTGAAGAAGGGTCTTGACCTGAAACATTTCCTGGATGTGGAAAGGAAGTTTCCACTCTGGGGAGGTGCTGGGACAAGAGGGCATAGCCTCAGATTAAAAGGACATACCTTCATAAAGAAGATGAGGAGGAATTTCTTTAGTCAGAGGATGGTGGATCTGTGGAATTCATTGGCACAGATTGCTGTGGAGGCCAAGTCTGAAGAAGGGTCTCGATCCGAAAAGTCACCCATTCCTTCTCTCCAGAGATGCTACCCGTCCCACTGAGTTACTCCAGTGTTTTGTGTCTATCTCCAATTCAATGGATATTCTTAAGGCAGAGATTGACAAATTTTTGATTAGTAATGCCTCTGTCCCACTTAGGAAAACCTGAACGGAAACCTCTGGAGACTTTGCGTCCCACCCAAGGTTTCCGTGCAGTTCCCGGAGGTTCCTGGAGGTTTTTGTCCTCCGGCAACCACCTTCAACTAGCATTGCAACTGGCTTCGACTAAAACATTAACGATTTTTAAAAGGAAAACCACTTTCGACCATTAGGGAGACTGACAAAAACCTCCGGGAACCTCCGGGAACCACTCAGAAATTTTGGGTGGGGCGCAAAGTCTCCAGAGGTTTCCGTTCAGGTTTCCTAAGTGGGACAGGGGCATAAGGGTATCAAAGGTGATGGGAAGAAGACAGGAGAATGGGGTTGAGAGGGAAAAATAGATCAGCCATGATTGAACGGCAATAGACTCAATAGGCTGAATGGCGTAATTCGGCTCATATGAACCATGATCACTAGAGATGCTGCCTGACCTGTTGAGTTACTCCAGTAGTCTGTGTCTCCTTTTGTAAACCATCATCTGTAGTTCTTTGTTTCTACACTAAATAAATGAACTAGTTTTCTTTTGTTGTCGTCCTCTATTATCCACTGCTGCCTCATTTCTTATCAGCTCACCGTGACATTGAAAAACATGTCAATTGCCTTCAAGATTGTACAAGACCCTAACTCATCCATCATGTATTTCCAAAATGTTATTGCTTTGAAATGACAGAGGTTGAAGTGATGCTTAATTAGCCTAAGTAGAACATGCAAAAACTGCCATCAGAGAAGCCTTGGGAATGTTTGTGAAAAAATGTCTCAGTAATTAACTTTTCAATTGCATTAGAATATAGTTATTTGTAATTATGTTACTGCACCAATACCATCAAAAGATCACATTTGTACAGGATGTAATTAATCAGTATTTAATTGCCCAACACTGTCCATCATTTAATCTCCACATCAAAAATGGTAAACACAGATCAATTAGCATTAACAGGAGGTTAAAGATTTAGATTCTAATGGTAGTTTCACAATAAAAGTCAAGAAGTGCTGGAGTAACTCCGTGAGTTAAGGGGCTGTCGCACGGGCATGCGACTTGCATGCGGCAAGCGCGACCAAACCGGAAGCGGGGGCCGCGCGGAGGTCAAGTGAGTGACGTGAAGTTCGAGCGAAGTCCGCGGGATGTTCGCAAGGACAGAGAGGGGCACGGAGGCACACAGAGAGGGACACACAGCCACACACAGAGAGGATCACGGAGGCACACAGAGAGGGACATGGAGGCGCACACAGAGAGGGACACACAGAGAGGGACACGGAGGTACAGCGTCAAGCCGTTGTGAACGGTGTCGAGGCGACTGCGGGCCAACAGGCCGTTGCCGCGCGGATTTTTGAACACGGTCAGTTTTTCAGATTTGTCTACCTTCATAAATGATGGTACCTTCAGTACTTCTTTGACGGTGACATTGACTGCTCTCAAGACACTTCCATTGGTTGGCCCCAAGTTCCTCCGTCCTACCATCTTTCTCCTCGGTAAATACAGAGGAGAAACACTCATTGAGGACAAATTGGCTCCACACTTGATTCCTGAGAGGTCCCACTCTCTCTCTCTAGTTACCCTTTTCCCCCTTATATATTTATAAAATCTTTTGGGATTGTCCGTATTGCCAGAACTATCTCCAGGCTTCTTTTTGGTCTTCTAATCTCCTTTTTCAGTTTACTCCTGAGTTCCCGAAAGTCCTCCAGGAATGCACTTGATCCCAGCTTCATCCCATGGAAACTTCTTGTTTTTGATCAATGCCTCAATTTCCCTCGTCAGCCAAGCTTCTTCAGAATATTCTTGGTTCTTGGTTACTTGGTCCTTGGTTACTTGGTCCTCCAAAATATTCCAACTGGAATTTAAACTGGAGGTGGTGAAGGGAGGGGTTCAGCCAGAGAGGGTTATTGGGAAGAAAGTGCCACTTTAAATTTAGTTGCATCTGGCTGGGAAACCGTGGCTTGGTGGAGATTATTCCATGCCTTAATAGTGCGTGGAAAGAACGAATTGCTGTACACATCTGTCTTTGAGGATGGGACCACAAATTGGATCGAATGCCCTCGTCTATTATGATGTGACTCTTCTCTCAGATGCTTTGTGGATTTCCAATATACTTGGATTTGGATAACATATTTCAGAATCATCTCCTTGTGTATTTTGTTTATAAACTAGCATAGGCAGTTTCTTGTGCCTACATATATGCCACACGGAGTATAAGGATGGGTGATTTCCTCCTCTGAAGAACATTAGTGAATAGGATTTGATTTTTAAAATACATGCAAGCTTTTTATTTTAACCATATAACCATATAACAATTACAGCACGGAAACAGGCCTTCTCGGCCCTTCCAGTCCGTGCCGACCATTTATTTTCCCCTAGTCCCATCTACCTGCACTCAGACCATACCCCTCCATTCCCTTCCCGTCCATATACCTATCCACTTTACTTTTAAACGTTAAAATCGATCCTGCCTCCACCACTTCTGCTGGAAGATCATTCCACACAGCCACCACTCTCTGAGTAAAGAAGTTCCCCCTCATGTTACCCCTAAACTTCTGTCCCTTAATTCTCATGTCATGCCCTCTTGTTTGAATCTTCCCTACCCTCAATGGTAAAAAGCTTATCCACGTCAACTCTGTCTATCCCTTTCATCATTTTAAAGACCACAATCAAGTCCCCCCTTAACCTTCTGCACTCCAAAGAATAAAGACCTAACTTGTTCAACCTTTTAATGTCACGTTTATTTTATTCAGAATTACTAAATAAATAAAGTATAAAATTCTCAGCTGCTGCGCTAAGATTTGAACCTATGTTTCAAGGCACTGAATTAAAATTTCCATCCGAGTTTTTTTTTTGAAACATTTGCCATTTGCTGGCTGCCATGTGTTTTTGGAATCTCTGGAGATTTTTAGCAGTACCTATTTCAAAATTGTCAGATAATCAGTCACCTAAGCAGATACAGAACCATTTAATTAATTATTCTGTTTATTAATGCTAATGACTCCAGCTGAAATCCTTAACTACGACACCCTGGGGGGAAATTCTGGGAAGTGTGTTATTTCCTGACGATTAGTAATTGTTTGCATTTAACCCTCGAAGCTATCATTTAGAAATAGAAAACTTAAAGGCAATGGTTGGCTTCTGGCTTAATGAGTTGTTCACTGGCTGGCTTCTGCAACCCTTCTTTCGAGCTAAAATCCCACAAGATTGGAACCACTTGATTAAATCTTATGTAAACTCTATTATTTTAGGACCTTTGTGTCCTTGCTCATGTTTAATTTAGAGATACAGCGCAGAAACAGGCCCCTTGGCCCCCCGAGTCCGCGCCGACCAGCGGTCCCTACACATTAACATACACACTAGGGACAATTTTTACATTTAGGCCAAGCCAATTAATCTACAAACCTGTACGTCTTTCCAGTGTGGGAGGAAAGCGAAGGCCTCGGAAAGCGAAGGAGATAGGCGACGTTTCGGGTCGAGACCCGTTTGTCTGAAGAAGGGTCTCGACCCGAAACGTCGCCTATCTCCTTCGCTCCTTAGATGTTGCTGCACCCGCTGAGTTTCTCCAGCCTTTTGTGTGCCCTCGATTCTCCAGCATCTGCAGTCCCTTCTTTAAAACGTACTTACTTACTTAGACGGCACCCGTAGTCAGGATCGAACCCGGGTCTCTGGCGCTCTACCGCTGAGCCAACATGCCAACATGCCACCCTGACCAGAAACGTATGATTGCAGCCTAACCAATGCTTTATAGTTGTTCAAAAGAGCCACTCCCACCCTCTCCCCCCCCCCGCCCCCCCCCCCCCCCCCCCACTGCAAACGTGTCATTTTAATTACAAATACATCACCTATTATTTTACGTTAAATTTCACTTGCCACTTGTCTACCTATCTGCCAGACCACCAGTCAGCAGTTAATGGGATTGGGATTTATATATTACTGGCCAATTGTACTAGGGATGGCACAGTGGTATTACAGGGTTCAATCTAATTTAGTTTAGTTTAGTTTAGTTTAGAAATACAGCACTGAAACACCGAGTCCGCACCGAGCAGCGACCCCCTCACATTAACATTACCCTACACACTCCAGGGATAATTTTACATATTATACTTGGCCAATGATCCTACGAAACTGTATGTCTTTGGAGAGTGGGAGGAAATTGAAAATCTCGGAAAAAACCTGTTCTGGTCACGGGGAGAACGTACAGACAAGCACCCGTAGTCAGGAACGAACCCGGGTCTCTGCAGCTGTAAGGCAGTAGCTTTAGCGCCACAGCTTGCCTGATCTTGATGCTATCCTTGTGGAGTTTGCACGTTCTCCCTCCCTATGATGGCTTGGGTTTTCTCCGGGTGCTTTGCTTTTCCTTCCACATGCCAAAAGCGTGCATGTTGGCAGATTAATTGTCCTCAGCAAGCGGTAAGTTTTGGGCCCCATATGTGAGGAGCGATGTGCCTGTGTTGGAGAGAGTCCAGTGGAGGTTTGCAAGAATGTTCCCGGGAATGTTTGGATTAATGGATGACGAACACTGACAGCTCTCAGCCTGTACTCACTGCAGTTTAGAAGGAAGAAGGGGAGGGGGAATTCATTGAAACTCACCAAATAGTGAAAGGCCAGGCTAGAGTGGATGTGGAGAGGATGTTTCCGCTAGTGGGAGAGTCTAGGCCAAGAAGGCCCAGCCTCAGAAGAAAAGGACGCACCTTTATAGTGAATCTGTGGCATTCATTGCCACAGACGGCTGTAGAGGCCAAGTCATTGTGTATTTTTTCAAGTGGATGTTGACAATGGTGTCAAAGGTTAGGGCAAGGGAGGAGAATGGTGTTGAGTGGGAAAGATAGATCAGTCATGCTTGAACGGCAGAGTAGACTCGATGGGCTGAATGGCCTAATTCTGCTCCTTTGACATACGGACCTATGAAGTTGCTCCTCAGTGTGGCTGGGCAGTAGGAATTGGATGTGTGAGAGAGACTAGATGGCAGTGAAATGTGGTTAATGAGATTGCCCTGTGAGCAAACACATGAGCCAAACAGGCCAAATGGCTTTGAATCTTTTAATGATAGGTGAAATAATCTGGGGCAGAGTGTGAGTGTAGATGAATGCCAGTGAGACTTGGACAGCCAGGTGCACTGTAACTACTTTGGTTGATAGTACACTTTCTTTAATTAAGCTCATGATCTGATCATTAGCACTATCCTATACACACTTGGGACCATTTACAATTTTACCAAAGCCAATTAACCTACAACCCTGTACGTCTTTGGAGTGTGGGAGGAAACTGGAGCTTTGGCAGGGTGAAGAAGGGTCTCAACCCGAAACGTCGCCTATCTCCTTCGCTCCTTAGATGCTGCTGCACCCGCTGAGTTTCTCCAGCTTTTTGTGTAACCCCCTGAGGACAAACATAAATTGGTGTAACTGCATCTCATATTTTGCTTGGGCAACTTACAGCCCAAAGGTATGAATATGATTTCTCTTCTTCTTGCGTGTGGCGTGCACAGCCTAAAGTTGTAGGACAACTTGTTCTGTTTGATCTTCTGTTTGTGCACGTCGAGTTGATTGCATTCGTCGAAACAGGGTGGACCACATGAAGGTTGCAATCTCCCACCCCAATATGATTTCTCTAACTTCAGGCAACCCACGCATCCCCCTTCTCTCCATCCCACCCCCACCCTAGTCATCGTACTAGCTTTACTGTTAAAGAAGGAACTGCAGATGCCAGAGAATCGAGGGGTACACAAAAGGCTGGAGAAACTCAGCGGGTGCAGCAGCATCTAAGGAGCAAAGGAGATAGGCGACGTTTCGGGTCGAGACCCTTCTTCAGACTGGTCAGGGATCAGGGAAACAAGAGATATAGACGGTGATGTGGAGAGATAAAGAACAATGAATGAAAGATATGCATGTAGAGTTGGAGGGTAGGGGGTATCACAGAGGGGGAGCAGTTAGAGAGGAGGTTGTGAAACTGTCTCCGTAGGGAGGAGGAGAGCTTCTTCAAAGTAGGCATACCTTGAGGAGATATCGCAGTGGAGTATTGTTCTGTTGAATTCCTCTTGTCTGTTCACTCCTTATCACCTGTTCCACAGCCAACAATGGACCATTGTGTGCCCTACACTTCCTTGATCGTTGCTTTTACATATCTTCCATTCATTTCTCCTAAGTACTGCTGCTGTCTCTCGTCCCCTCTCCCCCAGACTCTCAGTCTCAAGACGGGTCTTGACCCGAAACGTCACCTATTCCTTCTCTCCAGAGATGCTGCCTGACCCGCTGAGTTACTCATGCCTTTTGTGTCTGCACCCGGAGAAAACCCATGCGGTCACAGGGAGAACATGCAAACTCCACACAGACAGCTATTTGTGCATTTTTTTTTAATATTTTTTTTTATTAGAAGCAAACACATATTATGGTAAAAACATTTCATGTGTATGAATCATACATTATTAATATTATCAATTGTGAATTCATTCTGGTTCTAATTTTAAAAAAATTATAGATAGAAAGTAAGAAAGGAAAAAAAAACATAAATGTTAAGATAAAAAAATAAAGGAATGGAATGATTTACTAATAATACATCAGTGGAGATAGGTTCGAAGATTATAAAGTATAACTTATCATCTAACGCTGAGTCCAAGTTTCGGTTAGGTTCCCGTGCTGAACCAATCTACCCTTTCAAATAATCGATGAATGAAGACCATATTCTAACAAAAAGTTCTTGTTTGTCCATTAAGACAAATCTGATTCTTTCCAGGTGTAGGGTCTCCGACATGTCCATAATCCACATTTTAATTGGATTTGTGCATTTTTAAGGGTATGGTTTTTTTAAACCCAGACTTATTTAGTGATTTGTAGTCTAATTTGCCACCTCCAATGTCGGGAGTCAAATATATGCATCAGGTCCGATGGTCCTAAATTCTCAGAAACTGAATCGCCATGCTGTGTTATCCCACCATAAAGTCTGAAATATTTGACAATAAGAGGGAAAAAATAACTAAAGTCTGAGGAGAAGGAATGGGTGACGTTTCAGTTCGAGATCCTTCTTCAGACGGTCTCGACCCGAAGTGTCAGCCATCCCTTCTCTCCAGAGATGCTGCCTGTCCCGCTGAGTTACTCCAGCATCTTGTTTCCATCACTTATAATTTCAGTAAGATGTCTTTACTCTTGTACTCAAATCATCTTGCAATGAGGGCAATGTACTATTTGTCTTTCTATTTGCTTTCTAGCATGTTGTGTCTATCTTCAGCTTAAACAAGCATCTGTAGTTCCTACTAACTGAAGTCGGAAAATGTGAGATTCAGATCCAGAATGTCTGATTACCTGAAATTGTTGAATTCAACATTGAGTTCTGAGAATTCACGTGCGACCAGGTATAAAATGAGATGCTGTTCCTACAACTTGCACTGAGCTTTGTTGGAACCATGTAAGACACCAAAGAATGATTGGGAATAAGATGGAGAATTAAAGCAACACTCTTGTGGGCACTCTTGCCAACTAATTGCGACTTCTGGCTGTGACCATCAAAAGGGAACATTTGTTGAATCAAGTAACTGCAGATGCTGGCTTACACAAAAAAGGCACAAAGTGCTGTAGCAACTCAGCAGGTCAGGCAGCGCCTCTGGAGAACATGGACAAGTGACATTTTGGGTTGGGACCCTTCTTCAGAAGTTCTGAGCTGAAACATCACCTACCCACGCTCTCCAGAGACCTTCTTCAAAACCAGTCTGAAGAAGGGTCTCGACCCGAAACGTTGCCTATCTCCTTCGCTCCTTAGATGCTGCTGCACCCGCTGAGTTTCTCCAGCTTTTTGTGTAACCCTCTCCAGAGACCTGCTGAGTGAAGGGCCTGTCCCACTGTACGGGTTTACCCAAGAGCTCTCCCAAATTAAAAAAAAAAATCAAACTCGTGGTAAGTACGTAGAATGTACGTAGCGGGTACGCGGAGCTGGGAACGTCTCTTAGAGGCTCGTAACGCTAAAGGCAGGTACTCGGGAAACGCGGTAAGCTCGTGAAGTATTTTCAACAGTGCGGAGAGTGTCCACGAGAGTCCCCGAGTACCTACGAGCGGCTATTACCGTAATTCTCCGAGTTCTAATCAGGGGAAACTCGGGAGAACTCTTGAATGACCTCGTACAGTGGGACAGGCCCTTTACTTGAGCACCTTTTTCTTAAGACAGAAAATGTTGGTTTTATTCACGAGATTTGTTTCAGGAAGGAAAGGACTTGAGTAAGACACACGTTTAAGAGAAACGGCCTTGTATTCTCAATGAACAAACATCTTCAGTGGAAGAAGAGAGAAAACTGACACGAAAAAAATAAGAGGCTGATCTGAAGTATCTCTCAGTTAATCACACATAAAAACTCATGATAAGGATTTACTGACCTATCAGATTATTCCCCTTTATCACCGCAATGGAGCTATTCCGACTAAAATCTAATAATTCAACTCTCTATTGCCTTGACGGCATTCCGTGAATGCTAAGGACTTTTATATTTTCTCTCCAGAACAACAATTTGTAAATTTAAAAGGGGGAATCATAATAGAAATTCCATCGCTCCTTCTGAACCAAGTCGTTGACTGACCGAAGACTGGCCACCTAACCCCTGGGGAAATATATAAATTATGTCAACGTTAAGCTGTGTTGCATTTACATTTTATTGAAGGCTTAAAAATTATGGTGTGTTAGATGGGAGTTTGGCATGGCTACAGCGTTAATGAATAATATTACCCACAGTTGTGACATAACGGTGAATTACTGCGAGATGCCCTAATGCAAGATATTTCTGATGAGCAGTCAATATTGATGACTGCAGGCAAAAGATGAAATCTTTTTTAAAAAGTTACCCTCGATATTAAAATACAAGTTTGTTCCTGCTGTTTAAGGGCCTCCTCATTTTGAGCTCCCAGATAGTTTACTTGGTAACACAGGGGGACATCTAAAGCAAGACAGATCCTAATGATGAGGTGAGATGTTAAGTGAGTGAGATAGGAGTTTTTCAAGAAATCACAGTTGCTATTTTCAAAACCAGCTTTTAAATCTCAGATTTATTTAATACAGTGCATGTACCCCCTCACCTGCCATGGTAAGATTTGCTATGGTGCTTACCGATTATAATGGCTATGCCCATGGGCAAACCGATTTATTGCTAAGTCATGGCTTGTATGATTGAGAATGCACTTTAAATAATTAGCACTCCATTTGCATTTAATATATGTTAAAAATCCCGTTGTACTCAATTGCATATCAAAGTGGGGCTGCAGGAAGGATGCGCTCAGATGTAAATCCCAAAGCAATGTAAAAGAGTAAAGGGCCTGTCCCACCAGCATGCGACTGCATGCGGCGAGCGCGAACAAACGTGGTGGCTTGAGGCGTACGGCCTCGCGGGGCCGGTCCCACTTCCAACCGCGGAGGCGTATGGAGCCAGTCCGGACATCATACTCACCAATCAGCTGGGCAGGAGGCGGGCTGAGTGAATTTGGATGTCACACGGCGTCTGGCGGTGACGTCATCACGCAACGGTACGCCGGGCGGTGACATCATCGCGCAATGCCACGTGCTAGGCGTACGCCGTCAAGATGCTGCGTATGGCCTCAATGCGGCTGCGGGCCGACAGGCTGTTGCCGCGCGGGATTTTGGAACAGTGTCAGGTTTTCAGAGCCCCGCGCGATGTCGGGACCTGCCCTGCACAACTCCATACGCCTCCGGCGATCGTAGTTGGACCGGCCCCGTGAGGTCGTTCGGCTCAAGCGACCACGATAGGTACCGCTAGACGCAGGTAGTCGCATGCTGGTGCGACAGGCCTTTAAGGGCCTGTTCCACTTTGGCATCATTTGCGCGTCACGCAGATGGCACGCAAAGATTTTGTGCATCCTGAAATCCTGGGGCACTGCGTGCAACTGCGCATCACCACACACCATGCGCGCGTAATGCGCATCATACATGCATCACGTGGGCAGTGACGTGTAAATGATGTCGCGTAAATGATGTGCAAAGTGGGACAGGCCCTTTAAGGAAGCAATGGGAACTGAGGCAACAAAAACATCCTACCACAACCAGAGAGCAATGCTGAACTACTATCTACCTCTTTGATGATCCTCTGACTATCCTTGATCGGACTTTGCTGGCTTTACCTTGCGCTAAACGTTATCCCCTTATCATGTATCTATACACTATAAATGGCTCTATGTAATCACGCATTGTCTTTCTGCTGATCAAGAAGGAACTGCAGATGCTGGAAAATCGAAGGTAGACAAAAGTGCTGGAGAAACTCAGCGGGTGAGGCAGCATCTATGGAGCGAAGGAAATAGGCAACGTTTCGGGCCGAAACCCTTCTTCAGAATCCTTGTCTTTCTGTTGACTGTGACAGTGTAGGTGTGTACTATCTGCGAGTGTGTAAGCTATATCTCTTCTACATCCACGGGTAGTAATGGTGATCAAAAGGTGGACATTGGAAAGTTAGGAAATTGCCATTACAGATAGCACGCAACAAAAGCTTTTCCCTGTACCTCAGTACACGTGGCAATCAAAAAACTGAACTGGAACTGACCTGAACTGAACGGGTGATAGACACAAAATGCTGGAGTAACTCGGCGGGACAGGCAGCATCTATGGAGCAAAGGAATGGGTGACATTTCGGGTCGAGACCCTTCTTCAGTCTGAATACTTTATGTTGCTGGGCTAGAAATCCAGGTGCTTGGACTACCAGCCAATGATCAGAAGTTCAATTCTCATCACAGCAGTTGGGGAATATTTAAGCAAATTTGATTAATAAAGCCAATATCATCATTGTTTTAAAGAAGGAACTGCATATGCTGGAGAAACTCAGCGGGTGCAGCAGCATCTAAGGAGCGAAGGAGATAGTCGACGTTTCGGGTCGAGACCCTTCTTCATCATTAGTGTCCCATCACATCACTTCAAGACCGCAGCCAACTACTGTTTACAAGTGGTGAGGGTTTTTGCCTTTGTTAGTCTTGCATGGAGTCATAGTCTCGTAGAGTTTTAGCGGCACGGTGGCGAAGCTGGTAGAACTGCTGCCTCACAGCTCCAGAGATCCTGACCTCGGGTGCTCTCGGTGTGGAGTTTGCACGTTCTTCCTGTGACCGCGTGGGTTTCCAGCATTTTGCGTCTCTCTGCAGTGTAGACCCAGCATGTGCGGGTCCTACAAAGTTTAAAGGAGATGTGTGGGACATAATGTTTTTTTAACACAGTGGGTGATAGATGCCTGAAATGCATTGCCAGGGGTATTGGTGGGGGCAGATATGATAGTGGCATTTAGGAGGCTTTTAGAGAGGCACATAGGTATGCGGGGAATAGATGGATATAGATCATATGCAGGCACTAGAGATTAGCTTACCTTGGCGTCATGTTCCACACAAACATTATAGAAACATAGAAACATAGAAATTAGGTGCAGGAGTAGGCCATTCGGCCCTTCGAGCCTGCACCGCCATTCAATATGATCATGGCTGATCATCCAACATTATGGGCAAAAGGGCCTGCTCCTTTACTGTACTGTTCAATGTTCTAACTGTGGTTTAACTAATGTTTTACATAGTTGTGTCAAGAGTATAAAAATCTCTTAAAAATCAATAATAATTTAAGTGAAAGAGAAAAAAAAAAAGTTGGGAGGTCATGATGCAGTTGTATGAGGTTGGTGTTCAGTTCCGGGCACCGTGTTATAGGAAAGATGTTGTCAAGCTGGTACATCGGAGCTCCGGGACGTCTCTGAGCGCTAACGGCAGGGTCTCGGGAAGACTCACTAACTGCAGGTAAACACGGGAAGACTCGTGAAGATTTTTCAACGTGATGAAAAATGTCCACGAGAGCCCCGAGTACAGACGAGCGTCCATTACCGTAAATCTCCGAGTTCGAATCAGGGCAAACTCGGGGAGAACTCTTGGAATGAACTCGTACTGTGGTACAGAGGTTTTAGTCCAACCATACTGCCCTCATAGCACAGCTTTCAGAGTGAACTAATCCTCCCCCCTCCCCCCCCCCCCTCGCTCAATTCATTTTACAAAGCCACTCTTGAATCTTTCTTTTCAATCCTTTCAGCCAAACCACAAGTTAATAAATTGCTCGATTAAGATTTTTTTTCTTGATATACTCCTGGTTCTTCTGCCAATTATCGTCCCTGATTGGTGTCTGAGTAGAGAGGTGCTTTCTCTGCGGGAAACGGCAGCTCTCAATAGTGGAAAACTTACTGTACATTTTCTTTAATGAGTCAATAATGCTCCCAGTCCTTCTGAGTCACTCTGTAAGTGCCAAACGTTGCGACAGTATGATATCTCTACTCTAAGCCGAAATTGTGTAATATAGCGGCTTTGAAATTACCAAGGAATCAGGATACTGTGGCTGTCAGTAGTAGGTAATATAAATTACATGCCACTGATGCTGAAATCCATGTCCAATCCTTTCACAACAGGCATCGTCTTGTGTGCGCTCAATGCTCATGTTTGTATTACACAGCTGATTCGGGCAGTGTCGATGATATATCACCAGTCTGCAATCTGCACAGCAGTCACCTTCCTGCCTTGGTAGTCCTGCTTTAGACTTTAGCTATACACCGCGGGAGCGAGTCCGTGCCAACCATCGATCATCCCGTACGCTCGCACTGTCCCGCACACACCAGGGACAAGTTACAATTTTACCGAAGCCAATTGACCTGCAAACCCGCACGGGTTGGGGATCGCTGGTCGGTGCGGACTCGGTGGGCCGAAGGCCCATTTCCGCGTTGTATCTCTGAACTAAACCAAACTAAACATTGACAAATCTGACTTTCGGACTATAGAAGGTGAACTAAAACCTAAGGTAGATAAAAATGCTGGAGAAACTCAGCCGGTGAGGCAGCATCGGGATTCCCTTCGCTCCATCGATGCCACCTCACCCGCTGAGTTTCTCCAGCATTTTTAACCACCTTCGATTTTTCCAGCATCTGCAGTTCCTTCTTAAATAAAACCTAAGTGCCTTTACTAATGTAAGGGGAGAGATGAAGCGGGTGAGGCATATACTCAGCGGGGTTTAGGAGAACGAAGGGTGATCTGATTGAGATGTTGTGTCAAAAACAGAATTGCTGATTTGCGCTTAGCAAGCTCCCAAAAACCAACGTACACTCGGAGGCAGAAAATGTCACGGTGATGACTAGATATAGGCCAGACCACTGGTAATTATTCTCCCAAGCAACACCACGCGTCCTGGTACATCAACCCGAGGGAGCTAACGGATACTAATTATTGGTCTTGCATCCTACTTGATAGACAGCTCCTCTGACAGGACTGCAATTATATATCCTACACTGATTACACTGATGCAATTATAAAGAAAGCACATCAGCGCCTCGCCTTCCTGAGAAGATTACGGAGTCGGTTTGTCAAAGAGGAGTCTCTCGAACTTCTACAGGTGCACAGTAGAGAGCTTGCTGACCGGTTGCATCGTGGCTTGGTTCGGCAACTTGAGCGTCCAGGAGCGGAAAAGACTACAAAAACTTGTGACCACTGCCCAGTCCATCATTGGCACTGACCTCCCCACCATCGAGGGGATCTATCGCAGTCGCTGCCTTAAAAAGGCTGGCAGCATCATCAAGGACCCACACCATCCTGGCCACTCACTCATCTCCCCGCTGCCTTCAGGTAGAAGGTACAGGAGCCTGGTACATCCAGCTTCTTCCCCACAGCCATCAGACTATTACACCTGACATCAAACAAACTCTGAACTATACAGCTATTGCAAGTTATCTGTTTATTTATGTGTATATATATATAGTCTATGCTATATAGACACACGGAACAGTTCTGTATTTATGCTTATAATACTCTGTTGTGCTGAAGCAAAGCAAGAATGGCATTGTCCTATCTGGGACACATGACAATAAAGGTTCTTGACTTGACTACAAAATAGAGAGTACGGCAATGTGACAATGTTCAGACCAGATAATAAATTTTCATTATTTTGGTTGAAAGATACATTTTATGAAGCGCATCAGGGAGAGTCCCCCCACCCCCCCGCCTCACAAAAACGTGTTAAAAGACCAGAAACACAAACCTGAGTCTAAATGTGTAGGAAGGAACTGCAGATGCTGGTTTACCCCAAAGCGAGACACAAAAAGCTGGAGTAACTCAGCGGGACAGGCAGCATCTCTGGAGAGATGGAATTGGTGGCGTTTCGGGTCGGGACGCAGGGTCTCAACCCAAAACATTACCCATTCCTTCTGAATTACTCCAGCAAATTGTGAAGTGGGAGGAAGGAATATAGGGGGTGGATGGGGAGGATTAGGTTTGGGTCTGTGTGCAGGGGTGAGTGGGGAAGGGGGGAGGGGGGGCATGGGAAAGGAGAAAGGGAGGAAGGTTGCTAGAGGTTATCGAAGATTGGAGAATTCAATGTTCACACTGTTAGGTTGGACTCCTTTGTACTACTTCGATCAGTACAGGTGTCCCACTGAGATACTCCAGCGTTTTGTGTCTATCTTCAGTCTAAACCAGCATCTGCAGTTCCTTCCTACGCAATGTGCAAGGGGTTAGGGGGCGAAGGCAGGAGAATGGAGAATGGGAGATAGGTCATGATTGAATCATGGAGTAGACTTAATGGGCTGAATGGCCTCATTCTACTCCTATCACTTGTGATCTTATGACTCCAGCATTTTGTGTCCAACATCAACCTGAGTCTAAATCCTCCGAACCACACTCACTAAACCACACTCAGCTTTAAACCACCATTTGTGCGCCCAATTTCCTGGCACAAGACTTGAACCCACGACCTTCTGCTTTAGAGGTGAGAATGCTGCCCACTAAGCCACAGCTGACACCTCGGGTGATGTGCCTGCGTGTCTGTTTTGCAGGTCACCATTCATTCCAGCCTTAGTCGATGCTTCAGCAGAGAAGGAAGTGGCAGATGGAGAAATATGAAGCTTGGATACAATCCATGATGAGAATAAATTATCCTCTGCTCAGCATCAAGATGGACTAACGCAGTAGGTTTTTTACATATATTAACCATAAATGGAGTGTTAATTATATAAAGTGCATTTTCAATCATGGCTTGTGATTTAGTAATAAATTAATTTTATTGGCGATATTATGTTACTGGGCCCAGTAAACAGAAGACTGGGCTCCATGACTGCAGATTCACCTTGGGTATGGAACTCAGCATCATAGAATCACATGTGATACAGTGTGGAAACAGGCCCTTCAGTCCAACTTGCCCACCCTGACCAACATGCCCCATCTACACTAGTCACAGAATGATATAGCGTGGGAACAGGCCCTTCAGCCCAACATGCCCACCCTGACCAACATGCCCCATCTACACTAGTCACAGAGTGATACAGCATGGAAACAGGCCCTTCAGCCCAACTTGTCCACACTGGCCAATATGTCCCATCTACACTAGTCACAGAGTGATACACCATGGAAACAGGCCCTTCAGCCCAACTTGCCCACACTGGCCAATATGTCCCATCTACACTAGTCACAGAGTGATACACCATGGAAACAGGCCCTTCAGCCCAACTTGCCCACACTGGCCAATATGTCCCATCTACACTAGTCACAGAGTGATACAGCATGAAAACAGGCCCTTCAGCCCAACTTGCCCACACTGGCCAATATGTCCCAACTGCACTAGTCCCACCTGCCTGTGCTTGGTCCATAACCCTCCAAACTTGTCCCATCCATGTACCTGTCCAACTGTTTCTTAAACTTTGGGGTAGTCCCAGCCTGAACTACCTCCTCTGCCAGCTTGTTCCATACACCCACCACCCTTAGTGTGCAAAGGTTACCCTTCAGATTCCTATTAAATCTTTTCCCTTCACCTTGAACCTATGTCCTCTGGTCCTCGGTTCCCCTGCTCTGGGAAAGAGATTCTGTGCATCTACCCGATCTATTCAATAGACAATAGACAATAGACAATAGGTGCAGGCGTAGGCCATTCGGTCCTTTGTGATTTTATACACTTCTATAAGATGATCCCTCATCCTCTTGCGCTCCAAGGAATAGAGACCCAGCCAACTCAACCTCTCCCTATAGCTTGGACCTAGTCCTGGCAACATCTTCGTAAATCTTCTCTGAACCCTTTCAAGCTTGACAATATCTTTCCTATAACATGGTGCCCAGAACTGAACACAATACTCTAAATACGGCCTCACCATCGTCTTATACAACTGCAACACGACCTCAGAACTTCTACACTCATAGATCTGTGCTCTATGGAATTCACAGTGCATTGTATTTCATCTGATATTCACCTCGAGAGACAGTGTACAGTGTTGTTATCAACATAGTGTTCAGTGCTTGTGTCTAGGGATGGATTTCACGACGCTGGTAAATGAGCCTGTATCCATCTACACTTCACACTGCCTCAGCTCCATCCAAGACCGCAGGAAATTGCAGAGAATTGTGGACACAGCCCAGACCATCACACAAACCAACCTCCCTTCCATTGACTCCATCTACACTACACGCTGCCTCGGCAAGGCCAGCAGCATCATCGAGACCAGTCTCACCCCGGTCACTCCCTCTTCTCCCCTCTCCCATCTGGCAAGAGGTACAGAAGTGCGAAAATGCACACCTCCCAGTTTCTTCCCAACTGTTAACAGGCATCTGAACTAGCCTCACACCAACCAGAGAGCATTCCTGACCTACCATTACCTCACTTGGCCATCTTTAATCAGCTTTTTCTGGACTTTATCTTGCACTAAATATTATTTCCTTTATCTTTTGTCTGTACACTGTGGGCAGCTCGATTGCAATCACGTATTGTCTTTCCGCTGACTGGATAGCACACGATTAATTTTTTTTTACGCTGTTTATGCTGGTGGCCTTGCCAAGGCAGCGTGATGTGTGCATGGAGTCAACGGAAGGGAGGTTGGTTTGTGCGCTGGTCTGGGCTGCGTCCACAATTCTCTGCAATTTCTTGCCGTCTTGGATGGAGCTGCTCCCAAACCAAGCTGCAGTGAATAGATAACATGCGTTCTATGGCATTTTGAAATGTGATACCTCCTCTCTCCTGATTTAATTTATTCCGTGTTCATGTGGGAAAGATGGACACATGATGGGGTGAATTGCTGGAGAACTGTGGAAGTTACAGGGAGACAGAGAGAGAGAGAGAGAGAGAGAGGGCAGATGGAGAGGGAGAGGCAGAGAGAGACAGACAGGCAGAGATAGAGAGACAGAGAGACAGAGACAGAGAGAGAGAGACAGAGAGAAAGAGAGAGAGAGAGGGGCAGATGGAGAGGGAGAGGGGGAGAGAGAGACAGAGAGACAGACAGACAGAGGCAGAGAGAGATAGACAGACAGAGAGACTGGCAGATAGAGAGGGAGAGGGGGAGAGAGAGGTAGACAGAGGGGATAAAGATAGGGGGGGGAGAGAGAGAGAGAGAGGCAGTGAGAGATGCAGAGAGAGAGGCAGAGAGAGAGAGCGACTGGCAGATGGAGAGGGAGAGGGGGAGGGAGAGGGGGCGAGAGGGGTAGAGAGAGGGGGAGAGAGGGGGAGAGAGAGACAGACAGACAGAGACAGACAGGCAGATAGGGAGTGAGAGGGGAACAGAAAGGGGGAGAGAGGGAGAGAGAGAGAGAGAGAGGCATAGAGAGGGGCAGAGAGATTGGAGAGGGAACACGCGGTGTCCACGGGGACTCTGGAGGCCTTCCGTCAACGCTGGTCACCGCGTGGGGTTGAGAGTATTGTAAACAATGAATGTACTGTTGTACTACAATGATTTTTTTGATAATAGTGTTATTTTGATTATGTTTTGATGTGTTGTATCATATGATTGTGTCAAATAAAGTTTTTGGAAGGAAAAACAAAAAAAAAGGGGGCAGAGAGAGAGGCAGAGAGAGAGGCAGGGAGAGAGACAGGGAGAGAGGCAGGGAGAGAGACAGAGAGAGAGGCAGAGAGAGACAGACAGACAGAGACAGACAGAGACAGACAGAGACAGACAGGCAGATGGAGAGAGGGAGAGAGAGAAAAGGGGAGAGAGAGGAGGAGAGGGAGAGAGAGAGAGAGAGAGCGAGAGCGTGTGTGTGTTGGGGAGTAGAAAATTAGAATGAAATTGAACTTTAAAGCTTCATTTGCATTTAAAATCTGAAAGTAATTTCAACACCTTCATGATGTTTTGAACTTGTGAGAGATGAATGATGTTGGCAGCAAGGATGAAACACGACAGGAATGTGACTGCTGCCCCTTCCCAGTGCAGCCTGGGGCACCGTCTACAGTAGCATGAATCAAAGCATTCAGTTCTCTTGAAATGCAAATGTGTGCATTGTCTTAAGCGCCTGTCCCACTTGCATGCGATTGCGTGCGTTTGGCGCGACCAACCGCAAGTGGAGTTCACGCGAAGTCCGCGCGTGACGTCATTTACGTCATACTCACCAATCAGCTGGGCAGGAGGCGGGCCGACTGAATTTGGGCGTCGCACGGCGCCGGGCGGTGATGTCATCACATAACGCCACGCCGGGCGGTGACGTCATCACACATTGCCATGCCGGGTGGTGACGTCATCACGCAATGCCACGAGCTAGGCGTATACCGTCAAAACGCAGCGTACAAGGCGCTGCGTATGACCGCAATGCGCCTGCGTGTAGACAGGCCGTTCGCACGTGAAGATTTTGGTCACTGCAAGAATTTTGGGGACCAGCCCCGCACAACTCCGCGCTTCTAAGTGAGACCGGCCCCGCGTGGCCATATGGTGCCCGTATGCCTCAAGGGACCATGAGGTCGCGTAATTTGCGAGCCAAGGTCGCGTAAGTGGGACAGGCCCTTTAGTTCCTTCTGTCGGTCCTGCAATTATGCTTTAAGGGCCTGTCCCACTTGGGCGCCATTTGCGTGTCATTTACGTAACAGGCCGATAGTGACTGACACGCGACTGTCGTGCGCCAATTTACGCGTCATCACGTGTCATCAGGCGTCAGCACAGCCGTCTGGTGCACGTGACATCATTAGAACACCCTGCTTCCCTATTCTGCATCGTGACCAACATGGAAGAACTACAGATGTTATTGCTACAGCACCAACAGCGACTTCTGTAGCAGCAGCCCTCATACTGACAGATCGGCCAGGCTGGAGTACGACCAGAAAGGCCAGCAAGAAACCCAGGAAGAGGTCTGTGTGGACGAGGTTAGAGGTTACATGATGCGTAAAAGGCGGGCCGACTGCGTATGGGCGGAACATGTTTACGGACGTTGACGCACGGTGACGTAACCATGCTTCACCACGCGATGCAGCGTGCGTAGCCAATGCGTAAGTGTGCGTACGCGATTCGTCACGCAGGTAGCGCGCGAGGATTTTGGTACACTACGAAATCCTGGAGCCCCACGCGATACCACGCGCCACTACATGCGATTCCACGCCTCACCATGCGCTATGCTCGCATCACCAACGCGTCACGATGCGTGGACCAATTTTATACATGACGCGTAAATGAGGCGCAAATGATGCCCAAGTGGGACAGGCCCTTTAGTGACTGCCCCGGGACTCCTACTACAACAGCTGTCTGGATGGAACATCAAGCTCTCAACTTCCACAGTCGATCTTTGGCCAAGGAGAATTGTCCTCTCTTCAACGACTCTTTCCAAAGGCCAGGACAGAGTGGATGCGGAGAGGATGTTTTCACACTAGAGTCTAGCACCAGAGGCCATAGCCTCAGAATAAAAGGATGAACCTTTAGAAAAGAGATGTGGAAGAATTTATTTTTTGTTTAACGAAGAATTGCAGATGCTGGAAAAATCGAAGGCAGACAAAAGTGCTGGAGAAACTCAGCGGGTGAGACAGCATATATTGAGCAAAGGAATAGGTGACGTCTCAGGGGTCGAGAAGTCTGAATAGGTGAAGTTTCGGGTCAGTCTGAAGAAAGATCTCAACCCGAAACGTCACCTATTCCTTCGCTCTATAGATGCTGCCTCACCCGCTGAGTTTCTCCAGCATTTTTGTCGACCTTGGGAGAATGTATTTAGTCAGGGGGTGGTGAATCTGTGAAATCCATTGCCACAGATGGTTGTGGAAGCCAAGACTGGGTATTTTTAAGGCAAAGAATGCCAGATTCTTGGTTAGTAATGGTGTCAGGGGGGGGTTATGAGAAGAGGGCAGGAGAATGGGGTTGATGGGGAGAGATAAATCAGCCATGATTGAATGGCAGAGTAGAGTTGATGGGCCAAATGGCCTAATTCTGCTCCTATAACACAAACTTCATGCACCGCAGAAAACAAACTATTGGGATGCATCTCTGCTTGGTTTGGCCGCAGCTCTGCTCAAGACAGCAACAACTTACAGAGATGTGGATGCAACACACATCGTACATGAGACTAGCCAACTCTTCCCCTGCTCCTCTTCATCGATTCCATCCGCACTTCATCATGCTGCCTCGAGCGAGCAGCCAACAAAATCAAGGACCACTTGATTATGGGCAGCATGGTAGCGCAGTGGTAGAGCTACTGCCTTACAGCGCCAGACATGGGTTCGATCCTGACTACTTCTTCTTCTTTCATGTGGCGTGCACAGCCTAAAGTTGTTGGACAACTTGTTCTATTTGATCTTCCGTTTGTGCACGTCGAGTTGATTGCATTAGTCGAAACAGGGCGGACCACGTGAAGGTTGCAATCTTCCACCCCGATCCTGCTTACGGGTGCTTATCTGTACGGATGATGGTTCGCCAGAGTTTCCTGTCCTTGGCATTGGTTTCCCAATTGTCGATGTCAACACAATAGACGCTAGGTGCAGGAGTAGGCCATTCAGCCCTTCAAGCCAGCACCGCCATTCAATGTAATCATGGCTGATCATCCACAATCAGTACCCCGTTCCTGCCTTCTCCCCATATCCCCTGACTCCGCTATTTTTAAGAGCCCTATCTAGCTCTCTCTTGAAATTTCTACTCGTTGGAATTTAGAAGATTGAGGGGGGATCTTATAGAAAATTACAAAATTCTTAAGGGGTTGGACAAGCTAGATGCTGGAAGATTGTTCCCAATGTTGGGGGAGTCCAAAACAAGGGGTCACAGTCTAAGGATAAGGGGGAATTCCTTTAGGACCGAGATGAGGAAAACATTCTTTACACAGAGAGTGGTGAGTCTCTGGAATTCTCTGCCACAGAAGGTAGTTGAGGCCAGTTCATTGGCTATATTTAAGAGGGCGTTAGATGTGGCCCTTGTGGCTAAAGGGATCAGGGGGTATGGAGAGAAGGCAGGTACGGGATACTGAGTTGGATGATCAGCCATGATCACATTGAATGGCGGTGCAGGCTCGAAGGACCGAATGGCCTACTCCTGCACCTATTTTTCTATGTTTCTATGTTTCTATGTTGAAAGCACTTTGTACGTTCTCCCCGTGACCTGCGTGGGTTTTCTCCGGGATCCTGCACACTCTGATGACATACAGGTTTGCAGGTCTGAAGAAGGGTCTCGACCCGAAACGTCGCCTATCTCCTTCGCTCCTTAGATGCTGCTGCACCCGCTGAGTTTCTCCAGCTTTTTGTGTAACCCTCGATTCTCCAGCATCTGCAGTTCATTCTTTAACAGGTTTGCAGGCTAATTAAGTTGGTATGATGATACATTGTCCCTATTGTGCATAGGACAGTGTTACTCTGCGGGGATCGCTGGTCGACACGGATTCCGTGCGCTGAAGGGCCTGTTTCTTCGCTGTATCCCTAGACTAAACGCTTAGACCCTAGTCATCCACGCTTCTCCCTTTGGGCAGGAGGTGCAAAAACTTGAAACCACAATCAGCATCATGGCGATCCCTCAAGGTCGAGGATGATGGTCTACATTCTGTTTTCATGGACACTCAGGCGGCTTATGAATCCAATCCTGGCTTTGCAAGTTCTTCGGCATTCAGGACAGGTAATTCCAGGTGGCAGATCGGGCTTTGGTTGTTGCTGCCTCTCTTTCCGTTTTCTTCTCTTTTCTTCCAATTCTGCGCATCTCTTGGCTTCGGAGGTCGCTGTTCCTCATGGGATGATGGTTCGTCAGAGTTTCCTGTCCTTGGCATTGGTTTCCCAATTGTCGATGTCAACACAATAGGCAATAGGTGCAGGAGGAGGCCATTCGGCCCTTCAAGCCAGCACCACCATTCAATGTAATCATGGCTGATCATCCACAATCAGTACCCCGTTCCTGCCTTCTACCCATATCCCCTGACTCCGCTATCTTTAAGAGCCCTATCTAGCTCTCTCTTGAAAGCATCCAGAGAACCGACCTCCACCGCCCTCTGAGACAGAGAATTCCACACACTCACAACTCTCTGTGAGAAAAAGCGTTTCCTCGTCTCCGTTCTAAATGGCTTACCCCTTATTCTTAAACCGTGGCCCTCACATGCCACCAGTTTCAAGAACAGGTTATTTCCCGCTGTTATCAGACTACTGAATGGTTATCTCACAAACTAAGGGTGTAGTCCCAATCTCCCAACCTACCTTCTTGGGCCCTTGAACGTTATTTCAATTTGCCCTTTCTGTGAGCGTGTAACACTATATTCTGGTACTTTCGTCTTTGCACTACCTGTTGTATTTGTGTATAGCTCAATTGCACTCACGCAGAATATAATCTGACTGAAATGTCAGGGATGTCAGGGAAATCCTTGGGATGGCGGGACTGTCAAATGAGGAAAGATTGAAAAGACTAGGCTTGTATTCACTAGAGTTTAGAAGGATGAGGGGGTATCTTATAGAAACATATAAAATTATAAAAGGACTGGACAAGCTAGATGCAGGAAAGGTGTTCCCAATGTTGGGCGAGTCCAGAACCAGGGGCCACAGTCTTAGAATGAAGGGGAGGTCATTTAAGACTGAGGTGAGAAAAAACTTTTTCACCCAGAGAGTTGTGAATTTATGGAATTCCCTGCCACAGAGGGCAGTGGAGGCCAAATCACTGGATGGATTTAAGAGAGAGTTAGATAGAGCTCTAGGGGCTAGTGGAATCAAGGGATATGGGGAGAAGGCAGGCACGGGTTATTGATAGCGAACAATCATCCATGATCAGAAATGAATGGCGGAGCTGGATCGAAGGGCCGAATGGCCTCCTCCTGCACCTAGTTTCTATATTTCTATGTTTCTAAAACAATACTTACGGGCTACATCAGAATGCCATACCATTAGCCTCTGATTAGGCCACTGAGTTAAATGTTTAAGCACCGGTTTATGGAGTTAGCTATTTTTAATTAAACATTTTTAACTTTAAATAGCTCTAACAGCATGTAGCAGGATATGTCCCATTAACCTCCACAACTCCTGTTAATCCCAGTCTTCCACTTTGTTTTCATGTGAAGTCTCAGAGAGAAACAAGATCTCACCGATAGCAGTCATTTAGGAGATTATTGGATCCATTAAATTCATTCTAGCCCAATGTAGATCAATTCACCTAGTTGCATTCTTTGTCCTCAGAGTAATGCAGCACGAAAGCAGGCCCTTCGGCCCGTCTTGTCCCTGCCGAGTAACATGGCCCATCTGCAATACTCCCACCTGCCCACGTTTGCCCCATCTCCCTCTAAACCTTTCCTATCCATGTACCTATCCAAATGTCTTTTAAATCTCTGAAGAACAGACTAAAGAGTGTGAGGAAGGATCTCAACACGAAACGTCACCTATTCCTTCTCTCCGGAGATGCTTCCTGACTCGCTGAGTTACTCCTGCATTCTGCACTAGATGTTGTTGTCGTACCTGCCTCAACTACCTCCTCTGGCAGCTTGTTCCAACTGCTCTGCCCCATATCCTGCATCTTCTTTGACTTTGGATGTGTATCAAGCTCCTATATGAGGTCTGGTCGGGGAGGAGTTCATGGGTACCATGTAATCCCGTGCTACCCGCTCCATGGTCGGATAGTCGGCGACTAAACCGTCTCCCCCACCTGGTTTTCCAGGTGAGGAGGGGGGCTGTGGACCCCCCAGCAGGACCAAAAACAAGACCTGTCAAAGGGCGGATGAGCTCCTCGCAAGCCAACGGCCATCCACACTTCAGTAGAAGTTGCGATCACTGTCGAAAGGAATGATGATAAAACACACACACGCCAAAATCCTATACTTCCAGCGGCGGAAGTCCGCAGGAACTGGAGGACAGAGATGTGTGGTGCGTCCGTCACCGTTCCCATCGGAAACCAGCAGCACTGCGTCGCTGATGTTTTCAACGATGATGATGATGAATCCTATATGAGCCCAAGAATTGAATCCATTGGCAATATATTCTGCATCCTAAAGCCTCTCCCTGTTAAAAGATGTGTCCCTTTATCACTTCTTTGTGTTTTTAGCCAAGCGGCTTAATACCCAGAATTGTACAGCACAGGAACATGCCCTTCAGCCCATAATGTTTGTGCCAGAACATATCTTCTTCGCCTACGCGCCATCCATATCCCTCTATACCCTACATTTCCATGGGCCTGTCTAAAAACCTCTTAAACACCACTTTCATATCTGCCTCCACCACCACTCCTGGCAATAGATTCGAGGCTTCCAACACTCTGTGTGTAAACAAAAACATGTCCCCTAGATCTGGACCCACTTACTAATGGGGCTGCTTCCTTTCAATCTTCTATCAACGTTCAATGGCTCAGCAAGTGGCTCAACAAGTGGAGACGTTGCTACAAAGCTCCAGTTTCCTGGGTTTAATCGTGACCACAGATGCTGTCTGTGTGGAGTTTGCATGCTTTCATAATCATCATAATCAGAATCATAATCATACTTTATTGGGCAAGTATGTTTTGCAACATATGAGGAATTTGATTTGCCATACATTTGTCATAATTTTAAAAGGCAACAGAAGACACAAAGTGCATTTTAACATGAACATCCACCTCAGTGACTCCTCCACATTCCTCACTGTGATGGAAGGTGAAAAAAAGCTCAATCTCTTCCCTTCTTTGTTCTCCCGTGGTCGGGGGCCTCGAGCCTTCCGTTGGAGGGCGATCTTGGCTCCCGTAGCCGGCGGTCTGGATGGGAAAGAGATGGAATATAGTCAGAGACAGTAAGGCTGGTGGGAGAACTGGGAAGGGGGAGGGGATGGAGAGAAAGGGAAAGCAAGGGCTATATACAGTTAGAGAAGTCAATGTTCATACCGCTGGGGTATAAGCTACCCAAGCGAAATATGAGGTGCTGTTCGTCCAATTTGCGCTGGGCCTCACTCTGGCCATGGAGCAGACCCAGGACAGAAAGGTCAGATTGGGAATGGGAGGGGAAGGTGACGTGTTTGGCCACATGGAGATCAGCTTGGGCAATGCGGATTGAGCGGAGGTGTTCAGCGAAACGATTGCCAAGCCCGCGCTTGGTCTCGCCAATGTACAGAAGTTGACACCTGGAACAGTGGATACAGTAGAAGAGGTTGGAGGAGGTGCAGGAGAACCTCTGCCTCGCCTGGAAAAAACTGTCAGGGACCTTGGATGGAGTCGATGGGGGAGGTAAAGGGACAGGTGTTGCATCCCATGTGATTGCAGGGGAAAGTACCCAGGGAGGGGGCGGTTTGGGTGGGAAGGAACGAGTTGACCAGGGAGTTGCGGAGGGAACGGTCTCTGCGGAAAGCAGAAAGGGCTGGAGATGGGAAGATGTGGTCAGTAGTGGGACATTTCAGGTTGGGATCCGTCTTCAGACTGATTGTAGATGGGGGGGGGGTGTAGGTGACTGGAAGCAAAATAATGACCTGAACAAATCAGGACCGGCAACAGAAGACCTCCAGCAGGGTGGTTCCATGATAAGCCAATTGGCCAACAATTGTCACTAGCCAACAATTGGCCTATCAGGGAACCGCCCTGCCGGAGGTCATCTGTTGATGGCCCTGATTTGCCCTGGTCTTGCGTCCAGTCCGCCACCCCCTCCGCCCCCCCCACCCCCCACCCCACCACCCCCCACCCACCCCCACCACCGCCCTGCAATCAGTCTGAAGAAGGGTCCCGACCCGAAACGGCAGCTATCCATTTTCTCCAGAGATGATGATGCCCGACCCGCTGAGTTACTCCAGCATTTTGTGTCCATCTGTAGGCAAACAGTATTTTTGTGTCAGTAAAGGTTCACCGTGACTTCATGTGCAGGAAAGAACTGCAGATGCTGGTTGAAATCAAAGTTAGTCACGAAATGATGGAGCAACTCAGCGGGAGAGGCAGCGTCTCTGGAGAGAAGGAATGGCAGAAAGGTGAAGCCATTCCTTCTCTACGGAGATGCTGCCTGTCCCGCTGAGTTACTCCAGCATTTTGTGCGTGTGTTCACTGTGACTTTGTTGCTTGCAAAATTCTACATCTCCATTTATATACCACTCGATAGTTTGAGTATATTCTCAATCTGCAAAAATATTGGCTGTGTCTGTTGTCTTTTTCAAAATCAATGATGGAGGATTGCTTAACACATTTTAATGGCAGCTGACACAATAGACACTTTGGTTTCACTGACTTTGGTTTCACTCTTAAAATTGTAGAAGGTTGAATCACCACTCGGGGTTTTCAATGCAAAGCCTTGGCTGGTAATCCAATTCAATGTTATATTCTACGTTTTAGTAGTGACGGCAATTCATCCGAATGGCACAATAAATGTAATCCTATTGATAAACCAAGAATAGCAGGCCTTTTAACCGGGAGGAACCATTATTGCTGACGTTCTTTACGCAGGCCTTGGGCACTGATGTGAGGCAAAACAAAACAAAAACCTTAACCCCAATGATCAATTCAGCAGATGTATCACAGTCAAACACACTGAGTCACACACTTATCCCATCACATCACATCACTTCACACCAGAGCATCACACAAACCAACCTCCCTTCTATTGAGGCCATTTGTACCTTGCGCTGCCTCGGCAAGGCCAGCAGCATAATCAAGGACGAGTCGCACCCCAGCCACTCCCTCTTCTCCCCTCTCCCATCAGGCAAAAGGTATAGAAGTGTGAAATCGCACACCTCCTGATTCAGGGACAGTTTCTTCCCAGCTGTTATCAGGCAACTGAACCATCCCACCACAACCAGAGAGCAGTGCTGAACTACTATCTACAGGGCCTGTCCTACCAGCATCTGACTCTATGCGATGAGCGCGATGAAACTCGAAGCGGGGGCCGCGCGGAGATCGGGTGATCCCCTGTACAGGGCCGTTCCCACCAGCATGCGCCTGCATGCGGCAAGCGCGACCAAACCGGCAACGAGGGCCGCACGGAGGTCGGGTGAGTGGCGCAACGCGGCGCAAAGTGAGGCAAACTTGGAGCGAAGTCTTAAGGTAAGTTCGCCAGGTCAGAGAGGGGCACACAGAGAGGGGCACAGAGGCACACACACAGAGAGGGGCACAGAGGCGCACACATAGAGGGTCACGGAGGCACCTACAGAGAGGGCCACGGAGGCACGACGTCGAGACGGTGTGTAATGCGTCGAGGCGACTGCGAGCTGACAAGCCGTCGCCACGCGGAATTTTTGAATAGTCTGTTTTTCGGAGCCCCGCGCGATGTCCGGACGAACTCCGCACAATTCTGCACGGCTCCGGCGATTGAAGTGGGACTGGCCCCGCGACGCCGGACGGCTCAAGCGACCGCGTTCGGTCGCGCTCATCGCATGGAGTTGCATGCTGGTGGGACAGGCCCTTACCTCTTTGATGTCCCCCAGACTATCCTTGCTTGGACTTTGCTGGCTTTACCTTGCACTAAACGTTATTCCCTTCTCAAGTATCTATACACTGTAAATGGCTCAGTTGTCATCAGGTATTGTCTTTCTGCTGAATGGTTAGCACACAACAAAAGCTTTTCACTGTACCTCAGTACACGTGTCAGTGAACTAAACTCAACGGAAAGTCAACATCAACCATCCATTTACATTAAACCTACACAAATCCCATAATTGAATGCAGCATTGAAAGTATCCTACAGATTAGAATAGAATAGAATGCCATTTATTGGCATTTAAACATACAAGGTTCAAACAAAATTTAGTTCCTGCAGCATAACAGCAAACAACCAAAACACACAATTAACGCAATTCTTCTCAAGGCTGTAAGAAATGACAAAGAAGATAGACACAAAATGATCGAGTAGCTCAGCGGGTCAGGAAGCACCTCTGGAGAAAAGGAACAGATGATGTTTCGGGTCGTGACCCTTCATCAAACACATTGCGTGGATGGGACAACATTTATGATTTTGTGAATTCCCATTTTCTGCTCCAATCCCGTATCGTGTGTTTATATTGCTGAAGCTGTCTTATAATTGAGGGAAGAGAATATTGCAAATGAATTGACAGCAGCAGTCTGATTCAATTTCAGCTTTAAGCAAAACGCAATGTAGCCTCTGCGCTCCAAGGAGCAGTGTCGTCTCCTGCTGTGAAATCTATCAAAAGCTGACGCTGAATTGTGGCCTCTCGTTAAATAGATTCCAGGTACCATCAGTAAACACAAAACCTCAATAACTTCAAGCAAGGTCAAGGATAGAAGCACAGACTTGATAGTTTGAGCAACCATCTCAATTTAAGCTTTAAATTTAATGTTTCGCTGATTAGAGATGTGTTCTGAAGTAACAAGTGGTCTGCTGTAAAAGGCAGAAGAATGGAATTGGTGTGGGAACAAGAGGATTAGAATTTGAAGGGAGACACAAAAAGCTGGAGTAAAGGGCATGTCCCACGTGGGCGCTATTTGTGCGTCATTTGCGCGACATCGTTTACGCATTGCGACGCACGACACGCCAACATTTACGCGTGACGCGCATGTGACACGTGCACGGCGTGCATTACGCGCGCGTGGTGAGACGTGATGGCGTAGGCAGAGACGTGCGGTCGCGCACCACCTGTGTTACGCACAAATGACGCCCAAGCGGGACGCGCCCTTAACTGGCAGGCAGCATCTCTGGAGAGAAGGAATGGGTGACGTTTTGGGTGGACCCGAAACATCACCCATTCCTTCTCTCCAGGGATGCTGCCTGTCCCGCCAGCATTTTGTGTCTATCTTCAGTTTAAACCAGCATCTGCAGTTCCTTCTTACATTAGAATTTGAAGTCTTTGTTTGGTAGTTCTGTGATGGATTTCTATCTATTTGCAATATGATACGATACGATGGAATTTTATTAATCCACGGAGGGAAATTGGTCTACCAACAGTCGCAACACATAACAAGTTACATGAAAACTTGAAAACTAGAGTGCCCTCCCCTCCCCCACACCGGGTCCCCCTTTGATCTTCCACCGTCCCTCATGGCGGTACCCCAAGCTGGGTCCCCATTGTTCTTCATGGAGGTCCCCCTCACGCTCATCTACCGCTGATCGCGGGTTGATCACGAGGCCCCACCACTGCTGAGGCTCCTGCTTCCACTGAGGCTCCTGTTTCCACCGAGGCTCCTGCTAATGCTGACGTCATGCTGCCGCCAAGGCTTCTGCTGCCGTTGAATCCCACCCCCCAACTCCTCACAGCTTCTGCACTGGAACCAAGTTGACAGCTATTACATGGATGCACTTCAATGGGAATTAGCTGCCTTCTGGTAATGTCTAATTGTGTTACAGTGGCTCATATCTTGTGTTTTGCTCCAGGCTATTACGGGGCTGAGTGCATTACATAGGAACCCAAACCCTGGCAACACAGACTTGGGTGAGGCTATTGTGGATGGTGCACTCTGCTGCACACACTGCTCCAATGGAGGGGAGGGGGGTAGGGGTGAAGGTTTGCATTGAAGGAAGGGGAAAGGGTTGTTTGCCTCACCAATATCTTTCATGCAAGTTGAGACACGAGGAGCAGTTACTCAGCTGTGACAAATAATCCGGCAATTATCTAATAAACACACTGTAGGCAAAGAAACACCGGATAAACTCTATGGGTCAGACAGCATCCGCAGAGGGAATGGACAGAAAACATTTTGGTTTCATATCCATTTTCAGATTGAGTGGAAGATAGACACAAAATGCTGGAGTAACTCAGCGAGCCAGGCAGCATCTCTGGAGAGATGGAATGGGTGATGTTTCGAGTTGTGTTTCGGGTTGGAGTGGTCTAAACAAGGGTCTCGTCCCGAACGTCACCCATTCCTTCTCTCCAGAGATGCTGCCTGTCCCGCTGAGCTACTCCAGCATTTTGTGTCTATCTTCGGTTGAACAGGGGACGAAAACTGGGAAAGAGAGATGGGTGTGGGGCAAAGGCTGCCAGAGGCTAACATTTATTTCGAGAGGACTAGAATATAAAAACAGGGATGTAATGCAGAATTGCATTGCGCTGGTATAAACGTACATTCAGCACAAAAAACGGTGGAAATGCTTCAAACAACACACATTCAAAACCAGATGATTTTTGTTGGACTGATATGAGACAACCCAAAGCATCAAATCCCAACAGGTAGTCCCTTTGGAGTCACAGAGTGATACAGCGTGGCCCAACTCGCCCACACGGGCCAACATGTTCCTACACTAATCCCACCTGCCTGCATTTGGCCTATATCCCTCCAAACCCGTCCTACCCACGTACCTGTCTAACTGTTTCTTAACATTGGGAGGGGTGGAAGATTGCAACCTTCATGTGGTCCACCCTGTTTCGACTAATGCAATCGACTCGACGTGCACAAACGGAAGATCAAACAGAACAAGTTGTCCGACAACTTTAGGCTGTGCACGCCACACGAGAGAAGAAGTTAACATTGGGATAGTCCCTGCTTCAACTACCTCCTCTAGCAGCTTGTTCCATACACCCACCACCCTTTGTGTGAAAAATGTTACCACTCGGATTCCTATTCAGTCGGTCAGTCAATTATAGCACATTTAAAAACAACTCAGGTTGACCAAAGTGCGGTTCATCTCTGCAGGTACTAACGTGCTACATACAGTGGTACGCAGACCTAACAATACATACGTAAACTCTTTACAGCGCCCCTCAGAGGGACTCAAAAACGCTAGGGAGTAGAAATAGGTTTTGAGCCTCGACTTAAAGGAGTCGATGGAGGGGGCAGTTCTGATGAGGAGAGTCTAGATGCTGCTCCACAGTTTAGATGCTGCAACCGCAAAAGCGCGGTCACTAGATCTGTCCCCCTTCACCTTAAACCTATGTCCTCTGGCCCTCGATTCCCCTAGTCTGGGCAAGAGACGCTGTGCATCTTATAGGTTGTCACCTACAATGGGAGAGGTAAATTGAGCCAAATGAGGTCAACTCTACCGCTGCGCCACCGTGCCGCCCCCTATTTCCGGGCTCTTCTCATTTCGAATCAGATTTCCGGCATCTGCGGTCCATTTTTCGTTTGAGTTTTAGAGATACAGCGTGGGAACAGGCCCTTCGGCCCACCGAGTCTGCACTGACCAGCGATCCCCGCACACTAACACCGTCCCACGCACACTAACGCCAATGTACATTTATACCAAGCCAATTTACCTACAAACCTGTACGTCTTTGGTGTGCGGGGGGAAAACCAAAGATCTCGGAGAAAACCCACGCGGTCACGAGGGGGAACGTACAGACACCGCCCGTGGCCAGGATCGAACCCGGGTCTCTGTCGCTGTGAGGCAGCAACTCCACCGCTGCGCCTCTGTGCCGCCCTGGTTTAATTTCCTTTTGATTTCCACTCTCCCAGGCAGTTCAGTTTGTTAATGAAGTCAGCCGCCCGCTTCACTCTGTCTTTGTTCTTCTCTCAAGCAAATTTAAATATTGAACACAAGCAGAGATAAAACAGGGCACCACTTGGAGCTTTTTATTAAAATGATTCACTCCAAAGTTAGATAATGGCATTGCTGCAATGAAACAGTGCCTTTCAATCAGAGCTCTCTGAACAGCAGAGGGAAGTTGCTGATGTTGATTACATGAATGTTAAGTGATATGGATAGCAGATATCACAGACGCAATCATTCAACCCGCCACTTGGAGAAAAGATTCAGTACAACGGCCTGAAATTGTTTTCCTGTTATTTATTTTTCTCCAAACATGCTGAAATAAGAGTTGAGTGAGGCTGAAGCATCGTCGATCGGTTGTGGAAGAATGAACCCGCTGCCAATATCCTCAGCCTCAGATACAACACTCGGCACAACGCGCATATTGAGAGTTTAGTTTTTGTGGTTTTGTTCAGGGAGACAGCTTGGAAACAGGCCCTTCGGCCCACCGAGTCCGCGATGGCCAGCGATCCCCGCCACACTTGCTCCATCCCGCTCACGCTAGGGACAATTTACATGTACACCAAGACAATGAAGCTGCAAACCTGTAGGTCTTTGGAGTGTGGGAGGAAACTGGAAATCCGGGAGAAATCCCACGGGTAGAATGTACAAACTCCGTACAGACAGCACCCGTAACCCGGGTCTCGGGCGCTGTGAGGCAGCAACTCTACCGCTGGGCGAGAAGGGTGATGAGTCGGTAATGGCGATGGAATGGAAAGCAAAAGGAAAGCCCAGTGAGTCCAACAGATCTATCCCATACACAACGGTCTTCGCACACGTCTTCATCCCAACACTGCTGCTAAATTCCTACCATTCCTTTCTCTCTCTCTTGTATTTATCCAGCACCTAGATTATCCTGAAGAAGGGTCTCGACCCGAAACGTCGCCTATCTCCTTCGCTCCTTAGATGCTGCTGCACCCGCTGAGTTTCTCCAGCTTTTTGTGTAAACATAGATTATCTAGATAAGGCTTTTAAAAATAGCAGAGTCAGGGGATATGGGGAGAAGGAAGGAACGGGGTGACTGATTGGGGATGATCAGCCATGATCACATTGAATGGCGGTGCTGGCTCGAAGGGCCAAATGGCCTACTCCTGCACCTATTATATATTGTCTATCTCTTTAATTGTCCCAATGTTATTAGTAGGAAGGAACTGCAGATGCTGGGTTACATTCTTAAGGTCACAGTCACACAGCATGGAAACAGGCCATTCGGCCCAACTTGCCCATGCTGGACAAGCTTGCCCATCTACACTAGTCCCATCTGCATGTGTTTGGCCCATATACTTCTATATCACACCTCTCCCCTCTGCTCTTTAAAATGGCCATCACCCCTCTACACCCTCAGTCCCAATGTAGGCTCTCGACCTGAAACGTTAGCAATTCGGGCGGCAAGGTGGCGCAGCAGAAGTTTTGCTGCCTCACAGCGCCGGAGACCCGGGTTCAATCCTGACTGCGGGTGCTGTCTGTACGGAATTTGTATGATCTTCCGGTGACCACGTGGGTTTCCTCCGGGTGCTCCGGTTTCCTCCCACACTCGAAAGATGTACAGGTTTGTAGGTTAATTGGCTTTGGTAAAGATTGTAAATAGTCCCCCATGCGTAGGATAGTGCTAGTGTACGGGGATCGCTGGTTGGCGCGGACTTGGTGGGCCGAAGGGCCTGTTTCCACGCTGTATCTCTAAACTAAACTAAATTAATTCCCTTTTACCCCACAGATGCTGCTTGACCCATTGAGATCCTCCAACAGATTGCTTGTTGTTCCAGATCCCAAGATCTGCAGTTTTCTCTTATATGTGTTCCAAAATGTCAACTCTTTCTCTGTCCAGTGATACTGCCTAATCTGCTGGGTATTTCTCCAATTATTAGTCATAGAGTGATACAGTGTGGAAACAGGCCCTTCGGCCCAACTTGCCCACACTGGCCAACATGTCCCACCTACACTAAGGTTAAGACGTGGGTCTTAAGTCTGATGAAGATCAGTCTGAAGAAGGGTCTCAACCCAAATCATCACCCATTCCTTCTCTCCAGAGATGCTGCCTGACTCTCTGAGTTACTCCAGCATTTTGTGTCTCTCACTAGTCCCACCTGCCTGTGCTTGGTCCATATCCCTCCAAACATAAAAACATAGAAACATAGAAAAATAGGTGCAGGAGTAGGCCATTCGGCCCTTCGAGCCTGCACCGCCATTCAATATGATCATGGCTGATCATCCAACTCAGTATCCCATACCTGCCTTCTCTCCATACCCCCTGATCCCTTTAGCCACAAGTGCCACATCTAACGCCCTCTTAAATATAGCCAATGAACTGGCCTCAACTACCTTCTGTGGCAGAGAATTCCAGAGACTCACCACTCTCTGTGTAAAAAATATTTTCCTCATCTCGGTCCTAAAGGAATTCCCCCTTATCCTTAGACTGTGACCCCTTGTTCTGGACTCCCCCAACATCGGGAACAATCGAACCTGTCCTATCCATGTACCTGTCTAACTGAATCTAACCTATTTGACCTTGGTGCAGTCTGAAATAAATAGTTAATCCACTGGCACTGATGGCAGCAGACACAATCTGGTTCTGTAAACTTCAGTTCATAAAAACCTGCATTGTTACTGCCAGCATAGAGAAAAAGCGCTGGATAAATCTCCAACAGTAACATAGTCGTACTCCACACTGTCAAAATAAATATTTTTTTGTAGCATTCTCTGCCTGTCAGTAAGCATTGTTAGCGGAGCGGCAGATAGAAATCTCCATGTTTATTATTAAGAAGGCGCCCAAAGCAGCTGCAAACATTTGCTCTCCCCCCTCAAACCCACGGGGCTTCGGCCACTTCACACCCACCGTCCTCATCTATGGATACCCTGTGCGTAGGGGCTGAAGATGTCCTGGCTGGGTTGCTCCTAGGCCTGGCCAAGCTGGGCCATCCGCGAGTCAGGGCGCAAGGCGGAGGAGGGCTGTGCCCGCGCCGGCTGCCTGCCCCTTTCCCGGGGTTACGTCCACGCCCGGGTGGTGCTAGAGGGGGACTATGAGCTGTCCACGGGCGCCCTGTGGGATTTCCGGGACCGCTGTGCACCGTCGGGGGTGGAATGCATCCTTGACGAGGATTGTAATAGACTTGTTTAAGAGTATAGTAACATTGAAGAGTATTTGTTTAGATAATTGGATGATTTTACTAGAATGTTGCCTGGGTTTCAACAGCTAAGTTACAGAGATAGGTTGAATAAGTTAGGTATTTATTCTCTGGACCGCAGAAGGTTAAGGGGGGAGTTGATAGAGGTCTTTAAAATGATGAGAGGGATAGACAGAGTTGATGTGGACAAGCTTTTCCCTTTGAGAATAGGGAAGATTCAAACAAGAGGACATGACTTTAGAATTAAGGGACAGAAGTTTAGGGGTAACATGAGGGGGAACTTCTTTACTCAGAGAGTGGTAGCGGTGTGGAATGAGCTTCCAGTGGAAGTGGTGGCGGCAGGTTCGTGGGTATCATTTAAAAATAAATTGGATAGGCATATGGATGAGAAGGGTATGGAGGGTTATGGTATGAGTGCAGGCAGGTGGGACTAAGGGAAAAAAGTTGTTCGGCACGGACTTGAAGGGCCGAGATGGCCTGGTTCCGTGCTGTAATTGTTATATGGTTATTTTGTATTATGATGGTGGGTTTGTTGGGTATTGTTTTGTATTGTATATATTATTGCAACAATTGATTAAACTTATTTCTGAAGAGAAAAAACCCAGTCGTTCGGCACTGTGATACTCTCCCTCCCGTGAGATTGCCGGTCTGAATTTATTTTGCTACGCCGGCCAAATTAAAATTGAGCTGTTGCGGCAAAGCTCCAGCAAACTATCCCATTCACCTCCGAGCGAGAGCTATAGAGAAGTATCTCCTGTTTTAGTGCTGTTCGTGTTACGTGGAAAGTTCAGCTAACAGCCACATCCCTTACACTACAGGACTAGTCATTCAGAGGTCAGGAGTTGTATTCATGAGTTTAAACTCCATGGAGAACTTGTATTGATCGTAAAACTCTCAGGATGTTGCAAGCATTTTATTAATTGAAAATTAGCTTCTTCAGTGTGCTGTGCTAATACCATTCAGATGAGACTCTCAGATCCTAAGTTCAGTTTAGTTTATTGTCACGTGTACCGAGGTACAGTAAAAAGCTTTTTGTTGCATCCTAACCAGTCAGCGTAAAGACAATACATGATTGTAATTCATGTGTTCATGGTTGGCACAGTGGCGCGGCAGTGGAGTTGCTGCCTTAAGGGCCTGTCCTACAAGCATGCAACTCCATGCGATGAGCGCGACCTAACGTGGTCACTTGAGCCGTCCGGCGTCGCGGGGCCGGTCCCACTTCAATCGCCGGAGCCGTGCGGAATTGTGCGGAGTTCGTCCCGACATCGCACGGGGCTCCGAAAAACTGACCATGTTCAAAAATTCCGCGCGGCAACGGCTTGTCGGCTCGCAGTCGCCTCGACGCATTACACACCGCCTCGACGTTGTGCCTCCCTGACCCTCTCTGTGTGTGGCTCCATGGCCCTCTCTGTGTGTGCCTCTGTGCCCCTCTCTGTCTGCCCCTCTCTGTCCTGGCAAACTTACCTTTAAGACTTCGCTCCAAGTTCGCCTCACTTTGCGCCGCGTTGCGCCACACACCCGACCTCTGCGCGGCCCTCGCTGCCGGTTTGGTCGCGCTTGCCGCATGCAAGCGCATGCTGTTGGGAACGGCCCTGTACAGGGATCACCTGACCTCCGCGCGGCCCCCGCTTCTAGTTTGATCGCGCTCACCGCATGGAGTCGGATGCTGGTGGGACAGGCCCTTTACAGCGTTTGCAGCGCCAGAGACATGGGTTTGATCCGGACTACGGGTGCTTGTCTGTATGGAGTTTGTACGTTCTCCCCGTGACCCGCGTGGGTTTTAACCAACATCTTCGATTTCCTCCCCCACTACAAACACTTACAGGTTTGTAGGTTAATTAGCTTGGTATACATGTAAAATTGTCCCTAGTGTGTGTAGGATAGTGTTAGTGTGCGGGGATCACTGGTCGGTGTGGACTCGGTGAGCCGAAGGGCCTGTTTCCACACTGTATCTCTAACCTAAACTAAATTAAACTCAACAGAAGCAAATCTATGTGTGGTGGTCGGTATTGCGCGACCAACAGAGAATATCTCCCTTTGCTAAAGAAGGAACTGCAGATGCTGGAGAATCGAGGGTTACACAAAAAGCTGGAGAAACTCAGCGGGTGCAGCAGCATCTAAGGAGCGAAGGAGATAGGCGACGTTTCGGGTCGAGACCCTTCTTCAGACTGATGGAAGGGTCTCGACCCGAAACGTCGCCTATCTCCTTCGCTCCTTAGATGCTGCTGCACCCGCTGAGTTTCTCCAGCTTTTTGTATATCTCCCTTTGCGTTTGACGTGCTCCAATGCCTTGATTGTGCTCTTTGACATCTACAGAATGCACGTTTTGTTTTACACAGCCGGACCTCAAACAAGAAACCAGTTTGTTCATGTACCATCTCCCAATTTCCAGTGAAATGTGTAATATCCAAAAGTAAAAGCACTTAGCCACTCGCTTGATTTAATGAGCCAATATGTAACTGTCAGCTTGGGAATTAGACCTTGCATAACTCCTCCATGCCCAGTGTTTATAATTATCTCTCTGTTATCAATGAGATGGAAGGAGAAATAAAAGGGAGTGACACACAGAATATAATGACGTGTTACTAAAGAATACAAATTTGTTCTACAAGGCAAAGTGTCATTTTGATTCAGAAAGTGCAATTACTTAAATATGTTTTTAGCTTTCACCGAATGCAGTATTGGTCTGTGGCCCATCTAATTCCAGATACAATTTACATGTACATTCAAATGCTGTTTTAAAAGCCTCCTGTGCCAAGATTCCCTCAGATTCCTCACAGCCCCCTCCAATCCAATAACTATTTCATAGTCATAGATTCATGGAATCAGGCCCTTCGGCCCACCCTGCCCAATGACGACCGAGTTGGCATGTTGGGCCATTCTCATTTGCCTCCCATCTAATTGCCTCCCATCAAATCTCCCCTAAACGTTGCAATTGCATCCGCCTCCAGGAATGAGAATTGATTATTGGACAGAGGCAAAGAATGAGAATACAGTAACATCTATGGAGCGAAGGAGATAGGCAACGTTTCGGGCCGAAACGTTGCCTATCTCCTTCGTTCCATAGATGCTGCTGCACCCGCTGAGTTTCTTCAGCATTTTGTGTACCCTCGATTTTCCAGCATCTGCAGTTTCTTCTTTAACAATGGGAATACAGTAAATGGTTTGTTCTCAGGTTAGTGAACTGCGACTAGTCTGGGTATCAGTGCCTCTCCCTCAGCCCTCTGGCACCTCCTCTTCCTTTCTTCTTCCCCCCCCCACACCCCTGCATCAGTCTGAAGAAGAGTTTCGGCCCGAAACATCGCCTATTTCCTTCACTCCATAGATGCTGCCGCACCCGCTGAGTTTCTCCACCATTTTTGTCCACCTTAGATTTTCCAGCACCTGCAGTTCCTTCTTGAACATTTTATCTAACTACCCACACGCTATGAGAATGATTTGGTTGAGGTTTCAGTTGTCATGTTTACTCAAAGAAGAGATTGAGAGTTATCCAGATGTTAAGGGAGTGTAGCCCTTTGACGGGGCCAGGCAGACTGGATGATTCCCTCAGCTGGAGAGTCTGTGACCAGGGGGGGTTACACAAAAAGCTGGAGAAACTCAGCAGGTGCACCAGCATCTAAGGAGCAAAGGAGATAGGCGACGTTTTGGGTCGAGACCCTTCTTCAGACTGGTTAGGGATCAGGGAAAAGAGAGATATAGACGGTGATGTGGAGAGATAAAGAACAATGAATGAAAGATATGCAAAAAAGTATTGATGATAAAGGAAACAGGCCATTGTAAGCTGTTTGTGGTGTGAAAATGAGAAGCTAGTGCGACTTGGGTGGGGGAGAGATAGAGAGAGAAGGAATGCCAGGGCCCGAGGGCTGAGGGAGAGGTGGGAAGGGGAGGAGGCAGCAAGGGTTAACAGAATTGAGAAAATTCAATGTTTAAGCCCAGAGGATGCAGACTCCCCAAGCGGAATATGAGGTGCTGTTCCTCCAACTTGCGGTGTTGCTCACTCTGGCCGTGGAGGAGGCCCAGGACTGAGAGGTTGGATACGGAATAGGAGGGGGAGTTGAAGTGTTGAGCCACCGGGAGGTCGGGTTGGTTATTGCGGACCGAGCGGAGGTGTTTGGCAAAACGATCGCCCAGCCCCCGCTTGGTCTCACCGATGTAGATCAGCTGGCATCTGGAGCAACGGTTGGAGGAGGTGCAGGTGAACCTCTGTCGGACTTGGAAGGACTGCTTGGGTCCCTGAAAGGAGTCTATGACCAGTGTCCACAGTCTCAGGAAATGGAGTGAGACATCCAACACTGAGATGAGGAGAGATTTATTCTCGAGTGGACATTCCCTACTACAGAGGGGGTTCATGCTGTCGACCTCCCCGTGGAGAGTCCTGTCAACTGACTACAGTCCGGTGAACGACAACAAACATAGACAGCAGCAGAGATAATGCAACCTCGGTTGCCGCAGCTTGCAGCCCAAATGCAACCTCAGTCGCCGCGGCTCGGCACCAACCCGGAGCATGTGCCCTTTTTAGGGCGGGCACCTACGGATGTCGAACTGGATGGCATCATCCTGCTGCAACTGAAGGCGGAAGGCCTCACTGGCTGCAGCGCCTGGAGGCCGCTACATAACTTCTGCTGCCTCAAATGCAAGATGAAGACTTCCACTGAGGCCAAGTCCTATTCCTTCGCTCCATAGATGTTGCCTCACCCGCTGGGTTTCTCCAGCATGTTTGTCTACAACAGAGGCCATGTCCCATTTAGGAAGATAGATACATTTCTGGAGGCAAAGAGCATTAAGGAATATGAGGAGAGAGCAGGAATATAGATGGGAGTCCTGGCATTTAAGAAGCTTTTAGAAAGGCACATGAAGATGTAGGGAATTGAGGTCACATGGAGGTAGAGGAGTTTAAAATACCTTGACATGGACACTGTGGGCCAAAGGGCCTGTTCCTGTGCTGTACTGTTCAATGCTTTAAGGGGCTGTCCCACTTGGGTGACCAAATTGACGAGTTTAGAAGAGTTTTAAAAAATGACATGATGAAGACCTCCTTCAACTATGTAGAAGACCTCCTTTGACCTCCTTCGACTATGTTGAAGACTAGCTACGACTAGCTACGACTAACTTCGGGAAAATTGGACACCGAATAGTGGAGAGTGAAGACGACATCCTTCGATCTCCTTCAACCTCCCTTCGACTATGATGAAGACTAACTACGACTACCTTCGACTACCCTCGATTATCTACGACTAACATGCCGACCTACTACGTCTAAACCTACGAGTAAAAAAAGTATCGATTTTTTCCATGGCGACCTTTTTTTCCTCGCGGGCATTTTTTAACATATTGAAAAAACTCCGCGACCTAGCTGAGGCCTCGAGTACGCGGAGACCACTCTCGAGCGTGAAGGAGAGTTACGAAGGCCTCCTACGACCTCGTGTCGACCATGCTGCGAGTATGAGTCGAGGGCAAACTCGCCAGAACTCGCGGATTAGGTCGGCCAAGTGGGACAGGCCTTTTTCTTCTATGCTGATCATATTAACAGGTGGAACAGTCTCAAAAGACTACATGGCTTACCCTTGCTAATTTATAGAAACATAGAAACATAGAAATTAGGTGCAGGAGTAGGCCATTCGGCCCTTCGAGCCTGCACCGCCATTCAATATGATCATGGCTGATCATCCAACTCAGTATCCCGTACCTGCCTTCTCTCCATACCCTCTGATCCCCTTAGCCACAAGGGCCACATCTAACCCCCTCTTAAATATAGCCAATGAACTGGCCTCAACTACCCCCTGTGGCAGAGAGTTCCAGAGACCCACCACTCTCTGTGTGAAAATAGTCCTTTGCATCTCGGTCCAAAAGGATTTCCCCCTTATCCTTAAGCTGTGACCCCTTGTCCTGGACCTCCCCAACATCGGGAACAATCTTCCTGCATCTAGCCTGCCCAACCCCTTAAGAATTTTGTAATTCGTAAAACTACAATTTCCTTTGTAGTTTCGAATCCTGAGGTTGGTTTTAGTGATTCATCTCTCTGTCCACAGCTTTCTCAACCAGAATCACGAGAAGCACAAGAACTGATGCAAATATCCTATGTTTACAAACCATTTCTGCTGTAAAGTGCCTTGTGTGTTTAGTTAGAATCCAACTGAGTTTAATTGCACACTGGTCACAGTTACTGCTTAGCAAATTATCAGGCCCTCAGAAACTAATTTCTTCTGTTTTCTGGCAATTCCCCCAACATGAATAGATTTAAAAATCTCATATTTTCAAATATGTTATTTGGTTTCTTTTAATGTTTATGATATTTCAGTTTCTACTTAAAATGTTATGTTCCAGTGTTTAGCTCTTTGTATGGTGTTTAAAATATGAATTATAGATTGTTTCCTGAATCCTGTTTGTGAGAAATGATTGGGTTTGGGGTAACTACTGCGGAGTAACTCACAGCTGGCATTGGAAAATGGGAAAACCAAGACTGAAGACTGAATCCTTGCGGGAAATGACATTGTGGTTAATATCATAAGCAACTGACGCTAATTATGATAGAGTGGATGTGGAGAGGATGTTTCCATTAGTGTGAACGTCTAGCTCCGGAGGACACAGCCTCAGAATAAAATTACGTTCTTTTACGAAGGAGGTGAGGTGGAATTTCTTCAGTCAGAGGATGGTGAATCTGTGGAATTAATTGCCACAGGCGGCTGTGGAGGACAAGCCAATGGATGTTTTTAAGACAGGGATTGATAGATTCTTGATTAGTACATGTGTCAGGGATTGTGCAAGGAAGGCAAGAGAATGGGGTCAAGAGGGAGAGATAGATCAGCCATGATTGAATGACGGAGTAGACTTGATGGGCCGAGTGGCCTAATTCAACTCCTATCGCTTATGAAGTGTTGGATTCAAGATGAAGTGTAGACTGCAAGAAATTGGAGCAGTTTAGTTACAGCGAGGAGGCAGGCCTTTCGGCCCATCGCATCTGGACCGACGAGCACTATGCCGCATTCCAGGGACAATTCACAGAAGCTGCTTAACCTGCAAACCTGTCTTTGGAGTGTGGGAGGAAACCAGAGCACCCGGATAAAGCCCAAGGGAGAATGTAAAAATTCCGCACAGGTCAGGATTGCACGCGGGTCTCTGGCGCTGTAAGGCAGCAACTCTACCGCTGCACCACCACGCTGCCCTAACCTGCTCCCCTTCTGTGGTTCCTATGGTTCTCCTGCTCCTCGACCATGATCTCACCCAGACTTGCTACCACAGCCACATGGTCTTCCCCAGGACTTGTCCCCATCACCATCTTGTCCCACGTGGCATCCAGGTCTGCTTCCCGGCCTCCCGTTTTGGTCCCAGTCAAGTTCACTATTTGCACACTTTTTGTCCAGCCTCAGTTCCTATCTCCACCCACCTTGCGCCCCACTCACCCCCGTCTGACCTGACTGCTCGTCAATCCCACCCTACTTGGATCCAACCATCTCTTGCCAGCTCTTCCCTCAACACTTCCTATAAGCTAAGTGTCAAAGAAGGAACTGCAGATACTGGAAAATCGAGGGAGCACAAAATGCTGGAGAAACTCAGCGGGTGCAGCAGCATCTACGGAGCGAAGGAGATAGGCAACGTTTGAAGAAGGGTCTCTCCAGCATTTAGTGTACCCTCCACTTCCTATAAGCTAGGTAGCTCTTCCGACCAGCTATCTTTCCTCTACTTCACCATCGAAAAAAGGGCCCCAACCTAAAATGTCCAGAGATGCTGCCTGACCCATTTAGTGGAGGAAGGAACTGCAGATTTATACCGAAGATAGACACAAAGTGCTGGAGTAACTCAGCGGGCCAGGTAGCATCTTTGAAGAAAAAATATGGGTAGGAAGGAACTACAAAGCTGATTAAACTCCCTTGTTTGGGTTATGCTGAACTTCCTAAGCCTTCTAAGGAAGTAAAGGCGTTTGTGTGCTTTCTTGGCCATTGCTTCGGTAATTACTGGTGAATCCAATCGATTCCAATCTTATTTATCTTGCTAATATTGAGCAAAAGTTTGTTGCCTTGGCACCAGGTTACAAGATTCTCAATCTCCTTTCTCTACATCGTATCATTTGATGAGAGATGGAGCAGCTGGTCCTGTACACTGGAGTTCAGAAGGATGAGAGGGGATCTCATTGAAACATAAGACTGTTAAGGGCGTGGACACGCTGGAGGCAGGAAACATGTTCCCGATGTTGGGGGAGTCCAGAACCAGGGGCCACAGTTTAAGAATAAGGAGCAAGCCATTTAGAACGGAGACGAGGAAACACTTTTTCTCACAGAGAGTGGGGAGTCTGTGGAGGTCTCTGCCTCAGAGGACAGTGGAGGCAGGTTCTCTGGATGCTTTCAAGAGAGAGCGAGATAGGGCTCTTAAAAATAGCGGAGCCAGGGGATACGGGGAGAAGGCAGGAACGGGGTACTGATTAGGGATGATCAGTCATGATCACATTGAATGGCGGTGCTGGTTCGAAGGGCCGAATGGCCTACTCCAGCACCTATTGTCTATTGTCTATTGTATCATCATTATTTGACATCTGGTCCACCATGATGGTGTCTTCTGCGCATTTGTAAATTGAGTACTGGATTGGCATTTGGCCACACAGTTATGAAGGTATATATGAAACAAAAGGGGGACTGAGAATGCATCTCTGTGGGGCAGCAATCTTGAGGATTATCACTGAGGATAATTTGTCACCTGTCCTCACTAATTGCGGTCTGTTTGGGGAGGGAGTCAAGGATCCAGTTGCAGAGGTGAGGGGTGACTCCAAGTTCCACGAGTTTAGAGTTGAAGTTGGATGGGATAATGGTATTTAAAGCGTAGTCCATGAATAGAAGTCTGACGTCGGTGCCTCCCCTATCCAGGTGTTCCTGGGATGAATGTAGGGCCAGGGAAATGACCGCCATGGACCCGATGTGGCGGTAGGCGAATTGCAATGGGTCAATGTTATTTGTTAAACTGGGTATAATGTATTCCATAACCAGCCTCCCAAATATCTCTTGTTTCTCTCTCCCCTGACTCTCAGTCTGAAGAAGGGTAAATGATAAATGGTAGGGAATTGAGGAATGCTGTGGAACAGAGGGATCTAGGAATAACTGTGCATAGTTCCCTGAAGGTGGAATCGCATGTAGATAGGGTGGTAAAGAAAGCTTATGGTGTGCTGCCCTTTATAAATCAGAGCATTGAATATAGGAGTAGGGAAGTAATGTTAAAATTGTACAAGGCATTGGTGAGACCAATTCTGGAGTATGGTGTACAATTTTGGTCGCCTAATTATAGGAAGGATGTCAACAAAATAGAGAGAGTACAGAGGAGATTTACTAGAATGTTGCCTGGGTTCCAGCAACTAAGTTACAGAGAAAGGTTGAACAAGTTAGGTCTTTATTCTTTGGAGCAGAGAAGGTTAAGGGGGGACTTGATTGAGGTCTTTAAAATGATGAAAGGGATAGACAGAGTTGACGTGGATAAGCTTTTCCCATTGAGGGTTGGGAAGATTCAAACAAGAGGGCATGACATGAGAATTAAGGGACAGAAATTTAGGGGTAACATGAGGGGGAACTTCTTTACTCAGAGAGTGGTGGCTGTGTGGAATGATCTTCCAGCAGAAGTATGGAGGCAGGATTGATTTTAACATTTAAAAGTAAAGTGGATAGGTATATGGATGGGAAGGGAATGGAGGGGTATGGTCTGAGTGCAGGTAGATGGGACTAGGGGAAAATAAATGGTCGGCACGGACTGGAAGGGCCGAGAAGGCCTGTTTCCGTGCTGTAATTGTTATATGGTTATATGGTTATATGGTTAAGGGTCTCGACCCAAAACGTTACCTTTTCCTTTTCTCCAGAGATGCTGCCTGACCCGTTGGGTTGCTCCAGCTTGTTGTGTCTATCTTCGGAGTAAACCAGTATCTGCAGTTCCTTCCTACATATTTTGATGGCTCCGCAGCTATACCTCAAGGTGTGCCGACTTTGTAGAAGTTCTTCTCTCTCCAACGAGAGTTCTGCAACACCCTCTATCCTTCGTTTCCCTCTCCCCTGACTCTCAGTCCGAAGGAGGGTCTGGATCCGAAACGTCACCTCTTCCTTTGCTCCAGATGATGCTGCCTGACCCGCTGAGTTACTCCAGCTTTTTGTGTCTCGTCTCTCAAAGCACTTCATGGTCGGAGAGCATGTGCCGTGGGAGGACCATCTGGAGGAGGCCCACGAGAGGAAGGTGACCAAGTATGAAGAGGTGATCATAGACTGCAGTAAGCTGGGCTGGAAGGCAAGGTGTTTCCCCATCGAGGTTGGCTGCAGAGGTTTTGCAGGGCAATCGCTCTACAAAGCCTTGAGTGCACTAGGCATCAATGGAATGGAGAGGAAAAGAGCCATCAAGAAAACCACAGAGGCAGCGGAGAAGGCCTCGAGATGGCGCTGGATCAGGAGAGAAGGTCCATGGGGAGGAGCGAATGCCACCTGAACACAAGTCGTGGTCTGATCAACCACGGCTGGGTCGCCTGGGCGAGGGTGTCTGATGTTGAAAGACCCGAAACACCCAATGGCCCCAGGTTACATCACTGATGATGTGCTCAGAAGCATCAATAGATGTCTTTTTACCAATGCCAAGATTTTGAAATTCCCAGACAGTGCAAAATTTGCAAACAATGAGAAAAATGTGATGGACTTCAAGGGCAGGAGGAGAGACAAGAAAAATGAGTTGACCCACAAGAAGAAGCAGGTTGGAAGAGAGGACCCAACTTAATTATAAAAAACAGTTCTGCAACACTAACTTGATTTGCCAAGCTGAAGACCACATTTCAATTGGCTGCTGCTCCAGACCTGTCTGGCAAATTTCCAATTGAGAAATGCTGATTTGGAAAATGCATTTTTATGAAGAGAATCAAATTAACTTATTTTATTAATTCCAAAACTTCACTTTTCTTTGAGCTGGAAAAAGAATTGTAACACTTCATTGATAAAACTCCTTTATTGTGAGTTAGGTCAACTGCCCAGTAGGGTTAATTAGAAAATGATGAACTTCAATCATAGTGTGCATACTAAGATCCTACTTGAGGGGCCAGAAGCATTGATTGATGTGTAGAGCATTGTTGCAGGTGGCAACCAGCTGTCACTTGGCACAGGCACTGGGAAGGAAACAATGCACAAGATTAATGTTAGATTCTTACCTGCAGACAATGTTCTGCTAATATATTCTGTAACACCCCACCTCCAGTAATGAATTGACATAAACAAGTGACTAGACTGGTGCATTGCACAGACAAATCACTAATTATCTGCTCATTTTGGGCTCAGTATAATCCACCACTGCAACCTGTCATCAAATCTCTTACTCTGGGTCCCCTATTTTTCCTCTTCCTCCTCCCCCCCCCCCCCCCCACCAAATACCCGGGTGGCTCAGCGGTCGAGTTGCTGCCTTACCGCGCTGGAGCCCGGGTTTGATCCAGACTCGGGGTGTTTATCTGTACAGGGTTTATACGCTCCCCCCCGTGACCTGCGTGGGTTTTCTCCGGTAGCTCTGGTTTTCTCCCACACGCCAAAGACATGCAGGTTTTGTAGGGAAATTGGCTTGGTATAATTGTAAATTGTTCCTAGTGTGTATGTGTTACACTGGGTTAGTGTTAATGTGCGGGGATCGCTGGTTGGTGCTGACACAGCGGGCCAAAGGGCCTGTTTCCGCGCTGTATCACTAAACTAAACTAAAACCTCCATGTCTTCTATTCCCTCCTCTCCATTTAGATTTCCTCTACATTGCTCTCCCCACCTTCCCTTCTGATGGATGCTGCATCTCACCTGTTTAACATGCCATGTGTTAATGGGGAACATGGTGGTAAAATATTTGCTGGTGATCTGATTCTGGCTTGGATTTATAGGTAGCGGACCAGTTACCTTACTGTACAGGAAGGAACTGCAAATGCTGGTTGAAACTGAAGATAGATACAAAATGCTGGAGTAACTCAGCGGGACAGGCAACATCTCCAGAGAGGAATGAGTGATGTTTTGGGTTGAGATGTCTAAGGAAGGGTCTTGACCCGAAACATCACCCATTCCTTCTCTGTAAAGATGCCACTTGTCCTGCCAAGGTGCCTCACTGTGATCTATTGACAATCATCCTTCCAGCTGAAAAAAAAAAAAAAAATAACATTAATCTGAAGGGAGTTAAGTATAATATATCCAAACTTGGTGATGATGCAAAGCTGATGGCAGGAAGAGTTGTGAGGCTGATCTAAATGGGGCTACAGCAGTTGGTTTAGACAGGTTAAGCGAATTAACATGGACTTGGGAAATGGGGTGGAAAAATGTGACGTTGTCCACTTTTGGCAGAGAAGATAGAAGGGGAAAGTATTCCCAAATGGTGAGTCTGAAAGGTGTTGATGTCAGAGGGAACTTTGTGTCCTTGTTCAGTGATCATTAAAAGCTAATCTGCAGGTACAGAAAGCAATTAGAAAGACAAATAGTACATTACCCTTCTTTGCAAGATTTTTTGAGTACAAGAGTAAAGACATCTTACTGAAATTATAAGAGGATGGAAACAAAATGCTAGAGTAACTCAGCGGGACAGGCAGCATCTCTGGAGAGAAGGGATGTGGGACGTTTCGAGTCGAGACTTTCTTCAGACTGAGAGCCAGAGGAGAGGGGAACTGGACACATGGATGGGTGCAAAGAGAATGCAAGGTGTGAAAATGACAGATTAAAGCAGATGATGATCAAGGCAATGTAGAATGGTTCATTGTGTTAAAGAAGGAACTGCAGATGCTGGAGAATCGAGGGTTACACAAAAAGCTGGAGAAAGTCTAAAGAAGGGTCTCGACCCGAAACGTCACCTATCTCCTTCGCTCCTTAGATGCTGCTGCACCCGCTGAGTTTCTCCAGCTTTTTGTGTAACCCTAGAATGGTTCATTGTTGGCTGGGGGAAGGAGACAACGAGGCATACAGACAGTAAAATTAATCAGGAGGAAAGTGAAACTAGTCAGAGAACTAGGGTGGGGGGCAAAGAGAGAGGGAAAGCAAGGGGTGCTTGAAGTTAGAGAAATTATTATATGTACATACTGCTGTCCAATTACTGAGGACTCAGGTGAGAACTGAGGCCGGACATTGGATACATTTTTGTAAGAAAAATATATAAAATATATTCTCCCCATGTAAGAAAAATATATACTGTCTCTTGAGAGAGTACAGCAATGGTTCATAGTCTAATTCATGGAACAGGGTGGAGGGTTATTCTGTGAGGAGAGACTAATCAGACTGTGTAGGAAGGATGCTGTTTTACACCAAAGTTAGACACAAAAGCTGGAGTAATGCAGCGGTCGGTACAGGCAACATCTCTGGAGAGATGGAATGGGTGACGTTTCGGGTCGAGACCCTTCTTCAGACTGGTTCCTCCTCTATTAGGTTTCCAGAATTAAATGTACCAAATTCTTAAGGGGTTTTCCAACCTAACTAGAAGGATTATGCTTCCTCCGGTTGCAGTTGGTTACAGAGTCATACAGCATGGAAACAGGCCATTTGGCCCAACTTGGCCACGCTGACCATGCCCCATCCATGTCCCACCTGCCTGCGTTCTGCCCATATCCCTATAACCCTGCCCTATCCGTGCACCTGTCCAAATGTTTATTGGCATTTGTGTTGGTACCTGCCTCAACTATCTTGTCTGGCAACTCATTCCCTACACCCACCATTGAGTGTAGGAGCAGGGAGCTTCTATTGCAGTTGTACAAGGTTTTGGTGAGACCACACCTGGAGTATTGCGTACAGTTATGGTCTCCAAATCTGAGGAAAGACATTCTTGCCATAGAGGGGGTGCAGAGAAGGTTCACCAGACTGATTCCTGGGATGTCAGGACTTTCATATGAGGAAAGACTGGATAGACTTGGCTTGTACTCGCTAGAATTTATAAGACTGAGGGGGGATCTTATAGAAACGTATGATCAGCCATGATCACATTGAATGGCGGTGCAGGTTCGAAGGGCCGAATGGCCTACTCCTGCACATATTTTCTATGATTCTATGAATGGCGGTGCTGGCTTGAAGGGCCAAATGGCATCCTCCTGCACCTATTTTCTATGTTTCTATGTTCCTATGCTCCTTGATTTTCCGACCCTGTGCATCCACCCTATCTATTCCCTTCGTTATTTTATACACCTCTACAAGATCAGCCCTCAGGCTCCTGTACCCCAATGAACAAAGGTCCAGCCCTGCCCAACGTCTTCCTGAGCCTTAAACCGCTGTCTCACGGTGCGAGTTGGCTCACGAATGACCCCGAGTTTTCACTCGTGGTGATCACGTACAGCCAACGTAGCGGGAACGTCGGAACTCGCGCGATCAACTTGTCCACTCGTGGCGCTAACGGCAGGTACCCGTGAAACTTGTGAACTCGTGAAAAAAGTCAAACATGTTTGACTTTTTCCACGAGTCAAATTTCGTGGTCAAGTTTAAAATTGAAACATTTAAACTCAGAGTTATATCGTAGTGGCCCGTGCGTTAACTTTAGTGATCGTGCGTCCACGGTGGGAACTCTTTAATAGACACAAAATGCTGGAGTAATCTGCGGACCAGGCAGCATCTCTGGAGAGAAGGAATGGAGTCGAGACCCTTCTTCAGACTTACCCAAAACGCCACCCATTCCTTCACTCCAGAGATGCTGCCAGTCCCACTGAGTTACTCCAGCATTTTGTGTCTATCTATACTTTAGTTTCGGATATGATCAAGTGTAAGAAACGCAAACCAGACTACCTTCACATCAGAGAATCCTAATGTTCCTAATTTGGCCGAGGCACTTCACTGTCGGTGTGTAGGAAGGAACTGCAGATGCTGGTTTACACCGACAATAGACACAAACATGCTGGAGTAACTCAGCGGGACAGGCATCGCATCTGGAGAGAAGGAATGGGTGATGTTTCGGGTCGGGACCCTTCTTCAGACTCCCCGCTCATTCTTCCCTCGTCGATGTGAACTTGTGGGGGTGCGAGGAATCGGGCGTCGCTGGGTAAGGGGAAGAGAGGTTTTACTGCTGAATTATGCACAACAGAAGCATGAAGTGGGGGTAAGGTCCGTTTAAACTATCTTGTCGTCCCCCCCCCCCCCCCCCCCCTAATGTTGGGAGAGAGAGGGGAGAGAGTTGTGCAAACAAACCACGGGAGACTGCATCTTTGGAGGGAAATCATAAAATGTATAGGGATGTTTCGGGCCGGGACCCTAAAGGTTGACTACCCGTTTCACAGATGCCGTTCCTAGCCCCCCTCTCACTCCTCCCCACCCATAGTCTTTGCCTTCTCCCAATTCCACCATCCCTCGCCCCCACCCCCCCCCCACCCCCCACCCCACCCCACACCCCCCCCCCACCCCCCCCACCCCCCCCCCACCCCCCCACCCACCCACCCCCCCCACCCCCCCCCACCCCCCCCACCCCCCCCCCACCGCCCCCCCCCACCCCCCCAAATCTGTCCTCGCCTGAACTGCTGAAGATAACCGAGTGCTTTAAATGCGAATCCCGGACTGCAGCAACAACACACGCCCTGAGCGGGAGAGGAACTTGGTAACTCAAGAGCAAACGGGAGGGGAACTTGGTAACTCTGGAGACGATCTCGGAACATCGCAGATTACCATACCCGTGGGAACTCGCCACAAACACTTGCACATCAACTTGGAATATCGTACACAACCACGAGTCTGTCACTCTGGGTCACTCGTGTGTCAACTCGCACCGTGAGACAGGGCCTTTAGGCCCTCGAGCCCTCGTAACATCTTCTCCGCAATCAGTACAGACCAGAGGAGAAGAAATGAACACAAAATACTCTAACCATCTTAAACTATTAAACAGCTCATAGAGTAGTCCATCCAGATCATTTTTTATGTAAAGCTACTACATATTATTAATGAGGTCCCTCGGGCAAAATTTCCTCCTTTCTTTGACACATAATGGAATATTGCCTTAAAATGTCAATTGCTACTTGTAAAGGACATATAAAGCATTTTCCAGATATGAAACAACTTGTCAAAAGAGAGAAAAGAATAAAATAATTCATATCATTAAAGTTTATTGTGGTTAAAAGATCATTAACACACAGGAGCTGATATTCAATGAGTCGTCTCCTTCTGGGTCATGTTATGTCAGCGGCAACTTTTAAAGGCTGTTCATAAGTTATAGGAGCAGAATTAGGACATTCAGCCCATCACAAGTCTACTCCGCCATTCAATCATAGCTGACCCCAGCACTTCAACTCCCCCTCCCATTCCGAATCCGACCGACTGTCCTGGGCCTCCTCCATGGCCAGAGTGAGCACCACCGGAAACTGGAGGAGCAGCACCTCATATTCCGCTTGGGCAGTCTGCACCCTAGTGGCATAAACATTGAATTCTCCCAATTCCGTTAGCCCTTGCTGTCTCCTCCCCTTCCTAGCTCTCCCTCAGCCCTCAGGCTCTTCCTCCTCCTTTTTCCTTTCTTCTCCCGCCCCCACCCTCCATCAGTCTGAAGAAGGGTTTCGGCCCAAAAACGTTGCCCATTTCCTTCGCTCCATAGATGCTGCCGCACCCGCTGAGTTTCTCCAGCACTTTTGTCTACCTTCGATTTTCCAGCATCTGCAGTTCCTTCTTAAACAATCATAGCTGATCTATCTTTCCCTCTCAACCCCATTCTCCTGCCTTCTCCCCATAACCCCTGACATCCGTACTAATCAGGATGTATCAATGTCCACCTTAAAAATATTAATTGACCTGGCCACCACATCCTTCTGTGGCAACAAATTCCACAGATTCACCACCCTCTGACTAAAGAAATTCCTCCTCATCTCCTTTCTAAAGGTACGTTCTTTTATTCTGAGGCTATGACCTCTGGTCCTAGACTCTCCCAGGTGGAAAAACACCCCCCTATCCAGGCCTTTCACTATTCGGTAAGTTTCAATGAGGTCCCCCCCTCATCCTTCTAAACTCCAGCGAGTAGAGACCCAGTGCCGTCAAACGCTCATCAAATGTTAAGCCAATCATTCCTGGGATTAAGGATCCCCACAGATATAGGTTTGTTGCTTGTTGTCTGCCAGAAGGCTGTGAAGGCCAAGTCAATGGATATCTTTAATGCAGAGATAGATAGATTGATTGTTGATTAGTACGGGTATCAGAGGTTATAGGGAGAAGGGAAAAAAAGATCAGCCATGATTGAATGGCGGACTACACCAGATGGGCCGAATGGCCTAATTCTACTCCTATCACCTAACAACATGAGAATTCTACCATGCTCCCAGCCAAAAGACAAGGGGGGAGAGAGAAAATAGATCGATTAGCCAAATAGCAGTTGTCAGAAAACGGATAAAGTCTGGTGACAGCCGGGAGCTCAGAAATGTTGACTCAGAATGAAGTGTTCGGCCTTTAGATCTGAGATCAGGGGGATTTCTTCACACTGAGGGTTGTTATTTTTCAGAATTTTCCAGCAGACAGGGCTGTGAGCATATTCAAGGCAGGGTTGAAGGGCCGAATGGCCTCCTTCAGCTCCTATTTAGAACATAGATCGTAGAAAAGTACAGCACGGCAACAAGCCCTTCAGTCCACAATGTGTGTGCTGAAGGCAAACTAATTTAATCTGCCTACACATGATCCCTCGCCTTCCATTGCTATCATATCCATGTGCTAATGTCAAAGCCTCTCAAATGCCACTATCATTACTGCTTCCATCACCACACCTGGCATCACGTTCCAGGCACCCACCACACTCTGTAAAAATAAATATCTTGTCCTACACATTTCCTTTGAATGTGTGCATGCAAATATATATGTGTGTGTGTGTGTGCGTGTGTGTGTGGGTGGGTGTGTGTGCGTGTGTGTTTGTGTGTTTGTCTGTGTGTGTGCGTGTGTGCGTGTGTGCGTGTGTGCGTGTGTGTGCGTGTGTGCGTGTGTGCGTGTGCACGTGTGCGCGTGTGTGTGCGTGTGTGCGTGTGTGCGTGTGCACGTGTGCGCGTGTGTGTGCGTGTGTGCGTGTGTGTGCGTGTGTGTGTGCGTGTGTGTGCGTGTGTGTGTGCGTGTGCGTGTGTGCGTGTGCGTGTGCGTGTGTGCGTGTGTGCGTTTGTGTTTGTGTTTGTGTGCGTGTGCATGTGCGTGTGTGCGTGTGCGTGTGCGTATGTGTGCGTGTGTGTGTGCGTGTGCGTGTGTGTGTGTGTGTGCATGTGTGCATGTGTGTGCGTGTGCGCGTGTGTGTGTGCATATATACACATACTAAACTTTTTTCCTCATTTATTATATTGCTTACAGAGCACTATGTTCACATATTCCGTTGTGCTGCTGCAAGTAAGAATTTCATTGTTCCATCTAGGACACATGACAATGAACGGCCTGTCCCACTTACGCAACCTTTTCGGCAACTGCCGGCACCCGTCATAGGTCGCCGAAAATTTGCAACATGTTGAAAATTCATCGGTGACCAGAAAGACGCTACGACTCTGGGTGACTAGGAGACCTCTCATGACCATACAGGCGACCCCCTAGCGACATGCCCCCTGGTGATCTTATAGAGACTTACAAAATTCTTAAGGGGTTGGACAGGCTAGATACAGGAAGATTGTTCCCGATGTTGGAGAACTCCAGAACAAGGGGTCACAGTTTAAGGATAAGGGGGAAGTCTGTTAGGACCGAGATGAGAAGATCATTTTTCACACAGAGAGTGGTGAGTCTGTGGAATTCTCTGCCACAGAAGGTAGTTAAGGCCAGTTCATTGGCTATATTTAAGAGGGAGTTAGATGTGGCCCTTGTGGCTAAAGGGATCAGGGGGTATGGAGAGAAGGCAGCTGCAGGATACTGAGTTGGATGATCAGCCATGATCATATTGAATGGCGGGGCAGGTTCGAAGGGCCGAATGGCCTACTCCTGCACCTATTTTCTATGATTCTATTATTCTATGACATGTCGCCTGTATGGTTGTGAGAGGTCCCCTTGTCAGCCAAAGTAGCGTCTTTCTGGTCGCCGCTGAATTTTCAACATGTTGAAAATATTCAGCGACCCATGACATGGTAAACGGTAGGGAATTGAAGAATACAGTTGAACAGAGGGATCTGGGAATAACCGTGCATAGTTCCTTGAAGGTGGAATCTCATATAGATAGGGTGGTAAAGAAAGCTTTTGGTATGCTAACCTTGATAAATCAGAGCATTGAGTATAGAAGCTGGGATGTAATGTTAAAATTGTACAAGGCATTGGTGAGACCAAATCTGGAGTATGGTGTACAGTTTTGGTCGCCCAATTATAGGAAGGATGTCAACAAAATAAAGAGGGTACAGAGGAGATTTACTAGAATGTTGCCTGGGTTTCAACAGCTAAGTTACAGAGACAGGTTGAATAAGTTAGGTCTTTATTCGCTGGAGCGCAGAAGGTTAAGGGGGGACTTGATAGAGGTCTTTAAAATGATGAGAGGGATAGACAGAGTTGATGTGGACAAGCTTTTCCCTATGAGAATAGGGAAGATTCAAACAAGAGGACATGACTTTAGAATTAAGGGACAGAGGTTTAGGGGTAACATGAGGGGGAACTTCTTTACTCAGAGAGTGGTAGCGGTGTGGAATGAGCTTCCAGTGGAGGTGGTGGCGGCAGGTTCGTTGGTATCATTTAAAAATAAATTGGATAGGCATATGGATGAGAAGGGTATGGAGGGTTATGGAATGAGTGCAGGCAGGTGGGACTAAGGGAAAAAAGTTGTTCGGCACGGACTTGAAGGGCCGAGATGGCCTGTTTCCGTGCTGTAATTGTTATATGGTTATATGGTTATGACGGGTGCCGGCAGTCCCCGAAAAAGTCGTCTAGGTGGGACAGGCCCGTGAAACTCTCTTGACTCTTAAAGCTATGCCCTCTAGTCTGTGACATTTCCAACCTGGGTGAAAATAAAAACTTTCTGACTGTCTACGGGCATCTTGTCAGTTCCAGTCTGACAGGGTCTGATGTCCTTTGTCACTTATAATGAGTTTTTCCTGCTTGTCTGTGAACCATCTTTGTGGTCATTCACCAGTACAAAAACCTGAAAAGCGGAGTATAAGTGGTGGGAGATTTGGAAATATCAATGTTGAAAAGGATCTCGTGCCCTTGTGCACAAGTCAAACCCTTCTGTGATCCAGGCCAATTAGCTCCTTTGCCTCTCACTAACATGTCTGCAAGCACCCTTGATCCTTTTTAACATCAACATTTTATGATCTCGCACTGTCAGAAAAGCCTGCTCCTTTGCTTGCTGGATGCCTTCAGATGTTTCCATGCTATCCTCTTTCTGCCATGGTCTTGAAACACCCTTTGCATCCTCCCTTCTTTTCACGTCCTTTCAGCTTTTGATTCCTCCTACGCTGTTGGGGTGTGAAAGATTAAAGGAGTGACCTAAAGGCATTCACTCCAGCAGCCCGATGGTTCAATGGTGCTTTACTGCCTCGATACTGTGAAATCTTAGTCATGTTAAAGATATTGCTGCACGCAAGCTTAGTAATATTATGCACGGTGGCTTCATGGTAGAGTTGCTTCCTTACAGCACCAGAGAGCCGGGTTCGATCCTGACCTCGGGGGCTGTTTTTGTACGGCGTTTGTACCTTCAGTCTGTTACTGTGTGGATTTTCCCCGGATGCTCCGGTTTCATTCCACACTCCAAAGTTGTGCATGTTTGTAGGTCAATTGGCTTCTGTAAATTATCCCTCGTGTGTGGGATAGAATTAGTATGGATGGATGATCATTGGTCAGTGTGGACTTGGTGGGCTGAAGGGCCTGTTTCCATGCTGCATCTCTAAACTAACCTAAACTAAACTAATCAAAATCATAGTTAGGGACAACTGTATGGGAATATTACACTGAGAAGTATACAAGAGCCATTTTTCAAGTCTGTATGTTGCTATACATATAGAGTTCTTATCTTGGTCATGGAGGCTCGTTGCCCTGGCAACATTGCAGGGTCGGCCTGGCCAAGTTAAGTCGTTGATGTCCTCCACTGCTCCGTGCCGCTTCAGACCGCGACCGATCTGCAGGCTCGCCATTTGCATTTCATAACCTCACAAGTCATAGGAGCAGAAGGAGCCCATTCTCCCCCTTGGGTTTAGTTTAGTTTAGTTTAGAGGTACAGCACAAAGCAGGCCCCTCGGCTCACCGAGTCCGCACCGACCAGCGATCCCCGTACACTAATGTTATCCTTTGCACAATTTACATTTATACCAAGCCAATTAACCTACAAACCTGTACGTCTTTAGAGTGTGGGAAGAAACCCAAGAACCCGGAGAAAACCCACACAGTCACGGGGAGAACGTACAAACTCCGTACAGACAGCACCCGCACGCGGGCATCTGGTGCTGTAAGGCAGCAATTCTACCGCTCTGCCAATGTGTTGCCCTACTCCAAGTCAAGTCAAGTCAAGTTTATTCGTCACATACAGAATCAGAATCAGAATCAGAATGCCTTTTATTGTCACTATACACGTGTACAGTGAGATTAAAAACTGCTCCTACTCAGTGCAAAAACAAGACAAAAAGGGGGGGGGGAATAAGGTGCACAGTTTCTGCAGCGCTATATACATATCTATAAAAAGACAATGGATAATAGAATGGATAATAGGATTCCTATATCCAGTATGGGTTACAGTTACAGTACAAATTACAGTAGGTGGATAGATTAAAGTCCGGGGGTGAAGTCAATGCATGTGTGAGTTCAGGGAGATGATGGATTTTGGGAAGAAACTGTTCTTGAGTCTATTTGTCCCCAGGCTGTTGCAGGGCCTCCAGTGGCCCACTCCACTGGTGCCTTCGATCTGAAGACACCAACCCATGAACCATTGTTGCTCACCTCATCTGTGCAGTCTTCAGCCTGAGGAAGAGCAAGGTCTCCAATGGAATATTGCAATCCGCACCTAAAACAGCCCTGAAAGCCTTTGACAGACAGCAGTTATGCCCATCACAAAATGTACCCTCAGCGCCTTGAAGAGTTAAAACTTAAAAATCATAACATTTTTATAAAATAATCTGATGATAAGAACTAAGGAATTGAAACACATTATACAAAATTGAGTTAATTTAAAAAGGGGAAATCCACATTATTTCAGTTAGTTAATACCTCAGGATTCCTGAAATCAATGGCCTGCCAAGCCGAGATGAAACCCCTATGAGATCATAAGTCGAAGGAACAATGCGTTGCCCTATTTTAGATTAAAACTGCTTTAAAACCTTTTGGAGTTATTGAGCAGAGTGAGTGGATCTTTTTCTGGGGGTATTTGGCACCGAGGTTGTGTTTCACCGCTTCAGTTACTTTGCCTTCTGCTCAGAAGCTGAAGTGTGCCAACATCGCAGGGCTTCTTCCAAATGTCATTTTGGACCCTTGTCATGAGACAGTCATCCTGATACAGTCGCGTTCAGCACCAGTGGATTCAGGGTGCCAGGAAACTCAACAAGGCACGTACATCAACGTGGTTTGATGTATTACCTACATTTTCAGTGTTCGTTTCCAGCAAATTTACAAGCACAATTCTTTGTTTTGCTTCAAGACATCTCCATAAGCAGCATGGTGGCGTTGCGGTAGAGTTGCTGCCTGACAACCTGGTTCGATCCTGACCATGGGTGCTTGTCTGTAGGGAGTTCGTACATTCTCCCCTTGGCCGGCGTGGGTTTTCTCCACGATCTCACGTTTCTTCCCACACTCCAAAGACAAACAGGTTTGTAGATGAATTGGCCTGGTATAATTGTAAATTATCCTTTGTGTGTGTAGGATAGTGCTAGCGTGCGGGGATCGCTGGTCGGCGCAGACTCGACCGGCCGAAGAGCCTGTTTCCGCGCTGTATATCTAATCTAAGCTAAACTTTAAAAAGAAAACAATGGATTCAGGGTGCCAGGAACTCAACAAGGCACGAATATCAATGTAGTTTGATATTACATTACCCATCCATGTCCACGAAGGAACTGCGGATGCTGGAAAATCGAAGGTAGACAAAAATGCTGGAGAAACTCAGCGGGTGCGGCAGCATCTATGGAGCGAAGGAAATAGGCAACGTTTAGACCCAAGGGTTTCGGCCCGAAACGTTGCCTATTTCCTTCGCTCCATAAATGCTGCCGCACCCGCTGAGTTTCTCCAGCATTTTTGTCTACCCATCCATGTCTTACATTTTCGTGCAATTTTGTGCCAAGTCTCTCCACTTCCACCTCTGGCTTCTGTGACCTCCTCCAGACGTGGGGTCACCTTACGCACCAGTTCTGTCATGTCAAGAGTGTTATATTGTCATTTGTGCCAGATCGAACAATTTGATTCTTACTTGCCTCTTGCACGTCCTGGATGCCAATTATTCCAGACGATGCGATAGAACTTCATTTATCCCAGGAGGGAAATTGATCAGCCAACAGTCATAAAAACACAAAATATATGAACATGAAATTAAAGTGACGAGTGGAAAGGATTGGGGATGTGCAAAGATTTGGGGGGTGGGGGTGGGGGGGTGGGAGAAGGAAGGGGAGTCAGTCCCAGTCTACCCCACGACAGAAGAGGGAGGAGTTGTACAGTTTGATCAGCCACAGGGTAGAAGGATCTCCTGTGGCGTTCTGTGCTGCATCTTGGTGGAACCAGTCTGTTGCTGAAGGTGCTCCTCAGGTTGACCAGTGTGTCATGGAGGGGGTGAGCTGTATTGTCCAGGATGCTCCGCAGTTTGAGGAGCATCCTCCCCTCCAAGACCAACCTCCTGTGAATCCAACTCCACGGAGCCAGCCTTCCTGATGCGTTTGTGACCATCACCATCATTGGTGACCACACCTTCAGCTGCCAAAGCATAGCTCTCGAATTCTCCCGCTAAACCTTATCAAAACATTTTTCATTGACCAAACCTTTAGATACCTCCTCTATTACCCACTGAACTGGCACAGTGTCAAATTTTGCTTGATAACACCCATGCAGACTTGGAGCTCTTCTTGCTTGGCCCAACCTTCCCATTTCATTTCCAACTGTTTCCATTAACCATCATTCCATCTTTTCCACTTATTAACCATATAACCATATAACAATTACAGCACGGAAACAGGCCTTCTCGGCCCTTCCAGTCCGTGCCGACCATTTATTTTCCCCTAGTCCCATCTACCTGCACTCAGACCATACCCCTCCATTCCCTTCCCGTCCATATACCTATCCACTTTACTTTTAAATGTTAAAATCGATCCTGCCTCCTGCAGGAAGATCATTCCACACAGCCACCACTCTCTGAGTAAAGAAGTTCCCCCTCATGTTACCCCTAAACTTCTGTCCCTTAATTCTCATGTCATGCCCTCTTGTTTGAATCTTTCCTACCCTCAATGGGAAAAGCTTATCCACGTCAACTCTGTCTATCTCTTTCATCATTTTAAAGACCTCAATCAAGTCCCCCCTTAACCTTCTGCACTCCAAAGAATAAAAACCTAACTTGTTCAACCTTTCTCTGTAACTTAGTTGCTGGAACCCAGGCAACATTCTAGTAAATCTCCTCTGTACTCTCTCTATTTTGTTGACATCCTTCCTATAATTAGGCGACCAAAATTGTACACCATACTCCAGAATTAGTCTTACCAATGCCTTGTACAATTTTAACATTACTTCCCTACTCCTATATTCAGCCTTATACTATATTTAACCTTATTACCTAGTTTTGAGTCTGAAGATGGGTTTCGACCCGAAAGGTTGCCCATTCTGCCTATCCAGGGATGCTGCCTGTCCCGCTGAGTTACTCCAGTGTCTATCGACTTATTACCTTCCAGCCTGTTGTATCTTTAAAGTCCAAAGATGGAGACGCAGAAACCGGCCCTTCGGCCCACCGAGTCCGTGCCATCCGGCCATCGTACCGTACACTAGCATTATCCTACACACTAGGGGCAGTTTGCAATCTTTACCAATGCCAATTAACCTACAACCCTGTACATCTTTCGTATGTGGGAAGAATCTGGAGCACCCGGAGCAAACCCACACGGTCGCGGGGAGAACGTCCAAACAGTACCCACTCCTCTTCTTCCCTGTGGCTATCAAACTGTGCAACTCCTCCCCCTTCTGTCTTGGGATAGACTGAGGCTGACTCCCCTCCCCCTCCCCTCCCCCCCCCATCAATTTTTGCGCATCCCCAAATCCTTTTCACTCGTCACTTTAATTTCATGTTTCATGTATTTAGTGTTTTGCTGGATCGATTTCCCTCCTGGGGTGAATAAAGTACGATCGTATTGTATCTTGTCACAGTCAGGATGGAACCTGGGACTGGCACTGATCTGCCTGGTAGTAGTCCCCCCTTAGTCATGACTGACAATGGGTGATGCATCCGAGATGGACGGCCTTCCCTGGCTGACGAGCCCCATCTGCCCGAGACACGTGGGGGCGGGAGCGTCTATCTTCCCGTGCAGGGCTATAGCACCTGCACCACCATGCCGCCCAATTCATCTATTGCACATCAGATACTGAAATCCCCCAGGATTATCTCATCACCATTCGCCACTATCCTCTCTCTCATTCCCCTAAATAGCTCACTATCTTGCCTGCTCACCACGAGCTTTCCAGATGTTATCATTAAACTCCTTCTATCCATATTGATGCGGCAATCGTCCCCGCTCATGTCTCATCCGTCCCTTTGACTAAAAATTCCATTCTGATGTTGATTTGGAGAGGCAGCAGCAGGCTATGTGCATCAAACTGTATGCAAGGGGGATGTAATCTGATGCATCAAAGATTGAAGCAATTCAATGCAGAAGCAAGAGTAAGGAAAGGAACACAGAGGATTTTAAATGAACTGGAAGATCAAAGGCCTGTTGTGTGCCGGATAATGGGTCATTGAAACTTGTGGAATGAGTGGTGCGCCCATTAAATAAAGACGAATTTCTATCACAATTTCTGCAGCGTTGTGTAGCCGCTTGCAGCCAATTTACTTCTGACAAGTGACAGTATGCGTCTCTTGCCCTGCACGCTCCCTTAAGCAACTGTGTGTTAACGATCTGATGGCGTGCATGGAAATGGGGATCAGGGGATGGACATTCTCCAGGACACTGCAGGTAGCACCCTTGATCTTTCGTGGCAGGGACTCTTTTATAGGGTTTTGGGTTATAGATTTAGCTCGAACCAGCCAGTCGTCTCTAAAAATGTTAAAGAAGGAACTGCAGATGCTGGAGAATCGAGGGTTACACAAAAGGCTGGAGAAACTCAGCGGGTGCAGCAGCATCTAAGGAGCGAAGGAGATAGGCGACGTTTCGGGTCGAGACCCTTCTTCAGACTGGTCAGGGATCAGGGAAGCGAGAGATATAGACGGTGATGTGGAGAGATAAAGAACAATGAATGAAAGGTATGCAAAAAAGTATCGATGATAAAGGAAACAGGCCATTGTAAGCTGTTTGTAGTGTGAAAATGAGAAGCTAGTGCGACTTGGGTGGGGGAGAGATAGAGAGAGAAGGAATGCCCGGGCCCGAGGGTGAGGGAGAGATGGGAAGGGGAGAAGGCAGCAAGGGTTAACAGAATTGAGAAAATTCAATGTTTAAGCCCAGAGGGTGCAGACTCCCCAAGCGGAATATGAGGTGCTGTTCCTCCAACTTGCGGTGTTGCTCACTCTGGCCATGGAGGAGGCCCAGGACCGTCCATTCACAGGGACAACGGCTCTCATCTGTGTCAGAGCCATTGCAGTCCAAGATGACAGTAAGCCGTGCCTATGTAAGCCTCGGGAGAACAATTTGAACACTAAATCTCCTGACTCAATGCTGGAGCTGTGGGTAAAGCAGAGGCATGTGGGTGCCTGAACACGGTATGATGAAGCAGACCATATATCAGAAAGAGATAAACTGCACAAAGATTTAATGAGGCAGCGATTCAGCACCTAACCACATATTCCCTTCCGCACGAAGGCACAAAAGAGCTGCAATATTTACTTGAGACGTTGGACTTTTAGACTTTCGTGATGCAGCACAGAAACAGGTACTTCGGCCTTTCGATGTCCACGCTGACCAGATTAGGCTTTTTTTGTTTGCGTAATGTGTTGTAGATAGCAAGGCCTTGTGGCGTGCCCAGCAAGCTGGACTACACTAACAGAAAATGAAGAAGCAATCTAAAATACTGAAACGTAGCCAGTTCTAACACAGGCAAAGAGCACGAGTGAGCCCAAGGTTGAGTCCGCAAGGCCGCAGCATGCCCAGATGAACAATGAGGTGTTGTTCTTCAGTTCAGGAGGACACAGGGAGAGAGGTCGGAGTGGGAAAGGGAATTAAAGTGGCAGGAAATCGGAAGCCCGTTGTATCACATTGGAGTGAGTCCAGGTGCTCTGCAAAATGATCATGGGCGGTATGGTGCACAGTGGCAGAGTTGCTGCCTCACAACGCCGGAGACCCGGCTTTGATCCTGACTAAGGGTGCTTCTCCGTACGGAGTTAGTACGCTTCCCCCGTGACCTGCGTGGGCTTTCTCCGGGTGCTCCGGTTTCCTCCAACGCTCCAAAGACCGTGCGGGTGTGTAGGTTAATTGGCTCGCTATAAATGTAAACATTGGTCTTAGTGTGTGTACGATAGTGCTAGTGTGCGGGGATCGCTGGTCGGCACGGAATCGATGGGCCGAAGGGCCTGGACAAGCTAGATGCTGGAAAAATGTTCCCAATGTCGGGCGAGTCCAGAACCAGCGGCCACAGTCTTAGAATAAAGGGGAGGTCATTTAAGACTGAGGTGTGAAAAAAATGTTTTCACCCAGAGAGTTGTGAATTTGTGGAATTCCCTGCCACAGAGGGCAGTGGAGGCCAAGTCACTGGATGGATTTACGAGAGCGTTAGATGGAGCTCTAGGGGCTAGTGGAGTCAAGGGATATGGGGAGAAGGCAGGCACGGGTTATTGATTGGGGACGATCAGCCATGATCACAATGAATGGTGGTGCTGGCTCGAAGGGCTGAATGGCCTCCTCCTGCACCTATTCTCTATGTTTCTATGATTCCGCGCTGTATCTCTAAACTAAACTAAACTAAACAACGTGGTCATTTACTGTCCATCATAACCAGTCCTGAGGATATTGAGTCTGGAATGAGAGGCCAGAATGCATAAAGATAACAGATTTCCTGAAGGAAGGATTGATTGTAAGAAACAAAAGCTCGTTTTTCACAATCCAACAGCTTCCAAGGTCATCACTACGCAGACTGGCATTATTTTCAGATTTCCAGATTTATTTAATTGCATTTAAATTCCTGCACCGCCTTGCTGGGATTTGAACACATGTTGATGGATCAATAGTCCAGGTCCCTAGTCGCTCGTCCAATAATATAATCACTACAACAATAATCTAATTACTTTTTTTCCTTTTAGAAACATAGAGACAAAGAAAATAGGAGCAGGAGGAGGCCATTCGGCCCTTCAAGCCAGCACCGCCATTCAATATGATCATGGCTGATCATCCAAATCAATACCCCGTTCTAGCTTTATCCCAATATCCCTTGATTCCCTTAGCTAAATAGCTAAATCTAACCACTAGTCTAAATCTAAATCTAACTTTGATCAGCCCGAAACGTTGCCTATCTCCTTCGCTCCATAGATGCTGCTGCACCCGCTGACTTTCTCCAGCATTTTGTGTACCCTCGATTTTCCAGCATCTGCAGTTCCTTCTTTAACAGCTAACTCTAACTCGAACACATCCAGAGAATTGGCCTCCACTGCCTTCTGTGGCAGAGTATTTCTCCCCATTTCCCTTGATTCCGTTAGCCCTAAGAGCTATATCTAACGATTTTTATTTTTATGTCATCCTTCAATATTTTAATACCTCTTTCCCAAAAGAATTGACAAGTTTTGAATACCTTCCTTTATTAAAACAAATGCAAAAATTGCTTTGAAGATGGGACACAAAAGATAGATCGACATCTCGACCCAAAACGTCACCCATTGCTTCTCTCCCGAGATGCTGCCTGTCCCACTGAGTTAATCCAGTATTTTGTGTCTATCTTCCTTAAGATAAAGCGTCATTGTCTCATCTGCTAGTTAACACAATCCTTACCACGTAATCTTCATAATCCATCATAATCTTCATATAATTCCTTTGTAATCTTGAAAATCAGAATTAAGCTCCTCGGCTGGACTGAAAAAAACAATAAATCAGAGAAAGCTAACGCAGATTGGGTTTATTAACTTTGGCTTAGAGATACAGCACGGAATCAGGCCCCTTCAGCCCACCAAGTCCTTGCTGATCAACGACCCCCGCACACTAGTAATATCTTAACACACTAGGGACACGTTACAATTATACCAAGCCCACCGAGTCCATGCTGACCATTGATCACCTGATCACAGTAGTTTTATGTAATCCCACTTTCTCATCCACTCCCTACACTTTACAGAGGCCAATTAACCTCCAAAGCCGCGTGTCTTTGGATCATGGGAGGAAACCAGAGCACCTGGAGGAAACCCACATGGTCACAGGGAGAACATGCAAAGTTCATATAGGGAGTACCTGAGATCAGGATCGAACCTGGGTCACTGGTGCTATCAGGCGGCAGCTCTACCAGTTGGGCCACTGTGCTGTCCCCAATATAAATGAGATGATTTTGCATATAATACATTGTTTAAGAAGGAACTGCAGATGCTGGAAAATTGAAGGTAGACAAAAGTGCTGGAGAAACTCAACGGGTGCGGCAGCATCTATGGAGCGAAGGAAATAGGCGACGTTTCGGGCTGAAACCCTTCTTCAATGCGCTGCTCCCAGGAGTAAAGGCCCTGCAGGCTGCTGTGAACTAGATTCAGATTCAGATTCAGATTCAGATTCAATTTTAATTGTCATTGTCAGTGTACAGTACAGTTCACGAGCCTGCATTGTACTAATTGCAAAGTTAGACTTTCCTTAAACTCACCTTAAACCTGCTGCGCGTTCTAACTAAACCCGACGCTCAGTTTAAGAAAAATTTGGAATTCTGGTGGTCTAAAGTCTAAAGCAAGTCTAACTTTACACTTTGGTTTTAGCTGAGTCTAAAGTTAGACCGCGTTTTAGTTGCCATGGTGATGATGTCTGCTTGTACTCCACATGTGCAATGCAATAGCAGAAGCACAAGCAGCGGAAAGGAAACTGGGACGCCAGTGAGAAAGGATTTCTCCTCACATTACTAGCCAATAAAATTACAATTATCGAGAAAAAAAGGTGCAATTTCCAGGCAACAATTGAACGGAACAAGGCGTGGGATACGATTTATTCGCAATTCCAGTCGCGGTTTGGCAGCCGCTGAGATCTTCGTGAGCAATGGAAGAGATTGAAGTTGAAAGCGAAGATAGAGTGGTCCCCGCAGTGCTTCCAGCTTGGCGGACAATTTTTCTCTCCATAGCGAGCTTAAACCTTCCTCAAACCTGCCCCCTGCTGAGTCTAAATTTTGCAACAAGTTAAGGGCCTGTCCCACCGGCATGCAACTCCATGCGATGAGCGCGACTTAACGTGGTCGCTTGAGCCGTCCGGCGTCGCGGGGCCGGTGCCACTTCGATCGCCGGAGCCATGCGGAATTGTGCGGAGTTTGTCCCAACATCGCGCGCGGCTCCGAAAAACTGACCATGTTCAAAAATTCCACGCGGCAACGGCTTGTCGGCTCGCAGTCGCCTCGACACATTACACACCGTCTCGACATCGTGCCTCCGTGACCCTCTCTGTCGGTGCCACCGTGGCCCTCTCTGTGTGTGCCTCTGTGCCCCTTTCTGTCCTGGCGAACTTACCTTTAAGACTTTGCTCCAAGTTCGCCTCATGTTGCGCCGCGTTGCGCCACTCACCCGACCTCCGCGCGGCCCTCGCTGCCGGTTTGGTCGCGCTCGCCGCATGCAGATGCATGCTGTTGGGAACGGCCCTGTACAGGGATCACCCGACCTCCGCGCGGCCCCCGCTTCTAGTTTGATCGCGCTCATCGCATGGAGTCGGATGCTGATAGGACAGGCCCTTAAGACTCTAGTCTAAGGTCAGTCTAAGCTTTGGCGATTAGTAGAAAGACAACTTATACTTTAGTCTAAATATCAGGGATTTAAACCTGCCGTCGAGTCTAAATTGCAGAGTTAAACCTGCCGTTGGGTTTAATAGAACTAGTAGAATTCGGGACACGGAGTTTAGATTCAAGGCGTCCACACAAAAGACCTTTCGTGATTCTCTTGTTGGCCTGTCCATTTAGTTCCATTCCCGTCTCATCTTCTCCGTGACCTTTGCTTCACTGTCAAGTATTCATCCGACTCCAGTTTGAATGCTATTATTGAAATTGCATTCATAGTCATTTCAGATGGTGAGGCCTCAATCACAACAATGTTTTCCCTTATGTACATGGGATTCCCCCTGGTGCTCTGATTTCCTTCCAAATCTCAGGCTGTTGGTAGGTTAATTAACTACTGTCTTTTGCCCTGAGTTTGGTTTAGTTTAGCTTAGTTTAGCGATACAGCGTGGAAACAGGCCATTCGGCCCACCAAGTTCATGCTGACCAATGATCCCCGTATACTTAGAAACATAGAAACATAAAAATTAGAGAGATCAGCGTTTATACAGCTGGGCTGTGAGGACACGGCTACCATGTAATCCCGTGCTATCTGCTTCATGGTCGGATAGTCGGCGACTAAACCGTCTCCCCCACCTGTTCGGCGAACTTTTATAACTTTGTACGCAGCGACAGTCTCATTGAGGTCTGCTGGATGATTTTTTTTCAAGTTCAAGGTCGAGCTCAAGTTCGCATTTATTGTCATTTAACCAATTAAGGTGCAGTGATATTTGAGTTTTTCTACTGGGTTGTCTGCAAAACAAAGCATTTCATTTGCGACAATAGAAACATAGAAACATAGAAAATAGGTGCAGGAGGAGGACATTCGGCCCTTCGAGCCAGCACCGCCATTCATTGTGATCATGGCTGATCGTCCGCTATCAATAACCCGTGCCTGCCTTCTCCCCATATCCCTTGACTCCGCAAGCCCCTAGAGCTCTGTCCAACTCTCTGTTAAATCCATCCAGTGATTTGGCCTCCACTGCCCTCTGTGACAGGGAATTCCATAAATTACTTAACCTATCCTAAACATATTCTGGACAATTTACAATTATACCAAGTGAAGTAGCTTACAAAACTCTACGCCTTTGGAGTGTGGGAGGAAACTGGAGATCCTGGAGAAAACCCACGCATGTTATGGGGAGAACGTACAAAGTCACCTTTGATGCCTCCTGACCCTTGATTGGAAAGGGCATCAGTTATTGGGAGAATGGGGATGAGAGACAAAAATCGATCAGCCATGATTGAATGGTGTAGCATACACCATTGATGGAACGAATGGCCCAATTATGGTCCTATATCTTATGGTCATGGACCTGCTGAGTTAATCCAGCGCTTTGTGTCTTTATTTGTAAACCAGCACCTGCAGTTCTTGGTGTCTACCTCTCCTTGTGTCTTTAAATGGAGGAATTGCACCTGGCCCTAACACTTCCTCCCTCAGTCTTGGTCAGTCTAGATTTCTGCACTCAAGCCACTACAGTGGGCCTTTCAACCTGCAACATTTGACACAGAAGGGAGGGAGACATCCACTCGAGCTACAGTGGCGCAGCGGTACTGCTGCTGCCTTACAGCGCCAGAGACTCGGGTTCATTCCTGACTATGGCTGCTGACTTATGTAAAGGGCCTGTCTCACTTACGTGACCTGTACAGGTGACTACCAGCACCTGTGATAGGTCGTCAAATTTTCAACATGCCCCGACCTACTTGATGCCACGAGTACCTACAACCAGCATCACGACCTACCTACGACCTACTTACGACCTCCTACAACCTCGTGACGGCCATGCTGCGAGTATGTCAAGGGCAAACTCGGCAGAGGTCGTGAATTAGGTCGTGAAAGTGGGACAGGCCCTTAAGCCTGCCTGTGGAAAAATAGTAGGTTGTTTTTCCAACTAGAAAATCCTTGAAATCAGGCAACATCTGTTGGAAGGGAAACAGAATGAACTGTTCAGGTTGACGGCCTTTCATCAAATCTGAGAGATAAAAGGTCTTAACTCCGATTCTGAAGCTCTAATTCTATTTCTGAAGCACTAACTCTGTCTTCTAAGCCCTAACTCTGTTTCTGAAATGTTAATTCTATTTCTAAAACGTTAACTTTGTTTCTCTCTCCTTTGCCTGGGCAGTCAAGCTGTTTTTATTTCCTCCACCCGTGTCCTGCAAAGGAGGGAAGCCTCGTCTGGTTTGTGGTTTTGCACAGCGATCCCAGCAAAGGGATCATTAAACTCAGACAACACGTTCTGTACCAGCAACCCCTCACATCCTGCGGACAAATGGATAAAGAGAAGCAAAAAGAAAAGTGGTCAGGCAGTCTTTGAGGAGGGGAGGGAATCGAATATAGGAGCAAAGAGGTCCTTCTGCCGTTGTACAGAGCCCTAGTGAGACCACACCTGGAGTATTGTGTGCAGTTTTGGTCCACTAATTTGAGGAAGGACATTCTCGCTATTGAGGGAGCCTAGCGTAGGTTTACAAGGTTAATTCCCGGGATGGCGGGACTGTCATATGCTGAGCGAATTGAGCAGCTGGGCTTGTACACTGTGGAGTTTAGAAGGATGAGAGGGGATCTCATTGAAACATATAAGATTGTTAAGGGTACACAAAAAGCTGGAGAAACTCAGCGGGTGCAGCAGCATCTAAGGAGCGAAGGAGATAGGCGACGTTTCGGGTCGAGACGCTTCTTCAGACTTAAGATTGTTAAGGGTTTGGACACGCTAGAGGCAGGAAACATGTTCCCGATGTTGGGGGAGTCCAGAACCAGGGGCCACAGTTTAAGAAGAAGGAGTAAGCCATTTAGAACGGAGATGAGGAAACACTTTTTCTCACAGAGAGTGGTGAGTCTGTGGAATTCTCTGCCTCAGAGGGCAGTGGAGGCAGGTTCTCTGGATGCTTTCAAGAGAGAGCTGGAAAGGGCTCTTAAAAATAGTGGAGTCAGGGGATATGGGGAGGAGGCAGGAATGGGGTACTGATTGGGGATGATCAGCCATGGTCACGTTGAATGGCGGTGCTGGCTCGAAGAGCCAAATGGCCTACTCCTGCACCTATTGTCTATTGTCTATTGACTGGATAGATGACGTTTCTGTTTAAGATCCTTCTTCTGACAGATGGAGTAGGGGGGAAAAAACTGGAAAAGAAAGGTGGGGACAGGACGAAGCTAGGCAAGTGGGTGCAGCAGTAGAGTTGCTGCTTTACAAGGCCAGAGACCCGGGTTCGATCCTGACTACGGGTGCTGTCCGAACAGAGTTTGTACGTCCCCCTCCCCGTGGCCTGCGTGGGTTTTGCTCTGGTTTCCTCCCACACTCCAAAGACGCACAGGATTGTAGGTTAATTGTCTTGGGAAATGTAAAGTTGTCCCTAGTGTGTAGGATAGTGCTAGTGAGTGGAGATCGCTGGTCAGTGCGGACACGGTAGGCCGAAGGGCCTGTTTCTGCGCTGTATCCCTAAACGAAGCTAAACTGAACCAAACAAACACCAAAGGTAGATAAAAAAGCTGGAGAAACTCTGCGGGCGAGGCAGCATCTATGGAGCGAAGGAAATAGGTGACGTTTCGGGTCGAGAAGAAAGGAATGTTAAAACGAAAGGCAGAGGCGGAGACAGTAAGTAGCAATGTTACAAAATTTTGAGATTTAAAAAATCAAGTCTGCAATTTATCCCATCAGATAAAGCATAAAAAGAAGTTTAATTTGACACCTAATTCACTTTCATATCTTCAGTATTAAAAATGTTATGGCCATTTTCATACTCAGAAATTAGCATCTTGTTCCCTATTGCTTTTCCATTGACTTAACACAAAAGCTGTGATCAAGGACAGTCAAAAGCCCATAACTTTCTTAAAAATTAAGAGAACTGAATGAAATTTTTAGTTATTATAGATTGAAGCATTCTGAAACAAATATGAAACAATCGTACTTGGATGACCTGAAATTAAAACATATAATTAGTTACTTACCTAATTGTAGCTAATTACAAAATTCAATTACTAGATCTAAACATCTATCCATTCGTTAAGAAAAGGTTAACATTTTTTTAAAAGCCTAAGTGTCTAAATAACATTCACACAAGAATTCACAATATAACATGATTTTTAAATCTCATTGTCATGAATTTATAGGCTAAATTGAAGGAATTTTGTGTTTAATTCCTGTAAATGAATGGGCATTAAAATCAACTTGCGAGTGGGTTTTTGTGGAACGCGATGGATTAGAACGTTGCGGTTTGCGGTGAATTTAACCCCCATATCGGCAGGGGAAATACTGCCGGTTCGTATATTTTTTTAGTCACCTTTTCGCGACATGAAATTTTGATTAAAGGCTTCCTAAGAAGCAAGTTTTTATGTAAAAATAAACTGTGTACCTTCTTTTGTCCCCTACGTAAGATCCATCCCGTTGTCGACGTTGACGGCTTTAGAAGATGATTTTTAATTTACTCCTGCTTTTAATTTTTCCAGCGCTAATTGTAATAAACTTAATAAAACAGCAGTCGAAGCGATTTTTCTTCAGCAACTAAAAAGCCTGTTCAAAATTGATTTGAATAGTCTGAAGAAAAATCGCATTTAAAACCCGCCCCCCCTCTCAAAGACGCCAAAGTCGCGCACACGGGCAGTGGCAGAACTGCAGCGCCGCTAAAGGTAAGTTTTGTAACATGCCTACAGTAAGCTGTCGGAGAGCTGGGAAGGGGAGGGAAAGGAGGGAGAAAGCAAGGACGACCTGAAATTGGAGAAGTCAATGTTAACCAATGTTATTTAGCCCATCAGGCTTGTGCTAACCCTTCCTTGTGGCAGTCTCTATGTATATATTGTGGAAACAAAGAACTGCAGATGCTGGTGTATACCAAAGATAGACACAAAGTGCTGGAGTAACGGGTCAGGCAGCATCTCTGGAGAAAAGGGATAGGGATAGGTGACGTTTTGGGTCAGGACCCTTCTTCTGATCTTCGGTTTATCAGTTTTTTTTTCTCTTTCCCTATATCCATTAATATTTTTCTATTTTCATTTGTCAACTTCCCTCCCAATATTCATGAGTCACTCACTTTTAATAATAACTTCTTCTAACATATTCTGCACTAAAAAAGATTCTAACTATGAAAAAAAAATCGGAATCTTCTGATGCTCATAATCTATTCCTGACTTGTTATTGATTTGCCAGTCAGTGGGGATTATCTATCTTGCTGTCTCTCAAACGCTTTCATAATTAAACGTTGCTGTTAGATTGTGGGTATAGATGTTGTCATTGAAAATCAAGGAATAACAGACCTGCTAAATAATTACTCAAGTGTACTCAAGTCTCAGCTGTGCCTCTGTGGGATTGCAGCCACACCTGGGAGGCAGAATGTCAAGGGTTCAAGACCAATTAGGCTTGGATTTAGTGCTCAGATTCAGGCACCGTCAATACCTCCAATTCCTCAGTGAAAATCTCAGGGTAGTCCTGGTGCATTGCTGTGCTAAGGAAGATGTTCTCTTAGTGCCCCTGTCCCACTTAGGAAACCTGAACGGAAACCTCTGGAGACTTTGAGCCTCACCCAAGGTTTCCGTGCGGTTCCCGGAGGTTTTTGTCCTCCAGCAACCAGCTTCAACTAGCATCGCGACCGGCTTCAACTAAAAAATTACCGATTTTTCAAACAGAAACCACTTTCGATCATTAGGGAGACTGACAAAAATCTCCGGGAACCGCACGGAAACCTTGGGTGGGGCACAAAGTCTCCAGAGGTTTCCGTTCAGGTTTCCTAAGTGGGACAGGGGCATTATAGGGCAAGGGGGTAAATTTCACCTACTCAGGGGGTAAATATGTTGATTCTCGATTTGTACATATTTTTTCTCATTGACCGACTGGGTTTGGTTCTGGTACACTGGTGTCTGTTCATCATTAGTTGTTCATAAATAAGTGAAATAACATTGCTACAAGCTATTAAAGTTGCCGGGGGTAAACGGGAGGAAAAAGGCTGGGAAGTCCTGTCTTAAGAGGCTGTCCCACTGTACGAGCTAATTTAAAAGCTCTCCCGAGTTAAAAAAAAATCAAACTCGTGGTAAGCACGTAGAATGTACGTAGCGGGTACGTCGGAGCTCGAGACATCACTTAGCAGCTCGTAACGCTAACGGCAGGTGCTCAGGAAACGCGGTAAGCTCGTGAAGATTTCTCAACACGTTGAAAAATGTCCACGAGAGCCCCGAGTACCTACGAGCGGCTATTACCGTAATTCTCCGAGTTCGAATCAGGGAAAACTTGGGAGAACTCTTGAATTAGCTCGTAGAGTGGGACAGCCCCATTAAGGGCAAGGGGTTAAACCAGGGAGGCCTGGATAGAGTGGATGTGGGGAGGATGTTTCCACAAGTGAGAGAGTCTAGGACCAGGAGTCACAGCCTCAGAATAAGGGGCCGTTCCTTCGGGAAGGAGACGAGGATGAATTTATTTCATCAGAGAGCGGAGAATCTGCGGAATTCATTGCCACAGAGGCTGCGGAAGCCAGGTCGATGGATATTTTTAAGGCAGAGAGATAGGTTCTTCATTGCTACGGGTGTCAGGGATTATGGGGAGAAGGCAGGAGAAGGGGGGAAGGTTGAGGGGGGAAGATGTATCAGCCATGAGTGAATGGTGGAGTAGATTTGATGGGCCGAATGGCCTAATTCTGCCGTGATCGAATACAAAAATCACATTTCGCTTCCAAGGCAAAAATAAATGATCCCATTGACACAATGCCTCACAGTTCCTGGGTTCAATCCCGACCTTGGGTCCTGTCTACGTTGAATGTAGACAGTGGCCTCCAAATGCTTCCTTCTCAGCATAAGATGTTGAAGAAGAAAGTGGTTGATGTCCGGAATTGTTGTAGCACTGATTCCTAGGTCAATGTTGCATTGGTGTTTGTGGAACCTAGCGAAGCACAAATAGGTTTCCTACATTGCAACAGTGACTGCAAAACAAAAAGTCAACTCCATGGCAATGAAGTGCATTAGGATGCCCTGAAATGACACAAATATGCAAGTCTATTTTTGATTTCCCAGTAGATGGCGAGAAGAAGTTAATCATGAGGAAGGACTTGCAAGATTTAATTAATTTTAAAAAAGTTAATGGAGAAAATAATGAGTTTAAAAATAAATAAACCTTCAGGAGCTAATGGTTTCAAGCCATGAATTTATGAAGCATTGGAAAAGCAAGGCTTTTCCTTTGCATTTTGTTAGTCTCTCCCCTTTAGTGATGCTAATGTTGATACTCGCAAGCTAATCATCTTTTCTTCATGTCCTCATGGGTTTTTTTTTACCTTAAGGCAGCCAGAGTTTTTGTCAGGTCAGAAACATAGAAAATAGGTGCAGGAGTAGGCCATTCGGCCCCTCGAGCCTGCACCGCCATTCAATATGATCATGGCTGATCATCCAACTCAGTATCTTGTACCTGCCTTCTCTCCATACCCCCTGATCCCTTTAGCCGCAAGGGCCACATCTAACTCCCTCTTAAATATAGCCAATGAACTGGCCTCATCTACCTTCTGTGGCAGAGAATTCCAGAGACTCACCAGTCTCTGTGCGAAAAATGTTTTTCTCATCTCGGTCCTAAAAGATTTCCCCCTTATCCTTAAGCTGTGACCCCTTGTTCTGGACTTCCCCAACATCGGGAACAATCTTCCTGCATCTAGCCTGTCCAACCCCTTAAGAATTTTGTACGTTTCTATAAGATCCCCCATCAATCTTCTAAATTCTAGCGAGTACAAGCCGAAATGTCATAGTCTCGAGGGCAGGGCTTTAAAGTGAGAGGCTAACGTTGAAAGGAGATGTGTGCGGCAAGTTGCCAGGGGTGGTGGTCAAGGCAGATACAACAGTGGTGTTTAAGAGGGTTTTAGATAGGCACATGGATGTGCAGGGAATGAAGGGATAAGGAGAGTCATGTGCAGACAGATGAGATTAGTTTATTTTTGACATAATGTTTGGCACAAACATTGTGGAGCAAAGTTGCCTGTTCAAGTTTAGTTTGGTTTACAATCTACAGGACAATGGTGAGCCAACCGATCAACTTGCGTGTATGTGGTATGTGGGAGGAAAGTGGCACTACTAGTGCAAATCCAAATCCAAATCCAAATGAGAACATGCAAACTCCACCCAGAGAGCACCCGAGATCAGGATTTAACCCAGCTACCTGGAGCTGCACCACTGAGCTGCAATTAACTCATGTGATGTAGATATCTGGAAAAATAAATTAATTAAAAAAACATGGCATGCTTTGGTAAGCAGCTATTCTCTGCGCCCTGCAAAGTGTGCACGTTAGCATCCAACCTCGGTTTCCAACTCAGATTGTGCATCACGGGACCATCTGAAGGGCCAAAGCAACAGGGGGTTTATCAGTGAGTTCATCCATCAGATGTAATCATGGTACAAACAGTGAGTATTCATGACCATGACGCACACACCCAGATTCAGAGACAGATTCTTCCCAGTTGTTATGAGACAACTGAACCATCCCACCCACAACCAGAGAGCAGTCCTGAACTACCATCTACCTCATTGGCGACCCTCGGACGAACCTTGATCGGACTTTACTGGCTTTACCTTGCACTGAACGTTATTCCCTTATCATGAAGATAGACACAAAAAGCTGGAGTAACTCAGCGGGACGGGCAGCATCTCTGGAGGGAAGGAATTGGTGACGTTTCGGTTCGAGGCATTTTTCATCACCCATTCCTTCTCACCAGAGATGCTGCCTGACCCGCTGAGTTACTCCAGCTTTTTGTGTCTATCTTCGGTTTAAACCAGCATCTGCAGCTTCTTCCTAAATATTCCCTTATCATGTATCTATACACTGTATACGGTGATGGTAATCACACATTGTCTTTGCGCCTACTGGACAGCACGCAACAAAAAGTTTTTCACTGCACCTCGGTACACATGACAATAAACTAAACTAAACTAGATATCCCCCTAATGTCTATAAAAATAGCAAGCAATTAAACAAGATGGCTCTGGCTATTGCCAGTCTGGTTCACCAGACTGATTCCTAGGATATCGGGACTTCCATATGAAGAAAGACTGGATAGACTCAGCTTGTACTAACTGGAGTTTAGGAGATTGAGGGGGGATCTTATAGAGGCTTACAAAATTCTTAAGGGGTTGGACAGGCTAGATGCAGGAAGATTGTTCCCGATGTTGGGGAACTCCAGAACAAGGGGTCACAGTTTAAGGATAAGGGGGAAGTATTTTAGGACCGAGATGAGAAGATCTTTTTTCACACAGAGAGCGGTGAGTCTGTGGAATTCTCTGCCACAGAAGGTAGTTGAGGCCAGTTCATTGGCTATATTTAAGAAGGAGTTAGATGTGGCCCTTGTGGCTAAAGGGATCAGGGGGTATGCAGAGAAGGCAGGTACAGGATACTGAGTTGGATGATCAGCCATGATCATATTGAATGGTGGTGCAGGTTCGAAGGGCTGAATGGCCTACTCCTGCACCTATTTTCTATGATTCTATGATTCTATGATTCTTCCAAACCAGTGTGGTTTTACAATGCTTCGAAGTCTATTGCTACATCACGGATTGTATATAATGGTTTCCAAACATTCAAGGTCTTCCTTTATGCTTTTACGCATTACGTGGCTTTCTTGAATACATTCCTCTGCTGATCGCCATAATTTCCTTTCTTCCCCACATCAAAAGAGATGTAAAAACAAAATCAGCGGACTGATGTGCTGGCACGGACTGATGTGCTGGCAGCTTGTGATTCATAAAACATCTTCAATGTGGAAGCAACACCCCGGAGCCAATTCAGGCTCAATAGTTTCCGAATGGCCACTGAATCAATGATGCGGATGGTCGGAGGGAAATGGGTCAGGTGTATATTTTCAGGTACGGGTTCAAAGTACGGGTCAAGGAAGATTGTCAGTAATGGGGCCCGCCTGATTTAAGGAGGACACCGCTGAGGATGAATGGTTCAACGTTAAAATTCCCCCCCTATTATTTTGAATCCTCCATGGGCTCATCCCTTCCTATCTCCGCATTCGTCCAGTCGAGTTCATCACCAAATGGGTGGCGAATCTGTGGAATAAAAGGACGTACCTTTAGAAAGGGATGTGGAGGAATATCTTTAGTCAGAGGGCGGTGAATCTGTGGAATTCATTGCCACAGACGGCTGTGGAGGCCAAGTCAATTGTGGGACGAAGGCAGGAGAATGGGGTTGAGAGGGAAAGATAGATCAGCCATGGTTGAACGGCGGAATAGACTTGATGGGCCAAATGGCCTAATTCTGCTCCTAGGACATGTGAAGTTAGTTTAATAGTAAGATTAAACGAGAACTTACCTGTTCGAAGTTTAATCTTTATTTTATGAGGAGTTACGATGAGGGATTACGTGAAGAAGCCCCGCCAGGCACATGCTCGGAATACTTCAAAGCAGTGGCATGAAAAACACAGAACTAATAGCCAAAGTAAGATAGTAAGGCTCACACAAGACTAGAACTACCAGATGATCATTTAGATTATGAGGGTCGGGAGCGGAGGACACGTAATCCCTCACTATCCTTAATAATAAAAAATAAAAGAAAAGTAATAACCCCTCTATCCCAGGGGGAGATTACACCAAAATATATAAATCCATTACATAAAACAAAACAAACAATCAAACAGAACCCAACACTGCGTGTCCAAACACTGGCACCGTGAGAACAGGTTTATTGTAAAACTTGGGAAAAAATTCTTCTTTACACCACCCTGCAGCCTCTAAAATTTGGTCGAGCGGCATGTCCTGTGCCTTCGCCGTGGATGTGGATGTTGCCCTGGTAGAGTGAGATTTAAACACATCAGTGTCCACTCCAGCTAAATCCAAAACCTGTTTTAACCATCTATAAATAGCTTGTACTGACACTTTTTAATATTTTTTTTATGGGTAATAAGCGTTGCTGTCTCACAACCCCGGAGACTCTTGGTTACTTCAATATATCGAGTCAGATGCTTAACCACACACAATGTTTGGTCGACAGGATATGCTTTAAAGATTACCTTTGTTCCAGACTTCCCCGGTCTGCTTTGTTTGATTAGATCATAAACATAAAAAGTAATGTTATCTGCAGATAAATGCATACAATCTAAACGTAATATTTGCAATGTGTGTACCCTTTGTGCTGACACTAATGCCATGATCATTACCACTTTAAATGTTAACTTATGAAAAGATAGTGACGTAATTGGAGCCCATTGCCGAAGCAATGTGAGAACTGTACTGACATCCCAAATTTCTGTATATCTGGGTTTGGGATTATTTTTAATAAAAATCCCTCTGATAAATCGGGATATTAATGGATGAAACCCGATAGATTAATGTTCTGAAAATTGTCGTAAAAAGGAAGTCAAAGCACTATGAGCACTATTAATGGCACTATAACTAAGGTGCTGATCAAAAATGCAACATAGCAAGGAACTCCAATACAACCGATATGTTTGCAGTATGATAAGATATATCTGACTGAATACAAAAAGCTTCCCAATTCTTTATATGAGACATATATTGTTTCTTAGTGCTATTTCTCCAAGCTGCAGTTATGACATTCATGGTCCTACCCGACAGTCCAAGCCATTGTAATGGTCTGGTCAGAACCTGCAAATTAATAAATTAATATGATCATGCAATGGATGAATTTCTTCTGCCACTGGTTGTACCAACAAATCACTGGAGTTGGGAATCGTCATAAATGGTTCAATTATCATTCTAAGCATCAATGGGAACCATGGCTGTGTAGGTCAGTTTGGAACACCAAAACGCCCGTGGTGGAGTCTTTCTCGATTTTGGTGAGACATTGTCTAATCAGGCAGAATGGGGTAAAAGCATACAAGAACATATTTCCCCAATGTAGCAAGAATGCATCCAATGCTACTGTTCCTGGGTCTGGCTTCCATGAGACGTATTTAGGCAACTAGTGATTTAATCTGGACGCAAACAGATCAATGTCTGGTAACCCATACCGACTGACAATTTCTTTGAAAACTGTATTGTCTTTGAACTTTCGTGATCTGTTGTCTGCCACAATATTGTCTTTCCCTGGGAGATAGATAACTGAAAGCCAGATATTCCTAGATACACACCAATGCCACATCAGGTTGACCAAATAATCACATGATACTGATCTTACTCCACCCATGTGATTGATATATGCTACAGTTGTGTTATTGTCTACTTGTAATTGAACATGCAAGTCCTTCATTGTAGAACAATAAGCTTTCAATCCAAAATATGTCCCCAATAACTCCAAATAATTGCTACCATATGTTTGGAGAATTAATCCTCTTGGACAGTCCATCTACCACCACAACTGGTGTCATTGTCCGTAGCCCCCCATCTGAGAGCACTCACATCAGTTTGCAATACCACTGAAGGTTGCTGAACAAAATGTTTTCTTCAGCTTGTGCAACATTCCCAATCCACCACTGTAATTCAGCTAAAGCTTCAGTTGGCAACTGCATGGACCTATCAAAATTACCTGCACGTTCTTTTAGTGCTTGTGCTCTTGCCCTTTGAAGATTTTGATAATGCAAAGGACCAAACTCAACAGCAGGGTTTGCTGCTACTATCTTACCAATAACCCTAGCTATTTCTCAGATGGAGGGATAAGGTTTGTCAGCAAGGCAACTACACGCATTTGTAATATCCACAACTTTATCTGCTGGCAAAGTTACTGACGTAACAACTGAATTAATGACAAACCCCAAATAATCAATTGTTTGGGATGGCTGTAGCTTTGATTTCGTTGGATGGATCAGAAACCTTAGCCTTTTCAACAGGCTTATAGTTGCTGAAACTTGATTCTTCAGCTGATTCCTAAGTGGCATTAACAATTAAAATATCATCAAGATAAGCCATGACAATGTGATTTTTGAGCCCTTAATAATGCAAGTGCTGGTTTCAATAATTTTGTGAACAGCCTGGGAGCTGAACTTAACCCATTAGGTAAGGCTTTATATTGCCACAGCTGACCCATTTAATTAAACTTCAAGTACCTGCGATAATGGTGATGAATTGGCACTGAATAATACTCATCTTTTAAGTCTATAGTAGCCATGTAACAGCCTATGGACAACAACTGCTTTGCAGTGTTGAAGGTGTCCATTTTAAAATTTCTATAACTGGACATATGAATTCAATTTTGTGAGATCCAGAATGACTCTACAACCCCCATCTTTCTTTGGCCTGGGGAAAATATTTGACACAAATTGTTGCGGATGATTCCCCGTACTTTCAATTACTCCTTTTTCAAATACATTTTTTACTTCTTCTTTTATCTGAGAATTTTCAGGTGCAGAAAACACCAAAACCTGATTAGGGTTATCCTGTACAGGTGGATCAACTTCTTCCATAAATTCTATTATAGAACCTGACACAGTATCTAATATAAACCGATCAGATGTTATACAGCACCATTTATCATAAAACAATTGTAATCTACCACCAACCGGAGGTTCCCCAAAAGTTTTCTCTGTGATGAAATAAAGTTTTTGTACCTCAGCAAATGACCGTGACGGTCTCCTCCTTCCAACATATGGGTGGACATTGGGCTGTGATGGGTAATAATACCTTCTCACCATACCCCTGCCTCTGCTTGTTCCTACTCCTGAATCAAACACCCTCTCATCCAGCCAGTTCTTTGGCCATACATGAAAGGTTTCATGAGGCTTAAGGGCCTGTCCCACCAGCATGCAACTCGATGCAATTAGCGCGACCTAACGTGGTCGCTTGAGCCGTCCGGCATCGCGTGGCCGGTCCCACTTCGATCGCCGGAGCCGTGCGGAATTGTGCGGAGTTCGTCCCGAGTTCGTCCCGACGCCGCACGGGGCTCCGAAAAACCGACAATGTCCAAAAATCCCGCGCGGCAACGGTTTGTCGGCTCGCAGTCGCCGCGACATTTACACACCGCCCGGACATCGTGCCTCTGTGAAACTATTTGTAAGTGCCTCCGTGACCCTCTATGTGTGTGGCTCCGTGGCCCTGTATGTGTGTGTGTCTCGGTGCCCCTCTCTGTGTGCCCCTCTAAGTCCTGGCGAACTTACCTTGGACTTGCTTCAAGTTCGCCTCGCTTTGCGCCGCGTTGCGCCACTCACCCAACCTCCGCGCGGCCCCTAATGCCGGTTTAGTTGCGCTTGCCGCATGCAGGCGCATGCTGGTGGGACCGGCCCTGTACAGGGGATCACCCGACCTCCGCGCGGCCCCCGCTGCCGGTTTGATCGCGTTCATCGCATATAGTTGCATGCTGGTGGGACAGGCCCTTTATAGTCTTTGCCTCCTCATCAATTTCTTTAATTTGCTTAGGCAGTATCTTCCCGAATAAATAAGTGGGAGCTTGAACATGACTTGATTTGCACAGACCTGCAAATCTAGGGTGCAGTATGGGCTGAATGGCGATTTTCCTCATACAATTGATCTCAAAATAAGAATTACAAAACAACGCCAACATGTCTTTTTGTAGTTTAGACATTGCACACCCTTCTACCTGCTTCCCAAAAGCAGTAATGCCAGCCGCAATGAGCTTGGGGACCCGCTGGAAACGTATTTCCTGTCTTCGCACCGTTGAACTCATGGGTGTCCAAATAGCCGGATTCACCGTCGGCACCCTGAGTGACGCATAATTCACAGGTGTTTTATAAAGGTGTACTGTCTCAACCATGACAGTCTCTTGAAGCTGTTGAGAAACCAAATAGTTTATGTTGGCCGCCAGGTTTTCTTCCATGGCCTCACCGCTCCCTTCTGGTATAGCAAAGAATTGTGCTACATCAGGTGCACCTGGAGTTTTACTCTTGTACTGTTGTGGGTATTCAAGACCAAAAACACCATCTTCAGGGTCAGTCTCCTGCCGCCCTGGTACTCCTGAGACTTACTCAAAGCAGATTTCTTCCAGACCTAAACAAGGCTCTGGAGGTTCACATTCCCATGTTGTATAGGCACCATATCCTTGATATGGAACCTCCTCAGGGGCTGCCTGTGAATATTCTGGGTCTTTGGACCTTTGGTTGATCTGGTTTGGAGCATTTTCCCCATTTGCTCCATCCTTAGGCACATGGCTTGCCTTTCTGAAGGAGAATCTTCTTCATCAGACTCGCCTGATATAACGGCCTTGACAGACTTCCTCTTACTTTTCGTGGCCATTGGAGTGCCCTCAGTGGCCTGCAGCAGTGGAGCGGCTAAAGGCTGATTAACGGGTGGGTCTACGGCTACCGGTATCGGAACCGGCTCCGCACTTATCTGTAGTCCTGATCTCTGTTGACCTGCTTCCACCCGGGATGCGCGCTTAACCCGCGCTGACTTTTTTCCACTACTCTCCATTTAAAAAAAAAATTCTCACAAACTCCTCCTGGCCAGCCAGCCAGCGTCATGGAGCTTAAATACCCAGGAAGTCGTTTTTCAAACCACTTGCCTGTGGGCGTGTTTCTCACCGCTGGTGGAGCTGCGATCTGCAGCCCGTTCTTACCAACAAGCGTCGACGTAATGCCGAGCATGCGCCTGGCGGGCTTCTTCACGTGGTCACTCACGTGACTCCGAAGTAAAATTTAGTTTATTGTCATGTATACCGAGGTACAGTGAAAAGCTTCAAGGTGAGACTGCATCAAAGGAACATACCTGCCCTTGTTATGTGATGTTACGGAGGTATGGAGGCAGAAGGGTCTGAAGGAGTTAATCTTTCCGTTGCACAGGTATCTGAATGGTATGAAATAAAAACCAAGTGACTGATAAGGGAATAGAATATACAGTCGAGGCCACTCATTTATAATTTTTACAGAATAATGGAATTCAGTCCCCTGAGCCAGTAAGAATTCTGGAATGTCATTTGATAGAATCGAGCTTGACTTTTCAGTCACTGCAAATTAATATCCTTGATGTTATCCCCGACATGCCAAAACGTCCTGATTGTTGTAAAATGGATGTCCTTTGGCTCACTTTGAACAAAACTACTGCATGCAAAGGTCATGCCGTCTGAGTTGTCGTGCAAAAATGAGAGAAAACCCTGCAGATTCTGAAAATCTGAAACAAAAGTTTAAAAAAAAGGTGGAAACACACAGCAGGTCAGGCAGCATCTGCGGAGAGAGAAACAAAGTTAACCTCTGACATTTGGGTTTGAATTTCACCAGACTGATTCCTGGGATATCAGGACTTCCAATGAAGAAAGACTGGATAGACTCAGCTTGTACTCACTGGAATTTAGGAGATAAGGGGGGATCTTATAGAGGCTTACAAAATCCTTAAGGGGTTGGACAGGCTAGATGCAGGAAGATTGTTCCTGATGTTGGGGAAGTCCAGGACAAGGGGTCACAGTTTAAGGATAAGGGGGAATTCTTTTAGGACCGAGATGAGAAAAACAATTTTCACACAGAGAGTGGTGAATCTGTGGAATTGTCTGTCACAGAAGGTAGTTGAAGCCAGTTCATTGGCTATATTTAAGAGGGATTTGGATGTGGCCCTTGTGGCTAAAGGGATCAGGGGGGTATGGAGAGAAGGCAGGTACAGGATACTGAGTTGGGTGATCAGCCATGATCATATTGAATGACGGTGCTGGCTCGAAGGGCCGAATGGCCTACTCCTGCACCTATTTTCTATGTTTCTATGTTTCTATGACAATTTTTTTAATTAGTTTAGTTTAGTTTAGTTTAGTTATACAGTGCAGAAATAGGTCCTTCAGCCCACCGAGTCCGCACCGGCCAGTGATCTCCGCACACTAACACTACCCTACACACACTAGGGCCAATGTACATTTATACCAAGCCAATTAATCTACAAACCTGTAACTCTTTGGAGTAAGGGAGGAATCCAAAGTTCTCAGAGAAACCCCACGCAGGTCACGGGGAGAAAGTGCAAATTCCAGGGTTACACAAAAAGCTGGAGAAACTCAGCGGGTGTCCATCTGGAAGTGCAAATTCCAGATGGACAGCACCGGTAGTCAGGATCGAACCCGGGTCTCTGGCGCTGCAAGTGTTGCAAGGCACCACCATACTGCCTTAGTAAACTCTGTACAGTTGAGAAAAATTTACGTATTTTCTTTACAAATCTAATTTGATTTAGTGCATTTTACTCTCATATCGTGTATGTGATTGGCTATTTTGCCTCGAAACCATTGCCTGTCAAGGACATATGGAATAGGAGTAGAATTAGGCCATTCGGCCCATCAAGTCTTACTCCGCCATTCAATCATGGCTGATCTATCACTCCCTCCTAATCCTTTTCTCCCGCCTTCTCCCCATAACCTCTGACACCTGTACTAATCAAAAATCTATCTATCTCTACCTTAAAAATATCCACTGACGTGGCCTCCTCAGCCTTCTGTGGCAATGAATTCCTTAGATTCACCATCCTCTGACTAAAGACATTTCTCCTCATCTCCTGCCTAAAAAATGTTCTTTAATTCTGAGGCTGTGACTCAGTCCTTGACTCTCCCACTAGTGGAAACATCCTCTCCACATCCACCCTATCCACTCTATTATGTATGTGATTAGATTAGCCTCTAATCCATTGCCTGTCAACTTCTTCTTTTCGTGTCCATCTCGTGACAAATGTTGACCTCGCTGTCATCGTCTGTCTTGAAAAGGACGCAAGCCCACGGCGACAATCAGCGGGAGCCATCACTTGTCGCAGTAGATGATGGTGGTAGCAGAATTAGCTCAGGATACTTCCAGTTTCCAGGCCCGTGATCAGGACGCTTCTGCTATGGGGCGCCTGTCAACTTAATGCTCTTATTGGGAGAAGTCAGCAAACGTGCGTTGGACGGAGCCAGAGATCGCGCCGTCGGGAACAAAGGAGGACACGGCATGGAGCGACCGCCATGTGGGGGGGTGGGGGATGGGGGTGGAGTACCAAAATGGTCTGGAGCGGGATGCTTTGTAACTTTGTCAATGCCCTTTATGTGGCGACTGTTTGCATACCTTGGGTGTGCAATTATAGACTTGTCACATGGGACCATAAAGTATTCATTCATTCATTCATTCATTCATTCATTCAAACGTTGTAGAGTTTTCCAGCACAGAAGCAGGCTTTTCTGCCCATCATGTTCATGCTGACCCGTCCAATTTTCCAGCACTTGACCCATAAGCCTACAATGATTTGGTCATTTAAGTGATCATCTAGATAGTTCTTAAATGTTATTAGAGTATCTGCCACCAACGCCTGGTCAGGCAGTTTGTTTCAGATTTCATCTATCCTCTCAGTCATCAACATCTTCCTCATATTCTCCCTAAAACTCTCAGGGAGAAAAGTGTATGACTGCGCTGGAGTACTTTAAATCAGACAGCATCTCTGGAAAACAAAGCAATGAGACGTTTCAATTTAGTACCCTTAGAAACATAGAAACATAGAAAAATAGGTGCAGGAGTAGGCCATTCGGCCCTTCGAGCCTGCACCGCCATTCAATGTGATCATGGCTGATCATCCAACTCAGTATCCAGTACCTGTCTTCTCTCCATACCCCCTGATCGCCTTTAGCCACAAGTGCCACATCTAACGCCCTCTTAAATATAGCCAATGAACTGGCCTCAACTACCTTCTGTGGCAGAGAATTCCAGAGACCCACCACTCTCTGTGTAAAAAATGTTTTCCTCATCTCGGTCCTAAAGGAATTCCCCCTTATCCTTAGACTGTGACCCCTTGTTCTGGACCTCCCCCAATATCAGGAAAAATCTTCCAGCATCTAGCTTGTCCAACCCCTTAAGAATTTTGTAAGTTTCTATAAGATCCCCCCTCAATCTTCTAAATTCCAGCGAGTACGAGCCGAATTCCAACGAGTACGACCCTTCTTTACACCCGCTGAGTTAATTCGGCACTTTGTGTCTATCTTTGGTATAAACCAGCATCTGCCCTTTGTTTCTTCAATGAGTTTCAGATGCTGGTTTACACGAAAGGGCTGAAAATGATGGAGTAACTCAATGGGTCAGGCAGCATCTCAGCTGAACGTGAAGCAAGAGTTACTTGTAGTTAGGGATATTATTATTATTATTAAATTATTATTAATTCTGCTACAAAAAACAGATATGTTGGACATGCTCAGCAGGTCAGGCAGCATCTCCATAGAGTTAATATTTCAGCACAGCTCCGAAGCTGTTTCTCTTTCCACAACTGCAGCCTGACCTGCTGACTATGTCCAGCTTACATTTTCGTTTTCCAACATCTCCAGGGTGATGTAAGGGTGTTTAAGGTGAAGGGGAAAAGATTTAACAGGAACCTGCGGGGTAACTTTTTCACACAAAGGGTGGTGGGTATATGGAAAAAGCTGCCAGAGGAGGTAGTTGATGCAGGGACGATCCCAATGTTTAAGAAACACTTAGACAGGTACATGGAACGGACTGGTTTGGAGGGGTATGAGCCAAACGCGGGCAGGTGGGACTAGTGCAGCTGGGACTTGTTGGCTGGTGTGGACGAGTTGAGCCGAAGGGCGTGTTTTCATGCTGTACCACACTAGGTTTGTGCCTTTCAATCTTCTCAAAACCTAATTCCCTCTTGTTTTAAATCACGGTATATATCAACCAACCATATAACCATATAACAATTACAGCACGGAAACAGGCCTTCTGTGCCCTTCCAGTCCGTGCCGACCATTTATTTTCCCCTAGTCCCATCTACCTGCACTCAGACCATACCTCTCCATTCCCTTCCCGTCCATATACCTATCCACTTTACTTTTAAATGTTACAATCGATCCTGCCTCCACCACTTCTGCAGGAAGATCATTCCACACAGCCACCACTCTCTGAGTAAAGAAGTTCCCCCTCATGTTACCCCTAAACTTCTGTTCCTCAATTCTCATGTCATGCCCTCTTGTTTGAATCTTCCCTACCCTCAATGGGAAAAGCTTATCCACGTCACCTCTGTCTATCCCTTTCATCATTTTAAAGACCTCAATCAAGTCCCCCCTTAACCTTCTGCGCTCCAAAGAATAAAGACCTAACTTGTTCAACCTTTCTCTGTAACTTAGTTGCTGGAACCCAGGCAACATTCTAGTAAATCTCCTCTGTACTCTCTCTATTTTGTTGACAACCCTGCTCCCCGATTCCTTGTTAGGCACCTGCTTCATCGCAGGAAGCACTTGGTGAATCCTCTTTACACTGCCTGCAATCCAAACTAAGCCCTCTGAAAATACGGGATTAAAACAGCGTACAGTCTTCAAGGTGTGCTCTCATCAACACCGTCGAGAACTCCCCCCCCCCCCCCCCCCCTTTCTGAGAAGTAAATGTCCTTGAATGGTTTATTTTTAAATGTACCTGAGAGAACAGACACGCTTCAGATTAATGTTTAAAATGTTTGTACCAACAGCCTAGAGTTTAATCCAGAATGTTCTGAAGTGGGATTTGAACCCGCAGCCTTCTAATTAATAAGTAATAGCTCTCCCAATGCAGCTAGTGAGTGGAGAGATTTATAGACACAGCATGGACGTGGTGTGTTACTTGGATGGTGTAGCTGTCCCTGCCAGAGGCAATGCCTCGGGTGCGGAGTTAACAACTGATGCAAATGGAGGCACAGAGGTGCAGCCAGCAGAGTTGCTACCTCGCAGCACCAGTGACCTGGGTTCCAACCTGACTTCTGGTCCTGCTTGTGTGAAATTTATACGTTCTCCTTATCACTGTGCAGAGAGCTCTGGTTTCCGCCCACATCCCAAAAGAAAATTTCGCATTTTTCCCAAAAGATGCTGCCTTACCGCACCAGGGACCTGGGTACGATCCTGAACACAGATGCTGCCCATACAGAGTTTGTACTCTCTCCCCGTGACCTGCACGGGTTTTTCCCGGGTGCTCCGGTTTCCTCCCGCACTCCAAAGGCGTCCAGGTTTGTAGGTTAATTGGCTTGGTGTAATTATAAAAAGCGTCCTCCGTGCGGGTAGGATAGTGACATTGTGTGGGTATCACTAAGTAAGTAAGTAAGTTTATTGTAGCAATGTTACAACATTTTGAGATTTTAAAAATCAAGTCTGCAATTTATCCCATCAGATAAAGCATAAAAAGAAGTTTAATTTGACACCTAATTTACTTTCATATCTTCAGTATTAAGAAAGTTATGGCCATTTTCATGCTCGGAAATGAGCATCTTGCTCCCCATTGCCTTTCAATTGACTTAACTCAAAAGCTGTGATCTGGAAAAGTTAAAAGCCCATAACTTTTTTAAAAATTAAGAGAACTCAATGAAATTTTCAGTTATTATAGATTGAAGCATTCTGAAACAAATATTAAACAATCTTACTTGGATTACCTGAAATTAAAGCATATAATTAGTTAGTTATCTAATTGTAGCTAATTACAAAATTCAATGAGTAGATCTAAACATCTATCAATTTCTTAAGAAAAGATAAATTTTTTTTTAATTGCCTAAGTGTCCAAATAACATTCACACAATAATCCACAATATAACATAATTTTTAAATCTCATTTTCATGAATTTCTGGGCCAAATGGAAGGAATTTAGTGTTTTATGCCTGTAAATTAATGGCCATTTAAATCAACTAGCGAGTGGGTTTTAGTGGAATGCGGTGGATTAGAACGTTGCGGTTAGCGGTGAAGTCGGCAGGAAAAATACTGTTTGTTCATACATTTTTTGGGAACCCATTTTGCAACATAAAAATATTATTAAAGCCTCCCGAAAAACCAACTTTTAATATAAAAATAAACAATTTACCTTTTTTTCTCCCCTACGGAAAATCCTTCCGGTTGTCAGTGCTCACGGCTTTTGAAGGTGATTTTTAAATTACTCTAGTTAATAAATAATCTAGAGTAATTTAAAAATACCTTCATTGATGAAATGTCGGAGCGATTTTTCTTCCGCAACGAAATCGCCCGACATTCGTCGATTATCCAGGTCTGTGGAAAAACGGCACTTTAAGCCCGCCCCCCTCTGAAAGGCGCTAAAGTCGCGCACACGGGGAGCGGCAGAAGTGCAGCGCCGCTAAAGGTAAGTTTTGCAACATACCTATTTATTGGCCAAGTATTCACATACAAGGAATTTGCCTTGGTGCGCCGCCCACAAGTAACAACATGACATACAGTGACAGTTACAAATGACTCAGAAAACACTAAACATTAATAATAATAAATGTTTGTTAGAGTTTGTACCTTCTTCCTGTGACCGTGTGGGTTTTCTCCGGGTGCTCTGGTTCACTTCCAGAGACGTGCAGATTTGTGGATTCATTGTCTCCGGTTAATTATCCCTAATGTGTAGGATAGTGGCAGTGTACAGGGAGATCACAGGTCAGTGGGCCGAAGGGCGTATCTCCGTGCTGGATCTCTAAAGCCTAACGTCAAGGTGGGGCTGTGAGATACAAGGGTTCGCTTTGGTCACTGAGATCAGTGTGCTTGTCAGAAGGGAAGCTCGCGTGGCAGAATTTAGCAAGAGCATTTGGTAGAAATACAGCTCCGAAATTTTAAAAAACAGCAGAATGCTGGAAACACTCAGTTGGTGAGGCAGTATATGCGGCAAGAGAAACAAAGTTCTTATTGCAGATCAATAACTCCTCACCAGAGTGTTTTAAGTCAGCGCGGCACGGTGGCGCAGCGGTAGAGTTGCTGCCTAACAGCACCAGAGTCCCAGGTTCGATCCTGACTACGGGTGCCGTCTGTACGGAGTTTGTACATTCTCCCCTTGACTGCATGGGTTGTCTCCCAGATCTTTGGTTTCCCCCCACACTCCAAAGACGTACAGGTTTGTAGGTTAATTGGCTTAGTATAAATGTATACCTCTCGTGCGTGTGTGGGCGGGTGTTAATGTGCGGGGATCGCTGGTCGGCGCGGACCCATTGCGCAGAAGGACCTGCTTCCGTGATGGATCTCAAAACTAATCTAAACTCTGGTTCATGGCTTGTTACAAATGCAAGAAACGTCTAGTTTGAGCAAGTAGATAGCATCTGCTATGGAATGTTAGCAGCCGGTTCCAAACCTGCATAGCTTAGATTTATACAAGATTAGATGAATGTTTTAGATTAACCTATTTAACTTCTGTTCCCAAACCACCACTGCGGTAAATTAGGAGATAGAGAGGTGGGAAAAACACCACATTTGATTTCACTGCAAGCTCTACAAAATGTTAGCTGCATATACAGCCCATTGGAAATTCCACTACTTCACGATTATGAGTTAGCGTTCAAATCCCATAACAATCATTTTTGATTAAAAGCCAACACACTAGTGCAGTGTTTTTGTTTTAATTTATTTGTTCATAGAATGTAGACATTACTGACAAGGTTGGTGTTTATTAGTCGAAACTCAATTATATAATAGACCCCAAACCGAGGAGGTAGCTAAAAGACCATTCGCATGGAGGTGCCGAGAATAACGTTGGGGTTGGGACAACAGACTTAGTATTTTTTCTAACTTCAAATAACACCTGCATTCCCTCTCTCTCCACCCCTCCCCCACTCAAGTCGCACCAGCTTCTCGTTCTCACCTAGCAAACAGCTAGCAATGGCCTGATTCCTTTATCGTCATAACCTTTTTGCATATCTTTCATTAATTTGTCCTATATCTCTCTACATCGCTGTCAGACCCAAAACATCACCCATTTTTTTCTCTCCAGAGTTTCTGTCCCGCTGAGTTACTCCAGCATTTTGTGTCTATCTTCTTGGAAATGAAGGGGCAGAGAGATCTCAGACCATTGTGAGACTCCTAAGAAATATATATCCCTGTGATAAATGCAGAGAGATAAACTGAATGCTATCAGGGTGTTTCGGATTACAGCATTAGGTAAATCAATATTGGGCTTTTTACCAGCTCTTTGCTTTTTTCACTGCAGAGTGATACTTACCGGTATTGCAGGAGCAGATTGTGTTTTATTTAGTAGGAGAATTTTCTTCAGAGACAAGTCAACTGCTGCAAAGATTGTCCTGGAAAGAGAGTGAAAACCTGCCAGTGATGCTTTGATTGTCTGTTCGTGTTAAACATGTGGGATTATCAAATATGAGATGGACACAAATGCTGGAGTAAAACATCTCTGGAGAAAAGGAATAGGTGACTTTTCAGGTCGGGACCCTTCTTCAAATTTTTATCACATGGTGTTTTGAAGTTTGAAGGAGGGCAGCTCACAGACCGACAGCTCTCTGGACTAGCTGTCAAGGAAGTAAAAGACACTCATAAGGTCATAAAGGGCCTGTCCTACCAGCATGGGACTGCATGCGGTGAGCGCGACGTAACGTGGTCGCTTGAGCCGTACGGCCACGCGGGGCCAGTCCCACTTCGATCGCCGGAGGCATATGGAGTTGTGTGGGGCTGGTCCCGACATCGCGCGGGGCTCCGAAAAACTGACACTGTTCAAAATCCCGCGCGGCAACAGAGCGTGGAGTTGCACGATGACGTCACCGCCCGACGTGCCGTTGCGTGATGACGTCACCGCCCGGCGCCGTGCGATGTCCAAATTCACTCGGCCCGCCTCCTGCCCAGCTGATTGGTGAGTATGATATCGGGACCAGCCCCGCACAACTCCATACGCCTCCGCGGTTCGAAGTGGGTCCGGCCCCGCGTTTGGTCGCGCTTGCCGCATGCAGTCGCATGTTGGTGGGACAGGCCCAGGAATAGGAGTAGAATTAGGCCATTCGACCCATCAAGTCTACTCCGCCATTCAATCATGGCTGATCTATCTCTCCCTCCGAACCCCATTCCCCTGCCTTCTCCACAGTGGAAAATGTTGATTCTGTTGTGGGGGGACGTTTGTGTTGAATTCTATAACGTGTTGGATCATTCCTCTTTTTTAAATTTTTCTATGGATGTACGGAAACTTAATTATTTATTTTATGTAAAGCACTTTGGTTTCAACGCGAGTTGATTTAAACTTTGTATATAAATAAAACTTACTTACTTACTTACTTCTCCCTATAACCCCTGACACCTGTACTAATCAGGAAATTCCTTAATGGTATCGGTCAAGATTGCATGCTGAGCAATGGAGTTTGAACCATTTGTTCCGATATATTGGAAATTCAGCAGCCTTTATTTTGAATAATGAAAGACCTGGATAGGGTGAATGTGCAGTGGATGTTCCCACTAGTGGGTGAGTCTAGGACCAGAGGCCACAGCCTCAGAATAAAAGGACGTACCTTTAGAAAGGAGATGAGGAGGAATTTCTTTAGTCATAGGCTGGTGAATCTTTGGACAAACAGCTGTGGAGGCCAAGTCAATGGATGTTTTTAAGGTGGAGATTGACAGATTCCTGATTAATAGGGGTGTCAGGGGTTATGGGGAGAAGGCAGGAGAATGGGGTTAGGAGGGAGAGATAGATCAGACATGATTGAGTAGACGTACGGCTCAAGCGACCACGTTACGTCGCGCTCGCCGCATGCAGTCGCATGCCGGTGGGACAGGCCCTTTATGACCTGATGAGTGTCTTTTACTTCCTAGAAAGCTAGTCCAGAGAGCTGGTGGTCTGTGAGCTGCCCTCCTTGAAACTTCAAAACACCATTTGATAAAATTTTGAAGAAGGCTCTCGATCTGAAATGTCACCTATTCATTCCCCCCAAAGATGCTGTCTGACCCGCTGAGTTACTGCAGCATTTTGTGTGTCTATCGGTAGAGTAGACTTGATGGGCCGAATGGCCTAATTCTACTCCTAGAACGTATGAACGTGAACTTGAGAAGGTGATGGAGAACCTGTAGCTGTTTCTCTAAACTACACCAAACTAAACTGTAACACATTTGGTCTGAAGTTGGGAGCTTAAAGGAACCTAGACACTGCGCACTGCACATGGAGTGAGCTCTGGGGTATGTATGCCTCTCACCAGCTGTGCCCTCAGCATGGGGACCATCTCACTGATTGCATCTGCTTCTTTTTACATCTTCAATGCATCTTCCGGGTCTTTGGCATGTGCGGTGCCGCAGAACATATGGCATTGAGAGTGTCAAACAGCAGCCTGATCAAAGACCAACAACAGGAGCAAAGTCATTACCATCAAATAAACAAATATCTACAAATGGTTTCCAATTATCCATGTGGTTCACGTTCCCCAGCCATGAGTCCAACGTTATTAGTTTGCGGCAAGAGTGTTTCATTGTCATTTGTGCCGACGACGGAATAATGAAATACTTTCTTCCTGCAGATTTACAGGCCCATTAACGCAATGAAGAAGGGTTTCGGCCCGAAACGTTGCCTATTTCCTTCGCTCCATAGATGCTGCTGCACCCGTTGAGTTTCTCCAGCACTTTTGTCACCCTTTAACACAATGACACACTGATAACTACACAGTAATGTGTCAGGGGTTATGGGGAGAAAGCAGGAGAATGGGGTTAGGAGGGACAGATAGATTGAATGGCAGAGTAGATTGGGAGAAGAAGACTCTCGACCCGAAACATCACCTATTCCCTCTCTCCACAGATGCTATCTGACCCGCTGAGTTACTCCAGCATAGTGTGACTAGATGGCCTAATTCTGCTCCTATCGCTTATGATCTTTTGACCTAATAATCAATAATACAATAACATAATGAACAATAACACATGCCAGGGTGGCACGGTGGTGCAGCGGTAGAGTTGCTACCTTGCAGAGCCGGAGACCCGGGTTCGATCCTGACTACGGGTGGCATATGTACAGAATTTGTACGTTCTCCCTGTGACCGCGTGTGATTTCTCTGGTTTCCTCCCACACTCCAAAGACAGGTTTGTAGGTTAATTGGCTTAGTATCATTGTAAACTGTACCTAGTATGTGTAGGATAGTGTTAGTGTGCGGGCCGATCGCTGGTTGGCACGGATTCGGTGGGCCGAAGGGCCTGTTGCTTTGAGTCTCTGCTGCCCAGAATCTCTTGCCCAGAGTAGGGGAATCGAGGACCAGAGGACACAGCTTTATGGAGAGGGTGGAAAGATTGAACAGGAATCTGAGGGGCAACTTTTTCACACAAATGGTGGTGGGTGTATGGAACAAGCTGCCAGAGGTGGTAGTTGAGACACGGACTATTGCAACGTTTAATAACAATTAGACAGGTACATGGATAGGCCAGGTTTGGAGGGATATGGCTAAATGCAGGCAGTGGGACTAGTGTAGATGGGACAGGTTGGTCAGTGTGCACAAGTGGGGCCAAAGGGCCTGTTTCCACACAGTAAGGCGATAACTCCACGGCTACAAATTTTGAGTAAAAAACAAAGACACCCACCTCCCTGCATAAAAGAAAACTTGCCTGTACATCTCCTTTAAACCTTGCTCCGCTCACTTTAAAGCCATGCTTTAAAGGATGGCACGGTGGCGCAGTGGTAGAGGTGCTACCTTATGCCCCTGTCCCACTTAGGAAACCTGAATGGAAACCTCTGGAGACTTTGCGCCGCACCCAAGGTTTCCGTGCGGTTCCCGGAGGTTTTTGTCCTCCGGCAACCACCTTCAACTAGCATCGCAACTGGCTTCGACTAAAAAATCACCGATTTTTTTAAACAGAAACAACTTTCGACCATTAGGGAGAGTGACAAAAACCTCCGGGAACCTCGGGGAACCTCCGGGAACTGCACAGACCCCTTGGGTGGGGCGCAAAGCCGCCAGAGGTTTCCGTTCAGGTTTCCTAAGTGGGACAGGGGCATTATAGTGCCAGAGACCTGGATTCGATCCTGACTACGGATGCTGTCTGCATGGAGTTTGTACGTTCTCGTTGTGACCACGCGGGTTTCTTCAGGTGCTCCGGGTTCCTCCCACACCCCAATGCTGTACAGATTTGTAGATTAGTTAGGCATCGGGTAATTGTTCCATTGTCCTTAGTGTGTGGGATAGTGCAAGTGTACGGGGTGATTGCTGGCCGGCATGGAATCCGTGGACCAAAGGCCTGTTTCTCCTATGTTATCTCAAAACGAAATTAAACTATGCCCACGAGGCGCCACCTGGTGGTTAGGCGAACCCTCGGCGCTAGGGCTGGTCGGTTCACGTGACTGTTTGGAGGAATTAAAGGGCCTGTCCCACTAGCGCGCGATTAGACGCGACAAGCGCGACAAATTCGGACGCGGGGGTCGCGTGGGGGTCAGGCGATCCCGGTGCGAGTGAAGGGCCTGTCCCACTAGCGCGCGATTACACGCGCGACGTCCGAAGGAAGGACGTTATTTTTCATTATGCGACGATGCGCATGAGCATGCGCGTTGCACGACGTCGGGCAGTGACGTCATCACGCAACGCCATGCTGAAGACGCACAACGTCAAAACGTCATCACGTTAATCACGTTCTGCGCGACAGGATTTTGCCGCGCGTAATTTTTTAAGCAGTGTCGGTTTTTGGACACTACGCGCGATGTCGACACCAGCTACACACAACTCGACGAGACTCCGGCGATCGCAGTGGGACAGGGTCACGCGAGGCCGGGCGACTAAAGCGACCACGGTAGGTCGCGCTTGTCGCGTCTAATCGCGCGCTAGTGGGACAGGCCCTTAAGTCGTCGTGTGGTTGAGGGGTGGAAAACACGGGGGGGTGGGGGGTAGAGGGGACACGTCCCCCCCCCCATGTTTTGAGAGGTGGGGGACATCCCTCCCCAAGTTTTTGTAATCCGGATTTTTAAATCTCCACTTTCCGCGAGACTGTGGAGGTGGGACTGCTGATCGAGGGCGCCGATTGGACGAGAGAGACGTCGGTCAGCAGGCAATGGTGATTAAGTGCGATGATTGGTGGAGGGAGGAGTGGGGGGGAGGTGGGACTGAGGCTAGAGTGCAGTGATTGGAGGATGGAGACATCTCCCTCCTCCAATCAGACCTGCGCCTCATCCGCAGCCAGGATCGATTGCTGTCCCGTCCCCACCCGAGTGCCCCCCCCCCCACGGGTGGCCAGAGAGGTCGGGAGTCAGACGCGAGCTGTACCCCCAGGCCCACAGCAAGCGCTAAACCCAGCTCACTCGGCCTGTCCCACTAAGTGAATCTGCCCGGGTTTGCGGGAAATACGGGCGGCGCGAAGAAGCAGCGCTGGTGTCCCGTCAGTCCAGAGAGGGCTGTAGTTAACCCGGCGAGACAGGCAGAGTTGAACTACATTTAGCATTGGATTGAGCCTCCAAACCCTCGTGCATGTGTGTGTGAGTGTGCGCATGCGCGCGCGTCCGCCAAAAAATTATGTCCCCCCCCCCCCTGTTCCCCGGTCCCATCCATGTTTTGATAGCGAGTTCCGCTCTTGCTGGTACATAGTCAAAACTGTCACTGTATGTCATGTTGTTACTTGTGGGTGGAGCACCAAGGCAAATTCCTTGTATGTGAATACTTGGCCAATAAACTTACTTACTTACTCTGGGAGAACCCTCCCCAGTCGCGTGTATGTGTTGTTCTCTGTATTACTTAATAATGATCACTTTTGATTCACATCGTGTGGCTCACTATACGTACGAGTGTTTGATTTTTTTCCATTCAGGGAAAATGATTCTGACTGCTTACCCAATCCATGCCGCTCATCATTTTATTTACTTCTGTCAGGATTCCCCGAAATCTCCAGAGTTCCAATCCAAGTCTGTCCAAGAGCTAATGCCCAGTAATCCAGGCATTATTCTGGTACAAGTCTGAGTCTGAAGAAGGGTCTCGACCCGAATCGTCGCCTATCTCCTTCGCTCCTTAGATGCTGCTGCACCCGCTGAGTTTCTCCAGCCTTTTGTGTACCCATTATTCTGGTACACCTCCTCTGCACCCTTTCCGAAGCCTCCACTTTTTTTTCCCGTAACTCGGTGACCAGAACTGCACACAATACTTCAAATGCAGACGTCCCAAAGTCCTATAAAGCAGCATCATGACTTCCTGACTCTTATACTCGAAGCCCTGACTGATGATAGCAAGCATAGGTTTGTACCTTCTCCCCGTGACCTGCGTGGGTTTTCTCCGACACTTCGATTTCCTCCCACACTTCAAAAACACACATAGATTAAATGGCTTTGTATAAAAAATAATGTAAATTATCCCCATAAAGGGCCTGTCCCACTTAGGCGATTTTTTTGGGCGACTGCAGGCGAGAGCGGCAAAGTTTTCAACATGTTGAAAATTTTTCGGCGACAGTGGCAACAATATTTGCTGTCGTGGGTTGCCGTAGGTTGCCGTAGGTTGACGTAGGTTGCTGTAGGTTGTCGTAGGTTGACATAGGTTGCTGTAGGTTGACATAGGTTGACGTAGGTTGTCATAGGTTGACGTAGGTTGTCGCAAGGTGTCGTAGGTGTTGTTGTAGGTTGACGTAGGTTGTCGTAGGTTGATGTAGGTTGATGTAGGTTGTCATAGGTTGACGTAGGTTGTCGCAAGGTGTCGTAGGTGTTGTTGTAGGTTGACGTAGGTTGTCGTAGGTTGACGTAGGTTGTCGTAGGTTGTCGTAGGTTGACGTAGGTTGTCGTAGGTTGTCGTAGGTTGACGTAGGTTGACGTAGGTTGACGTAGATTGTCGTAGGTTGACGTAGGTTGACGTAGGTTGTCGTAGGTTGACGTAGGTTGTCGTAGGTTGTCGTAGGTTGACGTAGGTTGACGTAGGATGACGTAGGTTGTCGTAGGTTGACGTAGGTTGACGTAGGTTGACGTAGGTTGTCGTAGGTTCTCGTAGGTTGTCGTAGGTTGTCGTAGGTTGACATAGGTTGACGTAGGTTGACGTAGGTTGTTGTAGGTGTTGTTGTAGGTTCTCGTAGGTTGCCGTAGGTTGATGTAGGTTGACGTAGGTTGACGTAGGTTGCCGTAGGTTGATGTAGGTTGACGTAGGTTGACGTAGGTTGACGTAGGTTGTTGTAGGTTGTTGTAGGTTGTTGTAGGTTGTTGTAGGTGTTGTTGTCGGTTCTCGTAGGTTGATGTACGTTGTCATAGGTTGACGTAGGTTGTTGTAGGTGTTGTTGTAGGTTCTCGTAGGTTAACGTAGGTTGTCGTAGGTTGACTTAGATTGTTGTAGGTGTTGTTGTAGGTTGTTGTAGGTTGTCGTAGGTTGCCGTAGATTGTCGTAGGTTGTCGCCAGGTGTCGTAGGTGAATTCCATTAAAACTAATCTCTGGCAGTCACCTAAAGAGTCGCCTAATGGAGCTGTCCCACAGTATAAGCTAATTCAAGAGTTCTCCTGAGTTTCCGGGGAATTACGGTAATGGCCGCGCGCCGGTACTCAGGGCTCTCGTGGACATTTTTCAACATGTTGAAAAATCTTCACGAGCTTACCGCGTTTCCCGAGTACCTGCCGTTAGCGTTACGAGTAACCTACCCGCAACGTACATTATACGTGCTTACCACGAGTTTGATTTTTTTTTAAACTAGGGAGAGCTCTTGAATGTACTCGTACAGTGGGACAGCCCCTTAATGTCGAATCGTGTTAATGTGCGGGGATCGCTGGTCGGTGTGGACACGGTGGGCCGAAAGGCTTTGTTTCTGCGCTGTGTCGCTAAACTAAACTACCATATGCCATCGTTACAGGATCATGTTGTACAGAGTTAACTTTTGTGTGGGTGTTGTCACTGCCGTGTAGGTAAACTTTGAAATTCGTAACAATGATTACTCCTGAAACTGAGCACTTGCAAATGTAATTAGCGTTAATTACCAGCCTTCTTGTTTGTACACCTAAATGATCTGCTAGCACTAAATTAAGATTGTTCTTGGAGTTAATGAGCAAAGCCAAACCCTTTTGCTTGATCGGTCTTGAAATAGGGATCCCAGTTGAAGTCAAGTCCAGCTCTTTTGACACTACCTCAATATCTCTCAGAATAGCTTGGTCGTACAACTTAACATTAATTGGCATTCCCCCGCTACAATCAGTCTGATGAAATTCCCGACCCGAAACATTGCCTATCCATGTCCTCCAGATGCAGCCTGACTAGCTGAGTTACTCCAGCAGTTTGTGTTTTATGCAAGTTTCCAGCATCTGCAGTTCCTTGTATCGACAAATGGCAGCCTCAGTTCATTCAGTAAGGGCCTGTCCCACCAGCATGCAACTCTATGCGATGAACGCGATCAAACTAGAAGCGGGGGCCGCACGGAGGTCGGGTGATCCCCTGTACAGGGCCGTTCCCACCAGCATGCGCCTGCATGCGGCAAGCGCGATCAAACCGGCAGCAGGGGCCGCGCGGAGGTCGGGTGAGTGGCGCAACACGGCGCAAAGTGAGGCGAACTTGGAGCGAAGTCTAAGGTAAGTTCACAAGGACAGAGAGGGGCACACAGAGAGGGGCACCGAGGCACACACACACAGAGGGCCACGGAGCCACACACATAGAGGGTCACGGAGGCACCTACAGATAGGTTCACGGAGGCACGATGTCGGGGCGAGCCGACAAGCCGTAGCCGCGCGGAATTTTTGGACATAGTCAGTTTTTCGGAGCCCCGCGCGGTGTCGGCACGAACTCCGCACAATTCCGCACGGCTCCGGCGATCGAAGTGGGACCGGCCCCGCGACGCCGGACGGCTCAAGCAACCACGTTAGGTCGCGCTAATCGCATAGAGTTGCATGCTGGTGGGACAGGCCCTGTATTGTTTTCATTGTCATCCTGTTGCATCCCCCACATCCAATCCTCTTCTAGATCGTCTTATCTTATCTTTTTTACCTTTCATCTCCCCATCACTCGATCTACCTCCTAACCTCCATTAATGCTCCTCCCTTTTTCCCTTTCAACTTCCCTCCTCTGCCTCTTCTCCGGTCCCATTTAATTCTCTTTCTCTCTCCCTCCCCCTCCTCCTCTCTCTCTCCTCCTACACTCTTTCCCCCGCACTCTCTCCCTTCCTCTTTATTTCTCTCACTTTCTCTTTTTTCCACTTGCTATTTTTCCTTCTTTCTCTCTCTCCCTCTATCTCTATCTCTCGCTCTCTCTCTCCGTTATCTCCCTCCCCCTCTCTCTTTCTCTCCCTCTCTTTTTTTTTTTTTTTTTTTTTTTTTTTTTTTCATTTCAAAAACTTTATTCAACACAAATCATAAAATACAACACATCCAACTCTCTCTTTCTCTTTCTCTTTCACTTTCACTCTCTCTCTTTCTCTGTCTGTTTCTTAAATGCCACTTGCACCATTCCTGGGCTGTGCTGTCCTAGGTTCTATCAGGTTTGTGCCAAATGCAAGCCAATGGGACTGGCTTAGATGGGGCATCCTGGTTGGCATGGATGAGTCGGGCTGAATGGCCTGTTTTCGTGCTGTATGTTTCTATGTCTCTATCTGCCTCCACCACCAGTGAACTAGTTCACTGTCCGCATCTTGTATCCCTGTCCTTAGACAGCCAACAATGGATCATTATGGACTCCACCCTTCCTGAAGTCATCTGTTGCTGACCCCTGAAGATGGGTTCCAATCTGAAACGTCACCTAATCATTTTCCTTTTCTCCAGAGGTGCTGCGTGACCCGCTGAGTTACTCCAGCATGTTGTGTCTATCTTTGGGATAAACCAGCATCTGCAGTTCCTTCCTGCATAACCCTACCTTACATCGGCCCTTCCTGCATTGCCTGACCTGCTGAGTTACTCCAGCACTTTGTGCCTATCTAAGGGAAATTGTTCATAAGTCCTAGGAGCAGAATTAGGCCATTTGGCCCATCATGTCTACCACATAAAGGTAGACACAAAATGCTGGAGTAACTCAGCAGGATAGACAGCATCTCTGGAGAGAAGGAATGAGTAACGTTTTGGGTCGAGACCCTTCTTCAGACTCTACCCTTCCTACCTATGTCTACTACACGTCGATCATGGCTGATCTATCTCTCCCTTCTAACCCCATTCTCTTCCCTTCTCCGCATAACCTCTGACACCCGTACTAATCAAGAATCTATCCACCTCTGCCTTAAAAATATCCATTCACTTGGCCTCCACAGCCTTCAGTGGCAATGTTGTCGTCCATCATGCCCAGGCTTTTGGGGTGAAGGTGAGGGAGGGAAGAGTTTGGAGGAATATGTACTAAATGCAAGCAGGTGGGATGAGTGTAGCTGGAACATGTTGGCCGGCATGGGCAAGTTGGGCCGAAGGGCCTGTGTCCACACTGTCTCATTCTATGAGGACAACCACTGGTCTGCAGATTGCAGTGCAATGGTCTCGGCATCTTGCGTGATCTCCGTGTGAATGCCTTCATCACAAACTGCGGCACAACCTTCCCCAATGAGTGCACAGTTGAGTGGATCAATGAGTGTAATAGCTCAACGCCATCCCTCGGCAGAGTCCCAGCTGGTGTAATTATCCTGTCAACCGGTCTCACTGCAGCATCTCAACGTCACCGAGGGAATGATTTGCCGAGGGTGATGCAGTTGGCTCAGTGAGCCACGGTAAATGTCTTGTGTGCGCAACTGGACCATGCAGGCTTCAGTTCAATCTCCCGTGTGCACAGTGTGAATGGAAAGGACACTGACTTCAACCCTCCGGGGGGTCGATATGGAAAAGAATGCCATTGATGGATTTTTTTTTTCCAGTCCAGTTTAGTTTATTGAAGGAACAAATAGGAAGGAATAAAGGAGGTCCCGGCGTGTGTGGGGGCTGCCATGAGGGGGGGGGGTGAAGAACATTGGAGGACCCTGCATGGGCGGACTGCCGTAAGGGGGAGGGGGAGGGGGAGGGGGAGAACAAAAGGGGGATCTAGTGCGGATATTGTGTATACATTGTAACTTTGGCAGTGCCCTTTATGTGACCACTATTCGCACACCTTGGGTATGCAAGCAAATAATTTCACTGTGACAATGAAGTATCAATCAATTAATTAATTAATTAATCAATTAATCAATTAATTAATTAATCAATTAATTAATTAATCAATTAATTAATCAATTAATCAATTAATCAATTAATCAATTAATTGATTGATTAATTAATTAATTAATTAATTCATTCATTATTATCACGTGTACCGAGGTACAGTGAAAAGCTTTTCTTGCGTGCTAAGCAGTCAGCGCAAAGACAAAACGTGACTCCAATCGCGCCGTCCACAATGTATGGGCAACTAAACCATCCTACCAACAACGAGAGAGCAGTCCTGAACCATTATCTATCTATCTTGTTGAAGAGCATCAGACTATTTTTGATCAGACATTAATGGCTTTATCTTGCACTAAACTTATTTACGTTGCTCTCTTTATCGTGTATCTGTACACTGCGGATGACTTGATTGTCACGGGGAGAACGCACAAACTCCGTACAGACAGGACCCATAGTCAGGATTGAACCTGGGTCACCGGCGCTGTAATGCCCCTGTCCCACTTAGGAAGCCTGAACAGAAACCTCTGGTGACTTTGCGCCCCACCCAAGGTTTCCGTGCGGTTCCCGGAGGTTTTTGTCAGTCTCCCTAATGGTCGAAAGTGGTTTCCGATTCTTCTATGTTACGGCGATCATTTCAAAAAATTCAAAACTGGCCGCGACTAAAAATAGGTTGCCGTTTTAAAAGTCGGTAATTTTTTAGTCGAAGCCGGTTGCGATGCTAGTTGAAGGTGATTGCCGGAGGTTGCAGGTAGTGGAAGGTAAGACCTCCCTGGTGGAATAAAACTGGGTGAAAAAAAGGTCTTATCTTCCACTACCTGCAACCTCCTGGCTCTAGCTGGAGAGAAGGACCACTTGTATCTGTGTGTGTGTGTGTCTGTGTACTGTGTCTGTGTACTGTGTCTGTCCAAGTGTGTGTGGGAGCGTGTGTGTCTCTCTGTCTTCATATGTGTGTGTGTTTGTTGTATGAGTGTGTGTGTGTGCTTTTGTATGTGTGAGTGTGTTTGTATGAGTGTGTGTGTGTGTGCTTTTAATTCATTTTACTAATTGCGACCCTTAAACCCACACGATTATCTGCAGCATGAACAGAAAATGCCAAAAACACACAGCAGGTCAGGCAGAATCTGCGGGAAGAAAAACAGCTCATACATTGATTTTCCAACCCTGAGCCAATGCAGGCCTGGAAGATGCTTCATCCTCTTTGAGTTTGAGTTCAGTTTATTGCCACGTGTACCGAAGTGCAGTGAAAAGCTTTTGTTGTGTGCTAACCAGCCAGCGGAAAGACAATACATGACTACAATCGAAACGTCCACAGTGTGCCGATCCATATAAAGGAATAACGTGAATGACATTTAATGCAAGATAAAGTCCAGTAAATCCTGATCAAAGATAGTCTGAGGGTATCCAGTGAGGTAGATAGTAGCTCAGGGCTGCTCTCTAGTTGTTGGTGGAATGGTTCCGTTGACTGATAACTGCTGGGAAGACACTGTCCCTGAATCTGGAATCTGAGTTATTTGCAAATGTAATTATGGGGAAAGTCTCCCAATGGCTTCATGTGAAAAACTGAAGACATGCTGTGATCAAATTACCGCTCTGTGTTTGGCTTTCAATGAGCGCATTAGCTGCTCAATAGGAATCTTGAATTATTATGTCGCAGCAGAAGCTCTGGGACAGGCCGCTGAGTTTGCCGATGGTTTTGTTGTCGATGAATCGATGGTGTTTATAATTATCCATAAGATGCAGGTGTCACAGTATCCATCTCCATCCTCGATTGCTCTTGAGAAAGTTATGTTGAACTGCCTTCTTGCACCACTGCAGTTCCTCCAGTAAAGTGGCTATTTATGTATCCACTCATGCAGTTTCACACATGAGTTTCAAATAATGACAGCACAATGGTGCATCTATTAGAACTGCTGCCTCACAGCTCTAGTGACCAGGGTTCAATCTGGACCCCAGGGGCTGATTTGTTTAGTTTAGTTTAGTTTAGTCTGGTCTAGTTTAGTCTGGTTTAGTTTAGTCTGGTCTGGCCTGGTCTGGCCTGGTCTGGCCTGGTCTGGTCTGGCCTGGTCTGGCCTGGCCTGGTCTGGCCTGGTCTAGTTTAGTTAAGTTTGGTTTATTGGTTTATTATTATCAAGACTGCTGAGGTACCATGAAAAGCTTTTTGTTGCATGTTAACCAGACAGTGAAGATACACGATTACGTTCAAGCCGACCACAATGTACAGATACAAGATTAAGGGAATACATTTAATGCAAGATGACTTCCAGTGAAGTCTGATAGTCCCATGTGGCAGATGGTAGGTCGGACCCACTCTCTAGTTGGTGTGGAGTTTGCATGTTCTCTGTCGGACTGCGTAGAGTTCCCCCAAGTGCTCCAGTTTTCTCCCAAAGGCATGCAGGTTGGTCGGTTAATTGACCGCTTCAAATAGCCCCGGGTGTGTCGATGAACCATTAACATCTGGGAGGAATTGACGACCTTCTGGAGGGAATAGGACACAGGGAACATTGAGGGGACAGAGGATTGCTCTATGATGTGGCGTAGAATTAATGGAGCACGATAGACTCCATTGGTAAAGTCTACAGCTATTACATTCCATGGCCTCTGCATCAGAACGCAACGCTACAGAGGGTAGCCTGTATTTCATTCCCAACAGTCATTTTATCCACAATAGTACACAATGCCTTTTATCACAATGTAGAGTCACATAGGAAATTAGGAAATTGAAATAGGGATAGACCATTTGATGTATGAGATGCACTTGTCCCTGTTCCACCATGCAAAGAGATCATAGCAGATTTATTTATATATGAATACATACACACACACGCGCCCACACACACGCAAACACACGCACACACACACGCACACACACGCGCACACACACGCGCACACACACACGCACGCACACACGCACACACACGCACACACGCACACACGCACACACGCACACACATACGCACACGAACATGCACACGCACACACACACACACACATGGACGCACACATGCACACACACACATACACACGCACACACACACGCACACACACACACGAACATGCACACACACACACACACACGGACGCACACATGCACACACACGCACACACACACACACGCACGCACACATGCACACACACGCACGCACACATGCACGCACACACACAAACACACGCACACACACACAAACACACACGCTATCTCAGTATCACTTTCTCACCCTAATGCCATATCCATCCATATCAATATCTGTACATCTGTGGATCTCTGGAATTTACTTAATAACTGAGCCACAACTGCTTAACTGGGAAGAGAATTCCAGAGATTGATAGTTCGCTGGGAAAAAAAAAGTAACTCAGCGGGACAGGCAGCATCTCTGGAGAGAAAGGAATAGGTGACGTTTCGGGTCGTGGCCCTTCTTTGTCTCGACCTGAAACGTTCAGCATTTTGTGTCTATCCGGTTTAAACCAGCATCTGCAGTTCCTTCCTACACAACCCATATCTACCTTGTATCTGCAGAAGGGTCTCGACATGAAATGCTAATTGGAGGAATGCTGTGATCTAGGAATGACTGTGCACAGTTCCCTGACGGTGGAATCATAAGTAGATAGGGTGGTAAAGAAAGCTTTTGGTGTGCTGGCCTTTATAAATCAGAGCATTGAACATAGGAGTAGGGAAGTAATGTTAAAATTGTACAAGGCTTTGGTAAGACCAATTCTGGAGTATGGTGTACAATTTTGGTTGCCTAATTATAGGAAGGATGTCAACAAAATAGAGAGAGTACAGAGGAGATTTACTAGAATGTTAAAGAAGGAACTGCAGAAATTGTTGTGCTGTAATTGTTATATGTTATATGCTGTATGTACTTTTATGTGCTGTAAAAGTCCGTGCTGTAATTGTTATATGTTATATGGTTATATGAAACGTCGCCCATGCCTTCTTTCCAGAGATGCTGCCTCTCCCGCTGAGTTACTCCAGCATTTTGTGTCTACCTTGCCTGGTGCCTTAAAAATGTTATATGTTTCACTGAGACTAGCTTTCATTTTCTGAAGCCTTGAGAAAATGAGCGCAATCTGCTATGTTTCTCCTCCAACAACAAGACCCCACCCCCAGGAATTGAGCTGGTGAACATTGTCCACCTTCGCTTGTATTATTTACACTTTTGGGCGAAGATCAGACTTGAGCACAATATTTCCAGATGCAATCTCACCAGGGCTTTTTATAATTGGAGCAAGATGTCTCTATTCTCGTTCCCAAATCCTCTTGCAATGAATGCCAACATACCTTAATTAGTATTACTCGAGAGTAAAGGGTAGGATGCAAAGCACAGGGTAGACCATACCTGCAGCACTAGGAGCAGCCTTGGAGGGATGCATTAGTACTGGAGGGACAGCAACAAAGGTACAACAGCAAAACACACAGATTCCAAGGATAATTCCAAGGAGTTCTCTGCCACAGAAGGCAGTGGAGGCCAATTCACTGGATGTTTTCAAGAGATAGTTAGATATAGCTCTCAGGGCTAACAAAATCAATGGATTTGGGGAGAAAGCAGGAACGGGGTACTGATTTAGGATGATCAGCCATGATCATCTTGAAAGGCGGTGCTGGCTCGAAGGGCCGAATGTCCTACCCCTGCACCAATTGTGAGGAGAGAAAGCCCCTAGTGTGTCAGGAGTCTGAAAGTGAGATAACATAGAACTAGTGCGAACAGGAGATTGATGGTCAGCCTTGCCTCAGTGGACCAAAGGGCCTGTTTTCATGCTCTAGCTCTAATCTGAACTAATACTAAACTAAGACTACATTTGTTTTGTGTTAAAATCCTGCATCGAGACTGAGAGGGAAGAGGATAGATTGCCGCTGTGTGGCATGATGAGGGAGGGGTGGGACAGAGACTGGTTGGTGATAAGTGAAACCAGATGAGGAGAGGGGTTCGGGGTGGTGATGGGCAAAAGGAATCAAGTCGGGGTAGGGGAGGGGATGAAATCTATGAACTAGGGGGATAAGTAAATCTAAATTGACAGGCGAGTGCGTGTCGGAGAACTCTAGAGATGTTGCTTACCTGAAATTGGAGAATTCAATGTTCATGCAATTGGGTTGTAAGGTAACCAAGCAGAATATGAGATTAGACAAAAATCTCAGCATCTATGGAGCGAAGGAAATAGGCAACGTTTTGTGCCGAAACGTTGCCTATTTTCTTCGCTCCATAGATGCTGCCTCACCTGCTGAGTTTCTCCAGCATTTTTGTCTACCTACCTGGATCTGCAGTTCCTTCTTAAACAAGAATATGAGATTAGTTTAGTTTGGAGATGCAACGTGAAAACAAGCTCTTTGGTGCAGCGAGCCTGCGCCGACCAACAGTCACCTGTACACTAGTTCCATCCGACACATTAAGGACAATTTACTGAGGCCATGTAATCCATGAATCTACACGTCTTTGGAACGTGAGAGGAAAACACCGTACAGGCAGCACCCGTGGTCGGGATCGAACCCAGGTCTGTGGCGCTGTGAGGCAGCAACTCTACCACAGCACCACAGTGCCACCCCAAATTGACTTTTTGGCTTCACCAAACCAATGGACAAGGGCATAGACCGACAGGTTAGTATGGGAGTGGAAAGGAGAGTTTAAGTGATGTGCAATTGGAATTCAACAGGGCCATTGCACAGGGATTGTAGGGACTCCACAAACCAGTGACCTCATGTTTCCGTTCATGGGAGAGGTCATAGCATCAGAATTAAAGGACATTCTTTTAGGAAGGAGATGAGGAGCAATTTCTTTAGTCAGAGCGTGGTGAATCTGTGGAATTCTTTGCCACAGAAGGCTGTGGAGGCCAAGTCAGTGCATATTTCTAAGGCAGAGATAGATAGATTATTGATTAGGATGGGTGTCAGAGGCTATGGGGAGAAGGCAGGAGAATGGGGTTAGGAGGGAGAGATAGATCAGCCATGATTGAATGGCGGAGTAGACTTGATGGGCCGAATGGCCTAATTCTACTCCTATTCCTTATGACCTAATCTTTGCTTGGTTTCACCAACATAGAGTAGACCACAAGGAACTGCAGATGTTGGAATTTTGAGTGAAACACAAAGTACTGGAAGATCTCGGAGGTTCAGGCAGCATCCGTGGAGGAATGGACAGGCGGTGTTTCAGGCCGACCCAAGAAATAGAAATAGGAGTAGAATTTAGCCATTCGGCCGATCCAGACCATATATATATATATATACAGGTGTATTTGTGAGTATGTGTGTATACTGTGTACACACACTGAATTTTTTTTCTCTCGTTTACATATGTGTGCATGTGTGTATATATATATATATATATACATATATATATACGGCTGTGTGGCTGTGTGTGTATATATATACACAAACTGAAATGTTGCAAGTAGGAATAGTAAGATTGAACGAGAACTTACCAGTTCGAAGGTTGATCTTTATTTTATGAGGAGTCGAAGTGAGGGATTTCGTGAAGAGCCCGCCGGCGCGCATGCTCGACATACTTCAAAGTAGCGGCGTGGAATCACAGAACCAACAATAGAAATGACTTCGCATAGTATGATTGAATTGACTAAGATTACCAGATGAAGGTGATTGAGGGTTGGGCGAGGAGGGCACGAAATCCCTCACTTCGACTCCTCATAAAATAAAGATCAACCTTCGAACTGGTAAGTTCTCGTTCAATCTTACTATTTAATTTCGGAGTCACGTGAGTGACTTCGTGAAGACTTCAAAGCTTCTGTGATTACACGCCCTGGACCACGTCCATGCTGACACACCACTACCAGGGATGAATGGGAGGAACAAACTTGCTCAATAGTTCATACTGCAAAACAAGAGCAGAGTTATTAATAACAAATCAAAACCCCTCATGCGGGGACATCTCCACGTTCTTGACCTGCATTCAGCACGGCTTCTGCGAACTGTAGAGGAGCAGGAACAGGCTTGTTATAAAAACGCTGGAACACAGCTTCATTAGCCCATCCTGTTGTGGCGAGAATTTGGTCCATGGGCACCTCCATGACCCTCGCCGCTGACGTCGATGCAGCCCTGGTGGAAAGAGACTTGAACACATTAGTGTCGATAGCTGACTTACCCAAGACGACTGGAAGCCACATGGACATCGTCTGGACTGTCACTCGATGATGAGGTCTCTTATGAGTGACAAGCAGGTATCTCTCCATTCCTCTGATGCATGCCGTCACCTTGACATAGTGGCGGATATGTGAGGCTAAACATAGCCTAGCATCTGCGGGGTATGCCGGGAACTTCAGCTGCAGCCCTGTGCACCCAGGTCTATGCTGCTTTAGTAGCTCGTCAATGAAAAATACTACTACTGTAGGGGTAGAAGTCATTCTGTCGACACGAAGTTTGTGTAGTGTCTGTACCCTCTGAGCTGAAGTCAGCGCTAGTAACATCACCAGCTTCATGGTGAGTTGGTCCAGTTGGAGCCCTTCCATGGGCGACCACGTCCTGAGCAGGGTTAATACGTCCCTGACATCCCAGATGATATTATAGCGTGGTGTAGGCGGATTCATATTGAATATACCCCGCATGAGTCTGGACACTAGCCTGTTGGATCCTACCCCAATATTGAGGTAGAATGATAGCGCACTTCTGGCGCTGTTGATGGCACTGTAACTTAAGTGTTCATCATGGTGCAACCCCGCGAGGAATTCCAGGACGTCGGTTATTGTCACGTCATCGTACGTGATGCGAGAGCGGCTGCAGTAGGCTTCCCACTTCTTAATATGCGAGTGGCATCTTCGCCTTGTGGACTCTCGACACGACGCCCCGATGGTATCCATGGTCCGAGCCGAGAGGCCGTATTGGACTAACGGCCTGTTCAAGCCTGCAAGCCAACAACTTTAAATAGCCATGGCAGGGATGTGGCTCCCCTGAGACAGGGTGAGTAACCAATTGTGGGCAACCCTTCAAAAGGACCCAAGGTTCGTTGAGCATGTCAAAGACCACCGGATACCAAGGCTGTGTGGGCCAGTCGGGTATAATAAGGATGCCCTAGGCAGCATCTGCCTGAATCTTTCGCAATACCCGACTGATGAGGCAAAACGGGGGGAAGGCATAGAAAAACCAATTCCCCCAGTCCAGCGAGAATACATCTAGCGCTATTGCCCAAGGATCTGGTTCCCATGAAACGTAGGTTGGTACCTGATGGTTCAACCGTGACGCAAAAAGGTCAATGTCCGGTTTACCAAATTTGGCTGTGACTTTAGAAAAAACTCAGGGTGCAACATCCATTCAATATTATCATTAAATATGCGTGACCTGGTGTCCGCCACAGTATTAAGCTCACCTAGGCAAATAGGTAGCTGAAATCCAAATGTCTCTTTGAACACACCAGAGCCAAATTGAGTTAGCCAATTTGTCACACGAAACCGACCTGGTACCACCCATATGGTTTAAATATGCTACTGCTGTGGTGTTGTCTATTTGGAGACGGACATGTGCTCCAACAAGCTTGGAACAATACGCACGAAGTCCGTGGAATGCTGCCAGCAACTCCAAATAGTTAATCCCTTGAGTTAACAACATCGTTGATTCAAGGGTGTCCCATCTGCCACCACAACTAGAGCAATTATTCGTGGCTCCCCAACCATTGGAGCTTGCATCAGTTTGCAAATATACCACCGGATTAGCCTTCCTAATAGGCTTGAATGAGCTGCTAATGTGACACACCCACCATTGCAACTCATTTATCGCTTCGGGCGGCAGCTGCATGGACCGATCATAATGACCAGCGTTTTGTTTTAACGCAGCAATTTTAGCTCTTTGCAAATTCTGATAATGCAAAGGTCCATATCGCGCTGCCGGAAACAAAGCTACCAGCTTCCCAATTATTGTAGCTAAGTGCCGAATCGATGGTATATTGGTGCGGATTAAACCTTGACACACCTGGGTAACCTCCTCAATTTTGTTAATTGGAATGGTAACCCTCATGCTTATTGAGTTCACCGTGAACCCTAGGTAATTAATCACCTGGGCAGGGTAGAACTTTGATTTCTCTGGATGGACAATAAACCCCAATTGTTGAAATATATTGACAGCAGCTGCAACACCCTGTTCAGCCAATTCCAGGGTGTGGCCCACAATTAAGATATCATCTAAATAGGCCATAACTATATGGTGTCGTTGTCTCAAATAAGCCATAATTGGCTTCACTAATTTAGTGAACAATCTAGGGGCTGTGGGAAGCCCATTAGGCAAAGCCTTGTACTGCCAGAGTTGCCCCATCCAGATGAATTTCAAAACCTCCTGTCACATTTCTGGATGGATACGGAATAATATGCGTCTTTTAAAACGATGCATGCCATAAAGCAACCATGAGAAATCAATGATTTGGCTGTTTCAAACGTATCCATTTTAAAATGAGTATATGTTACAAAAGTATTCAAACGGGTCAGATCAATAATGACACGACAACCTCCATCCTTCTTAGGTCTGGTGAATATGTTCGAAACAAATTCAACTGGCTCATGCCCCCTCTCTCAATCACACCTTTGTGCTCAAGACTTAACAATTCCTTATAGCCGGCTGCCTGTTCTGCAGCAGATAATTTAAACGTTCGAGCGGGCATGTGCTGGGATGGAGGAATATCGCCATTAATAAACTCAATTTTATGCCCCCGAATATTCTGCAACACATACTCGTCACCAGTAAAATTACCCCATGCACCCAAAAACCACCGAAAGCGACCACCAACATGTGAAGTTAAACAGAGAAAAGAGAGAACCAGACCCCCTCACCTCCGTGGTTACCGGCGGTCCTTGACACGTGTGGGTGGCCGTGGAGGTGCTGGGTTGGCTTGAGGGCGCGGCGTCTTCGATTTCCACAAAGGTCTCTGCCGACCCTGTCCTAAAAAAGACCCTTGGTGCTGGTTCTGGTGCTGTTGTCGTTGTGGAGCTAGAGGGTGAGTCCTCGTCGAGGCACTGGCCGACCCTCGTGAGCGAATGTATGGAGCTTTTGAGCCGGACGGTGTGGGGGCACTCTTAGAGCGCATGATCCCCACCGTTTTGGCTTGTTCATCAAGCTCTTTGACTCTCTTCGAGAGGTCCTCACCAAAGAGCTGACGGGGCGGCGGCGGCGGCGGTGGTTTGCACAATCCTGCAAACTTCGGGTTGAGTGCTGGGCGGATGCTGTTTTTGTGAAACCCGTTGATTTCGTGCTGGGTCGCGCACAATAAGGCCAGAGCATCTTCCTGGTCCAAATTCAGTTCGTCCCCGTCCACCGACCGCGCAAAGGCGGTAATACCGGCCGTGAGGAGTTTCAGGATCCGCTGCAATTTTAGCTCTTGTTGACGGATAGCCGCACTGATGTTGCCCCATATTGGCGTATTGACCACAGGCACGTTGAGGGAGTTGCAGTTTGATGGAGCCTTGTGACGGCTCATAGCCTGGATGAGGACTTCTTCCTGCAGCACCTGATTATTAAGAAAGTCCACTGTGGCTGCCACCTTTGTATTTAGAGGAAGACCAGCCGTATGTGGGGCCACGAATTTGGTCGCCACATCCAAGAGTTCCTCCGCTGGCACCTCCAACGGAGGTGGTACAGGATCCACCAGAACCTCCTCCTCCTGCTGCTCCAGGCTGATAGTAGATGTTGGTGAAGACGCCCTGTGCCTGTTGCTGCCCTGCTGTTGTTGACGTTGAAGCAGGAGCTCCAGCAGCCGCTCCATACGGTCAATACGCCCTTCACCCTGAACACTCAGGTGGTCGGAGTCCTCCGGCTCTGAAAAGAAAACCGGGCTCCTGTCATCGGCCCGCACCTCGTCGAGGCCCTGCCGGTGCCGGTAGTTGTCGCTAACAACCGCCGAGGCGAAACTGCGTGATTCCTGCGCGGACGTGTTCAATCGCCTCCGTTTAGCGAGAGCTGAAGCCGCTGCCACTAAGGGCACTCGCGGCGAGGTGTCGGCACCAGCCGAAGCATGGCTGCCTGGGGCCCGCGCAGTCTTGCCGGCTGCCCACATCGTGGACGTTGCCGACGCATGGTCTCGCCCACCCATCCATGGGGGGCTCGGCGACCGTGACGAGACCCGACTCGACCGACCCGTCCCGGCGTCGAGAGTCGGGGTGTGCCGGCTGGACCTCACAGCCGCCCCGGGTCTCGCCCTGGAACCTGACCTCTCCTCCGCGACAGGCAATGCCTTAGCCCTAACAGGGTTAGGCTTCTGGGCTCCTCCCCTCCCCCTTCTCGGAGGGCTGAGTGGAACAGGCCGTGCAACGGCACGTGCCCTGCTCGAGGTCGCCAGCGAGCCCGCTGACAACCTGACTGCCATGGCAGGGTCCCCCTGCTCTGGCGGCACACCACACTCCTCCTCGTCGAACTCCTCCGATCTGTGGTGTGCTGGCGGATCCGGACCTGTAATCACAGGGCTTACCCACATCTCCGCCTGAGTCCCGGCCTGCGCTGCAGGTACTGCCGATGGTAAAGGCCCCGGAACTGTTGACCGGCGAACTCGTCCTGACGTCCTCCGGCCCTTGGAACTCCCATCCATGTCCTTGCTGCAAGACATAATCAGACAACAAGGACCACCAACGAAAGGTGGAATACTCACCTCCGTGGCCCCTTCTGAAGGGCTGGCGAGGAGCGCGCTCCACCGCCAGCCGTCGCAGCAACGCGGTACGACGATATGTCGAGCATGCGCGCCGGCGGGCTCTTCACGAAGTCACTCACGTGACTCCGAAATGAAATTTCATTGTTCTATCTGGGACATATGGTAAATGGTAGGGAATTGAAGAATACTGTTGAACAGAGGGATCTGGGATTAACCGTGCATAGTTCCTTGAAGGTGGAATCTCATATAGATAGGGTGGTAAAGAAAGCTTTTGGTATGCTAGCCTTTATAAATCAGAGCATTGAGTATAGAAGCTGGGATGTAATGGTAAAATTGTACAAGGCATTGGTGAGATCAAATCTGGAGTATGGTGTACTGTTTTGGTCACCCAATTATAGGAAGTATGTCAACAAAATAGAGAGGGCACAGAGGAGATTTACTAGAATGTTGCCTGGGTTTCAACAGCTAGGTTACAGAGATAGGTTGAATAAGTTAGGTCTTTATTTTCTGGAGCGCAGAAGGTTAAGGGGGGAGTTGATAGAGGTCTTTAAAATGATGAGAGGGATAGACAGAGTTGATGTGGACAAGCTTTTCCCTTTGAGAATAGGGAAGATTCAAACAAGAGGACATGACTTTAGAATTAAGGGACAGAAGTTTAGGGGTAACATGAGGGGGAACTTCTTTACTCAGAGAATGGTAGCGGTATGGAATGAGCTTCCAGTGGAAGTGGTGGCGGCAGGTTCGTTGGTATCATTTAAAAATAAATTGGATAGGCATATGGGTGAGAAGGGTATGGAGGGTTATGGTATGAGTGCAGGCAGGTGGGACTAAGGGAAAAAAGTTGTTCGGCACGGACTTGAAGGGCCGAGATGGCCTGTTTCCGTGCTGTAATTGTTATATGGTTATATGGTTATAATAAAACACTCTTGACTCTACCCCTCAACATCCAGCAGCAGAAGGACCCTAGACTGTGGTTTTCCCCCACAGAGGGAGATAATGCCCCCGGAGAAAGTACTTAATGGTCCCGTATGAGTAATGACCTCAGTGGTGGGAGAAGGGATGAAGGGAACACAAATAACTTTCAACAAAGAATGTACGCATCAACCTGAATATAAAATGGGTTTATCCTTTCAAATTCGAGTTTGATTTTTCTCCTCATGAAATGTTAGCCCACCACAAATATTTAATGTCAGAGCCACTCGCTGTCGCTTGTGAATCTGAATTATTCATGATCCTATTCATGGATTTTTTTTTTTTTCAAACATAACAAGGAAAGCAATTTAGTAAGCAGCTAAAATGAGTTGTTCTCGGTCACAATGGCATTAGGTGATTCCAGTGTGAGTTGAATTTAAGAAGGTTAATGATATCCACTTGGGAATGGTTGGTATTGAGGCAGGAGAGATCTCAGCTTCAGCAGTGTGAAATGAGTTTAATGATTGTTAAATAAAGATGTAAATGGTATTTTGTGTTTATGGCTGCAAGGGATCCTTCTTCCCTCAACACCTCACTACCCCTCACTTTTCACCGTGTAAACATGGCGATGCATCAGGGAACGGCCATCCTCAATGCCCTGTTTACTCAAAAACAAATTACATTTCCAGAGCACTGTTAATATAGCAAAAAACTTTGCAAAAATGCTTCACAGGAGCATAAACAAGCATTGTGTAATTGCTAAGCCACAACAAGAGAAATTAATGAAGATATTAAACGCTGCAATACAAATCATAAGGCCGCTATAATTGTTCGAAGTATCTGGGTTCAAATCTCACTTCGGGTCCAGAGTAATTTAAATTCAATTATAATTAAATAAATTGGAATTATAAACTCTGGTGTTATGGTGCTAGGTTATTGTTATTAGATGCCTGGTTTGTTGCTGTCCTTCAGGGAAAGAAATCCATCCCCCTCATAAGACCATAAGGCACAGTTGGCACGCTGCCTTACAGCCCCAGTGACCTGGGTTCGATCCTGACTACGGGCGCTTGTCTGTACGGAGTTTGTACGTTCTCCTTGTGACCTGCGTGGGTTTTCCCCGAGATCTCTGGTTTCCTCCCACACTTTTGTGGGTTAACTGGCTCAGTATAATTGTAAATTGTCGCTAATGTGTGTAGGATAGTGTTAGTGTGCAGGGATCGCAGGTCGGCACGGACTCGGTGGGCTGAAGGGCCTCTTTCCACGCTGTATCTCTGAAAATCAAATTAACAAAACATTGGAGCAGAATGAAACCATTCGGCCCATCGAGTCTGCTCCACCATTCAAACAAGGCTGATCTATTTTTCCTTGTCCACTTTTTTGACAATCTTTGACATGCTTATTAAAGAATCTCAACTTTTAAAATACCCAGTGACTTGGCCACTACAGCCATCAATGCCATACCTTCACCACTCTCTAGCTAAAGAAGTTGCTCCTTTCTTTCTGAGGCTCCACTGTCTTGGCCTTCAAGGGCCTGTCCTACAAGCATGCAACTCTATGCGATGAGCGCGACCTAACGTGGTCGCTTGAGCCGTCCGGCGTCGCGGGGCCGGTCCCACTTCGATCGCCGGAGCCGTGCGGAATTATGCAGAGTCCGTCCCGACATCGCGCGGGGCTCCGAAAAACTGACTGTGTTCAAACATTCCGCGCGCAACGGCTTGTCGGCTCACAGTCGCCTCGACGCATTACACACCGTCTCGACATCGTGCCTCCGTGAACCTATCTGTAGGTGCCTCCGTGATGTGTGTGTCTCCATGGCCCTCTCTGTGTGTGCCTCTGTGCCCCTCTCTGTGTGTCCCTCTCTGTCCTGTCGAACTTACCTTAAGACTTCGCTCCAAGTTCGCCTCACTTTGCGCCACTCACCCGACCTCCTCGCAGCCCCCGCTGCCGGTTTGGTCGCGCTTGCCGCATGCAGTCGCGTGCTGGTGGGAACGGCCCTGTACAGGGGATCATCCGACCTCCGCGCGGCCCCCGCTTCTAGTTTGATCGCGCTCATCGCATGGAGTCGGATGCTGGTAGGACAGGCCCTTTAAATTTTAAACTTTAAACTTTAGTGATACAATGCACTTTTGACCCACTGAGTTCACGCCGACCAGTGATCACCCCACACACTAGCACTATCCTACACACCAGGAACATTTTACAATGTCACTGAAGCCAATTAACCTTGTCCCTTGAGACCCTTCGTCAGATTCATTCTCCGTCAGTCCTACTTCAGTCTGAAGAAGGGTCTCGACCCGAAACGTCACCTATTTCCTTCTCTCCAGAGATGCCGCCCGGCCCAGCTGAGTTGCTCCAGCATTTTGTGTCAGCACCACTCGGTTTGACGGCAGCCCGTTCAGAAGCCAGGGGTTGCACTTTCCACACACGAGTTGCAAGCTGGCTTTCAGTGGTGGCAGCAAGCTAATGATTTTGGAATCACTGCTGATGTATCTAATGAACAGTGTGGTTAGCACACAGAGATCGTGATAATGACCAATCAGCCAGTCTCCACAACCCTATCCAATTTGATCCCCATGGAGTCTCCAGCTCTCAAACAGCAGCTTGCAGGTCGAACAGATTGGCGAAGAATTATGTTGATGCAGAGTAAGTAGCAATGATCCTGATCCAGCAGTAAGGTAGAATCCATTGATCGGCAAATTTAGTTCAGTTTAGTTTAGAGACACAGCACGGAAACAGGCCCTTCGGCCCACCGAGTCTGCGCCGACCAGCGATCCCCGCACATTAATGCCCCTGTCCCACTTAGGAAACCTGAACGGAAACCTCTGGAGACTTTGCGCCCCACCCAAGGTTACCGTGCGGTTCCCGAAGGTTTTTGTCAGTCTCCCTAATGGTCGAAAGTGGTTTCAGTTTTAAAAATCGGTAATATTTTACTCGAAGCCGGTTGCGATGCTAGTTGAAGGTGGTTGCCGGAGGACAAAAACCTCCAGGAACCGCACGGAAACCTTGGGTGGGGCGCAAAGGCTCCAGAGGTTTCCGTTCAGGTTTCCTAAGTGGGACAGGGGCAAAACACTACTCTACACACACTAGGGACAATTTACATTTATACCAAAGCCAATGAACCTACAAAGCTGTACCTGTACGTCTTTGGAGTGTGGGAGGAAAGCGAAGATCGCGGAGAAAACCCACGCGGTCACGGGGAGAACGTACAAACTCCACACAGACAAGCACTGTAGACAGGATCTTACCTTATAGTAGGCACTACTGTATAAGGCAGCAACTCTACTGCTGCACTACCTTACCACCATTAAAGATTAAGATTTATTTAGATTTAAAATATTTAGGTATTAAAAGTAGGCTTCGTATACGTCCGTGTACAAAATGGTTTTGTATACTTTTAAAAACATTACCAAGCATTTTGTAAGAATTACTTTTTTTTAAATTTTATTTATTAGTAGTAATGTACATTACAATAATATAAGCCAAAAATAACAATACATTTCCTGTACCACTTCTTATTTTAAACTTTAAGGAGAAGAATAGAGAAAGTTAGATAAGATAGTAAGTGCGTGAGAGAGTGATCAGGAAGAACCCGCAGAAGCGTAAAACACAAGAAAGAATAAAAAAGAAAAGCAAAGGAAAAGAAAGAAGAAAATAGAAGAAAATAAAATAAGATAAGAATTACTTTTAAAGTCAATCAATCAATCAACGGGCGGCACGGTGGTGCAGCGGTAGAGTCGCTGCCTCACAGCGCCAGAGACCCTGGTTCGTTCCTGACCACAGGTGCTGTCTGTACGGAGTTTGCACGTTCTCCCCGTGACCGCGTGGGTTTTCCCCGGGTGCTCCGGATTCCTCCCACACTCCAGCCAACGACCCAGTTTTTGGGTTTCATTGGCTTTGGTAAAGATTGTGAATTGTCCCTGGTGCGAAGGATCGTGATAGTGTGCGGGGACTCGGTGGACCGTAGCGCCTGTTTCCGCGCTGTATCTCAACTAAAGTCGATGATACAATCAATCAGTCAATTAATCACAAAAATGCTGGAGTAACTCAGCGGGACCGGCAGCATCTCTGGAGGGAAGGAATGGGTGATGTTTCGGGTCGAGACCCTTCTCCTATCTTCAATTTAAACCAGCATCTGCATTTGTTTCCTACACAACCTGAATCTTCTATTGCCCTTTGATAGACACAAAATGCTGGCGTAACTCAGCGGGACAGGCAGCATCTCTGGAGAGTTATTGTTATTAGATGTCTGGTTTGTTCCTGTCCTTCAGGGAAAGAAATCCATCCTCTTCTTAAGACCATAAGGCACAGTTGGCACGCTGCCTTACAGCCCCAGAGACCCGGGTTCAATCCTGACTACGGGCGCTTGTCTGTACGGAGTTTGTACGTTCTCCTTGTGACCTGCGTGGGTTTTCTCCGAGATCTCTGGTTTCCTCCCACACTTTTGTGGGTTATAATTGTAAATTGTCGCTAATGTGTGTAGTGTAATGTTAGTGTGCAGGGATCGCAGGTCGGCATGGACTGGGTGGACCGAAGGGCCTCTTTCCACGCTGTATCTCTAAAACTAACATTAAAAAAACATAGGCGCAGAATGAAACCATTCGGCCCATCGAGTCTGCTCCGCCATTCAATCATGGCTGACCTATTTTTCCTTGTCTCGACCCGAAACGTCGCCCATTCCTTCTCTCCAGAGATGCTGCCCGTCCCGCTGAGTTACTCCAGCATTTTGTGTCACCTTCGATTTAAACCAGCATCTGCAGTTCTTTCCCTGACCATTAATCACTTCAGGTCTGTCATGTCCTACTGAGGACATCTTCTCTCTAGCGGGTTAGTATCTCCAACAGTAAATCCTCTGTAAAATGTTGGGTCTGATGATATGGCCCTCAACACTCACTCGCAGACTACAATGTACTTTGTAATGCCCCTGCAATTGCTAAAGGTTGCAAGTAAACACATTTCTTTCTTGACAAAGAATGGAAGATGCAGGGTGGAATAAGAAGCATTTCTTCTCCATTCCACACCAGGGCTTTTCTTTGTTAGTCTACGATCATTGCTATTAGAGTGTCATGGGAGCGCTGAATATAGTCTTCAAAATGACATACAATAATTGCAACGAGCCTGCGAATTGTAGTGAAAGGGAATGGATTCAGTCTCTGTTCTTATTCTTATCTCTCCGGACGGTGTTTATAAATGGAAAGGCTGCATAAGGCATGAGGAGAAACTGCCTCAGCTTTGTAGCATGGGATGCTTTTGATTCCATCCGACCCTCTTCCCGACCCCAGATGATGATAATGATCCAGATATGCGAACAATGAGGAACTGAACTGTGTTCGCAAAGAACCCATGTGGACATTTCAGCACACACTCTGCTGGATAAAGGATGTGAGGTTTATTTCTTCTTTAGAAGCGTAAAATATAACCCAGACCGATGATTTTCTTTTTTTAATATAATTCATTCAAGGAAAGTGGGCTTCAAAGGCCCAGCCAGCATTTGCTAGCCCATTGCTAGTTGCCCTTGAGAAGGTGGTAGAAGGCTTTTTTTTTTTAATTTGAGCAAGTGTAGATTTACGCAGATGTTGCCAGGACTAGAGGGTCTGAGCTATAGGGGGAGGGGGACTTTATACATTGGAGAGCAGGAAAATTAGTGGGGTGTCTTGTCGAGGTGTATAAAATCAATAAGAGGAATAGATCAGGTAGATGCACAGACACCCATGTCTACAGTAGGTGAATCGAGGACCAGGGGACGCAGGTTTAAGTTGAAGGGGAAAAGATTTAATAGGAACCTGAGGGATAACGTTTTCTCACAAAGGATGGTAGGTGTATGGAACCAGCTGCCCGAGGAGGTAGTTGAGGCAGGGGCAATCCCAACGTGGATTATGTGGATAGTCATTTGGAGTGTGGGAGGAAACGGAAGATCTCGGAGAAAACCCACGCAGGTCACAGGGAGAGCGTACAAACTCCGTACAGACAGCACCCATAGTTGGGAATGAACCCGGGTCTCCGGCGCTGCATTCGCTGTTATGCCCCTGTCCCACTTAGGAAACCTGAACGGAAACTTCTGGCGACTTTGCGCCCCACCCAAGGTTTCCGTGCGGTTCCCGGAGGTTTTTGTCCTCCGGCAACCACCTTCAACTAGCATCGCAACCGGCTTCGACTAAAACATTACCGATTTCTAAAACGGAAACCACTTTCGACCATTAGGGAGACTGACAAAAACCTCCGGGAACTTCTGGGAACCGCGCGGAAACCTTGGGTGGGGCGCAAAGTCTCCAGAGGTTTCCGTTCAGGTTTCCTAAGTGGGACAGGGGCATTAGGCAGCAACTCTACCGCTGCGCCACCCCAACCGCAGTGTGTGGGGGAATCGCCGGTCGGCGCGGACGCAGTCGGCCAAAGGGCACTGTTTCCGCGCTGTATCTCTAAACTGCACTAAACGAGGGGGCAGCGGACGAGGTCCCGCTCTCGATTACTAAAGTGACCCTGTGTGTGTTAATGGCAACCAAGTGGCAGATTGTGCATCTCTGCGTCACATCCCACACAGCACTCGAGTAAAAGGCCAGAGTCACGCTTGCAATGTGACATTGTCAAAAGCTACATCTTTTATTTACATAGTGACAGCACCGTGAGCAATCCAAAATAAAATAGGTTTGGTGAATTATTTAGCTAAGTTAGCTGATGTTTTATTTATGTTCTAATATTTCTGAAAAAAAAAAACTCAGGGAGAAAGAACCTGCAGCTTTTTGTCAGAATTATTTCATCTTCTTTCAGATTTATATGGAATAATTTGGGTAAAATGCCAATCCCTAAGGGAAGAACCCCCATCAAAGCTGAAATGAGAAGCCATTTTTGTTTAAATGACTGGAATTTAGGTGGGGGGGCAGATTAGCAGCATTTATTACCCTTTTATTGGCGCCCTTGAGGCGATGGTAAGTCATAGAACCATGCAGCTGGGAATGAAGAACCATGCACTTTTTCAAGTCAAAGATAGACACAGAATGCTGGGGGAACTCAGCGGGACAGGCAGCATCTCTGGAGAGAAGGAATGCGTGATGTATCGGGTCGAGACCCTTCTTCAGACTGATATGGAGTCGGCCTGCAGGAAGAGTCCTGCCGTGTAGAGTCAAGGATATTAAAGCTGACTGCCCCAATGCTTCTCTACTTCATCACAAATGTCCTCATTCTTCAGAGAACGGGGATTCCCCTCCCCCACTATAGATGAGGCTCGCACCAGGGTCACCTCCATACCCCGCAACACTGCCCTCTCTCCCCATTCCCCCACTCACAACAAGGGCAGAGTCCCCCTGGTCCTCACCTTTCACCCCACCAGCCGGCGCATACAACAGATAGTCCTCCGCCAGTTTTGCCACCTCCAACGTGACCCCTCCACTCGCCACATCTTCCCATCTCCCCCCCGTCTGCCTTTCGCAAAGACCACTCCCTCCGCAACTCCCTTGTCAATTCTTCCCTTCCCTCCCGCTCCACCCCTTCCCCGGGTACTTTCCCTTGCAACCGCAAGAGATGCTACACTTGTCCCTTCACCTCCCCCATCCACTCCGTTCAGGGACCCAAGCAGTCCTTCCAAGTCTGATAGAGGTTCACCTGCACCTCCTCCAACCTCATCTACTGTATCCATTGCTCCAGATGCCAGCTGATCTATATCGGTGAGACCAAGCGGAGGCTGGGCGATCGTTTCGCCGAACACCTCCGCTCGGTCCGCAATAACCAACCCGACCTCCTGGTGGCTCAGCACTTCAACTCCCCCTCCCATTCCGTATCCGACCTCTCGGTCCTGGGCCTCCTCCACGGCCAGAGTGAGCAACACCGCAAGTTGGAGGAACAGCACCTCATATTCCGCTTGAGGAGTCTGCATCCTCTGGGCTTAAACATTGAATTTTCTCAATTCTGTTAACCCTGGTTGCCTCCTCCCCTTCCCACCCCTCCCTCACCCCTCGGACCCTGGCATTCCTTCTCTCTCTATCTCTCCCCCACCCAAGTCGCACAAGCTTCTCATTTTCACACTACAAACAGCCTACAATGGCCTGTTTCCTTTATCATCGATACTTTTTTGCATATCTTTCATTCATTGTTCTTTATCTCTCCACATCACCATATCTCTCGTTTCCCTGATCCCTGACCAGTCTGAAGAAGGGTCTCGACCCGAAACGTCGCCTATCTCCTTCGCTCCTTAGATGCTGCTGCACCCGCTGAGTTTCTCCAGCTTTTTGTGTAACCCCCCCCTTCTCTGCTTATCATTGCCTCCTTCCCACCCATTTGTTCAACAATGGGCTCTGAGTTTTCTTGTGGACTGGCTGGGTCGAGCAATAATCCCAAAATATTTCCTGACATTCGAATTACTCTCTCAATGTGGCGGGAGGGAGACGGTGAGGAATCATGTGTTAAAGAAGGAACTGCAGATGCTGGAAAATCGAGGGTACACAAAAGGCTGGAGAAACTCAGCGGGTGAAGCAGCATCTAGGAGCGAAGGAGATTCTTCAGACGGTGAGGAATCATAATCACTTTGTGGAGGTGTACTTCAGAAGGAAAACAGGAAGAACTGCACCTCTCCTCTCTTGTTCATGTTTCATAAGGCATATGAGCAGAATGAGGTCATTCAACCCTACTCCGCCATTCGATCATGGCTGATCTATCTTTCACTCTCAACCCCATTCTCCTGCCTTTGACACCCACTATTCAAGAATTTCTGCTTTAAAAATATCCAAGGACTTGGCCTCCTCAGCTGCATGTGGCAATGAATTCCACAGATTCACCAGCCTTCTTCAGAAGTGTCACGACCTGAAACGTCATCCATTCCTTCTCTCCACAGGCGCTGCTTGTCCCGCCAAGTCACTCCAGCATTTTGTGTCCATCTTCGGTTTGAACCAGCATGAGCAGTCCCCTCCTACACACTTTGTCAAGTCAGTTTTGAACCGGTAAAGGGCCTGTCCCACATACGGGACCTTTACAGGCGACTGCCAGCACCCGTGATAGGTCGCCGTAATTTTCAACATGTTGAAAATTCAGCGGCGACCAGAAAGATGCCACGACTGTTTGGAGACTTCTCCCGACCATAGGAGACCTCTCACGACCGTACAGGCTGTATGGTCCTATGGTCGTGAAAGGTCACCCGCGACGTGTCGCCTGGGGACGCCCGTACGATCGTGACAGGTCTCCAAAGAGTCGTAGCGTCTTTCTGGTCGCCGCTGAATTTTCAACATGTTGAAATTTTTGGCGACCTATCACGGGTGCCGACAGTCGCCGGTAAAGGTCGCGTAAGTGGGACAGGCCCTTAAATAATCCAGACCAATATTCATCCCCTCTCTGAAGGACGTTGATGAACCAAAATATCTGAAGAAGGAACAACGTCTGAAGACGGTTCACGACCTGAAACATCACCTCAGTCTGAAGAAGGGTTTCGGCCCGAAATGTTGCAAATTTCCTTCGCTCCATAGATGCTACTGCACCCGCTGAGTTTCTCCAGCACTTTAATCTACCTTAGATTTTCCAGCATCTGCAGTTCCTTCTTAAACACCTATACATTATCTCCTGAGATGCTGCCCGACCCGCTGAGTTGCTCCATCATCACTTTGTGTCTATCTTTGGTGAACGGCACATATATGTACCATAGCCCTGAGGTTTTATGGTCAACATGACTGAGGTAAATGAACCAACGTTAGCTTGTTTCATCACAATTTGTGATGGGTTCTCACTCGTGCTCTGATTCCCTCCCCCATTGGAAAGACGTTGAGGTTCCTCGGTGAATTGGTCACGATAGAATTCCACTTAGTGTGTGGCTGAATGATAGAACCCTGGGGTTGGATGTCGAGTGTCATCCTGGGATAGGGTAAGATGCAAACCCATCACACGTTGTAATGAAACAAGCTAACGTTGGTTCATTGCCTGTGATGCCTGTCTCATGGTTACAAGGAATAAACCTCGCCCGAGGAGTCGGGTATCGGAGCAAAGAGGTCCTTCTGCAGTTGTACAGAGCCCTAGTGAGACCACACCTGGAGTATTGTGTGCAATTTTGGTCCCCTAATTTGAGGAAGGACATTCTTGCTATTGAGGGAGTGCAGTGTAGGTTTACAGGGTTAATTCCCGGGATGGCGGGACTGTCGTATGCTGAGAGAATGGAGCAGCTGGGCTTGTACACCCTGGAGTTTAGAAGGATGAGAGGGGATCTCATTGAAACATATAAGATTGTTAAGGGTTTGGACATGCTAGAGGCAGGAAACATGTTCCCGATGTTGGGGGAGTCCAGAACCAGGGGCCACAGTTTAAGAATAAGGAGTAAGCCATTTAGAATGGAGACGAGGAAACACTTTTTCCTACAGAAAAAGTCTGTAAGTCTGTGGAATTCTCTGCCTCAGAGGGCGGTGGAGGCAGGTTCTCTGGATGCTTTCAAGAGAGAGCTAGATAGGGCTCTTAAAGATAGGGGAGTCAGGTGATATGGGGCGAAGGCAGGAACGGGGTACTGATTGGGGATGATCAGCCATGATCACATTGAATGGCGGTGCTGGCTCGAAAGGCCAAATGGCTTACTCCTGCACCTATTGTCTATAGTCTATAGTCTATTGTCTATTGTCAAACGGCCCAGGAGATTCTGAACTTCAGATGGCCCGGTAGATGTCCCGCAATGTCTCTTCGCCATTCCAGAGATGCCTGGCTCCTCACTCTATATGTGAGTGAGTTGGAATCACAGTGGACACAACCCCTGAACCAAGGTTCCACTAATTGAGACTCCGGTTCTTCGGAGGGGCCAGAATTCTCAAGATCCAAAGGCAAAGAGGATAGTATTAACTTGCATCTGCGGTGCAGAAAGCATCTTAAATTTCTCTTTTTCTTGAGCACTCTGCACAACAGTAAAGACTTACTGCAGTAGAGTCCCAGGTTCGATTCTGACTACGGGAGCTGTCTGTACAGAGTTTGAACGTTCTCCCCGAGACCACGTGGGTTTTCCCCGGGTTTCCTCCCACACTCCAAAGACATACATGGTTGTAGGTTAATTGGCTTTGGTAAAAAATGTAAATTGTCCCTAGTGCGTAGAGTGTGTTCGTGTCACAGGGATTGCTGATCTGCGCAGATTCGGTGGGCCGAAGGGCCTGTTTCTGCGCTGTATCTCTCAACCAAACTACGCTAAACACTGAAAGGTTTTGGTGATCTGTGCAGTTTGCAGGAGCTAAAATAATGCCAAGCCCAAAAGCACTGACATTCAGCTTTCCAAAGTTGGAAGGGATGGTGTCAACTCTGTGAAGCTCGTCTCTGCGGTTGCCCTTTGCCTCAAGGGCCTTGGCCCCACTTGTGACACACAGACCTTTCCCCCCCGATGACAGCTCTTAACTTTTAACGTCTAATGAGACACTCGGTTCAATCCAGGTCCCAAGTGGCAAAGACTCATGAGTCGAAGGTGCCCAGAGTGTGACACTAATTGGAGTCAGTTCATCAGTCTCACTCTGAGGTTGACAAGGACACACAGTGCATGAAATGATACGGAGAGAAAAGGCCCATAGATTACAACAGAAACAATATTAAGAAATGTCAGGTAATAACAAATGGTTTTGTTCTGAAATCTTTCATTGCTTGACATAGTTATAAATTAAACCATTTCATTGTGCACCATACTCAATGTGTTTCAGCTCAATAGTTTATAGTCTTCTCCAGTTGCTGGCTGTCCTCATGGTTTCCAAGTTTCCTTATGACGGTTTCTTGAATAAAGTAAGAAATATGTACGTTGGAGGACAAAAACACTTTCAGAATATTGGCACAGTGTTGACATGAAGCTTAAAGGGCCTGTCCCACTGTACGAGGTAATTCAAGAGTTCTCCTGAGTTTCCCCTCGTGGACATTCTCGTGGACATTTTTCACAGTGTTGAAAAAACTTCACGAGTTACCGCATTTCGTGAATACCTGCCGTTAGCGCTACGAGCCGCTACGAGACATCCACGAGCTCCGACGTAGCCGCTATGGACATTCTACGTACTTACCACAAGTTTGATTTTTTTAAAACTCGGGAGAGCCCTTGAATTACCTTGTACAGTGGGACAGGCCCTTACCTGTGCTTTGGACCTAAAGGGCCAGTACCACTCTTTAGGTGACTGCCAAGGACTAGTTTTAATGGAATTCACCCACTACACCTAAGCAAAAATTGTCGCCACTGTCGCCGAAAGATTTTCAACATGTTGAAAACTTTGTAGGAAGTCGCCTGTAGTCGCCCAAGAAATCGCCTAAGTGGGACAGGCCCATTAGACTTTAGACTTCAGAGACTTCAGAGATACTGCGTAGATGCAGGCCCTTCGGCCCATTGGGTCCATGCCAACTGGCGATCACCCCATACACTAGCACTATTTTGCACAGTAGGGACAATTTACAATTTTACCAAAGCCCATTAACCTACAAACTTATATGTCTTTGGAGCGTGGGGGGAAACTGGAGCACCTGGAGAAAACCCACATGGTCCCAGGGAGAATATGAAAATTTCCGTACATATAGCACCCGTAGTCAGGATCGAACCCGGGTCTCTGACGCTGTAAGGCAGCAGCATTACCACTCAGAGGAAGCTTCTTCTGGACTCAGGACCCAAAGTTTAGGTCTTGAAAACCATTATCCCATAAGAGCAGAGGCCCAGTGCTCTTATGAGCATCTAGCAGAAGTTACGTGAAGCCGTGCTCCATTTTGTAATCTGATGTGCACACGTGGTCTACAAGAACATTAGACACTTCTGTTATCCGGAGGGCTGAGATCGAGCAAAGCCCACGGCTGGAAAACCTCAGTTAATGGGAGTCCTTCAAACATTTTCTGTTCCTCGCCACCAATCCCCACCTTGTTGCTGATGTCAGACCAATCCTCTCCCATCATCCACTTGACATTACTTCCTGTGTAGGAAGGAACTGCAGATGCTGGTTTAAAATCGAAGATAGGCACAAAATGCTGGAGTAGCTCAGCAGGACAGGCAGCATCTCTGGAGAGAAGGAATGGGTGAGCATTTTGATCCGAAACATGACGGTTTCTTCCCAGCTGTTATCAGGCAACCGAATCATCCCACCACAGCCAGAGAGCAGTGCTGATCTACTATCTACCTCTTCAGTGACCCTTGGTCTATCCTTGGTTGACAAAAGTGCTGGAGAAACTCAGCGGGTGCAGCAGCATCTATGGAGCGCAGGAAATAGGCAATGTTTCAGGCCGAAATGTTGCCTATTTCCTTCGTTCCATAGATGCTGCTGCACCCGCTGAGTTTCTCCAGCACTTTTGTCTACCTTTGATTTTCCAGCATCTGCAGTTCCTTCTTAAACACTTGGACTATCCTTGATCGGACTTTTCTGGCTTTACCTTGCACTAAACGTTATTCCCTTATTATGTATCTGTACGCTGTAAATGGCTCGATTGTAATCACGTATTGTCTGTCTGCTGACTGGATAGCACGCAACAAAAGCTTTCACTGTACCTCGGTGCACGTGACAATAAACTAAACTGAACTAAAGAAGAACAAGGATGGGAATAAGACCAATATATTTGTGGGGTACCAGTGAGTCAGCCCGTTTGCTGTAAAATGACATGCGGCTGGCTAGACAGACTGCTGCGCAAAAGTGCCCATAATTGAAAATAGTTGAGTTCTGACTGGTCAGAAGGAGGAACCGCCCAATTAGGGATTTGCTCCAAGCATCAGGGTGTGAGAAATCGATCTGTACTTTTTCCAAATGGGCTCTCTATGTGTTTGGAAATGCTTATTGTGGGGTCGACCGGAAGAGAGCCGTTTGTCTACCTCTCCAGAACACTGAATCATTTGTGTGAGAATTTCATTCTGGGGATGCTGAGGGGAATGTTAATGTCACTGTTCATTTCTAGAATAACAAGATAACGTCAGGACATCGTGCTGTTTATCCTAAGTAATTACTTGTACGCAGTTTAAATACACTTTATCGTTTAAATACATTTATAATTCATCTCTGCTCCATCCAGAAAATTGACAAATTGCTGCCAGAAGTGTACAGAGGAAGCAAGCAATTAATATTAAATGTGAAATGACTGCCAAAATTGCATTACATGTTTTTTTTCTTGTCATTGGGACTCGGATTGGCGGTTTGGTTCAGGTCAGAGGGTGAGATTTTTAAAATTGTTTCTTGTGCCTGAGATTCTCGCTGGAAATTGAATTGGCACAACGCCCTTGATGCCTCCATGCAAAGCTCCAGCATTGCTTTCACTTAGTTGGTGTTAGGACTGATAATTGATGTCCCAAGGCTCTTCTGGATATCCATGTCGTCAAGGGAGAAAGACCAACCGAGAGAAGATAGGATAATTAGCCTGTGGGCAAACCAGCAAGTCTGCCTTCTACATAACATCTCAATCAGCCCACCCCTCAGTGTTCCAAACTCCACTGAGCATATGCCTCACCCACTTACTCCCCCACCCCTTAGTTTAGTTTAGTTTAGTTTAGCGATACAGCTCAGAAACAGGCCCTTCGGCCCACCGAGTCCGCACCGACCAGCGATCCCCGCACATTAACACTATCCTACACTTGGGACAAATTTCACGAACAAGCCAATTAACCTACAAACCTGGGGTTACACAAAAAGCTGGAGAAACTCAGCGGGTGCAGCTGCATCTAAGGAGCAAAGGGGATAGGCGACGTTTCGGGTCGAGACCCTTCTTCAGACTGTACGTCTTTGGAGCGTGGGAGGAAGCCGAAGATCTCGGAGAAAGCCCATGCAGATCAGACAGGGGGAAGGTACAAACGCTGTACATACTGCACCCGTGGTCGGGATCGAACTTGCGGTGTAAGGCAGCAAGTCTGCCGCAGTTGATGGCAGGCTTCGGGATTTTAACGCAATTTGGTCTCCTCTTTTCTGGAGACACCGTACGCAGATTCGGGACTTATTCAGGACTTACCTGGACGTACCCTGTCTGTACATCTGGATGCCCGCAGCGGCAACTGCGGAGGGTTGAGGTTCTGACCACGGGGGAAAATGGAGGAGGACTGGCCAAATGTTGTGCCTTCCACCCCAGTGATGAATGCTGTGGTGGATGTTTGTGTAAAAAAAAAATATTAATGTGTAGTGTGTGTTTTTTTTTTAAATTGTACCTCTGCTGGTAAATTCATTTCACTTCCACTTATGTGCAAGTGACGAATAAAACTTGATTGACTGATTGATTGATGTTGGTATCGGTATTGGCGTATTATTCTATTGTGCACCCATATACAGTATCCAGTTAAGTCATACCATGCGATGAGTTAGAGTGTAGAAATAAGGAACTGTGGATGTTGGATGGGGAAGATCGGTTAATGATAGGGATACAAGGATATGAATAGTGGAACTGGTGGGATGAATAGGATGGGGACTGATGGAGTGGAAGGAAGTGGGAATTACTTGAAATGCCAAACCATGCTGGTAAATGGGAATAGTTTAGACAACTACTTCAAGGTTCAATGTTCAAGGTTAGTTTATTGGTCACATACACCAATTGGTGCAGTGAAATGTTTCTTGCCAATGCAGCATATAGAATAAAGAATACAGACATAACACTAATAAAGAGATTTAAACTTAAAAAACATCCCCCCACAATGGTTCCCACTATGAGGGAAGGCACAAAGTCCAGTCCCCAACCCATGTCCACCCATAGTCGGGCCTATTGAGGCCTCCGCAGTCGCCTTCACGGAGGCCCGATGTTCCAGGCCGTTCTCACCGGGTGATGGTGCTCCGGCGTTGGGAGAATCCTCTCAGCGGTTTGGGACACCTGGAACGGCCGCTTCCTTACCGGACTCCACGGCCTCCGAAGCCGACAAGGCCACGCTGAATGGAGCTCCACCACTGGCGCCCGATGTTGAAGTTCAGCGCCGCCACCCGCAGCCGGCCGCTCCACAGACCCGCAGCCCCGTGATGTTTTTGTCAGCGGTTCCAGCTCAACGGAGTTCCAGCGCGGCGACCCAGGCAAGGCATCGCCCGCTCCGCCCCGCGATGGCGCTTCAGCCCCCCGCCGCTGCCGGAGCCGAGGTTCTTAGCGGTCCCCTGAGACAGCTCAGAAACATGGGATAAAGTATTGGGTAACATTGTTGAGCCATGTCCTTTGCTAGTTGGAACGGGCAGCTATGCTGTTTCCTAGATTACCACTCTTATGTTAGCTGGGAGGGCGAATCTGACAGACCAGGCCCATTTCCATGGCAATTCAAAGAGACAACCCACATCCTATTGTGCTCCACTTTCACGATGAGCCTTCATTAACTATAATTGTAATTCTCTGCAAATTTGAACCTTTGAAATTGTTTTACCCACTGGAGATACACAATATACGGGCAATTTTGACAATCCACTTTACTGCGATTCAAGTGGGCTGCCTGATGGCTGGGTTATTAGGAGATAAAGCTACAATGATCCCAGTGGCTTATGAAAGAAGTGACCATGTGTGTGGTTTGCAGTGATGATAGATTCGCATTCATTTATTAAAGGATACGAAATAATGTTGGGTGTTGGTTAGCACAGACTTGATGGGCCGAATGGCCCACTTCCGTGCTGTATCGCTCCATGGAGTCCACACAGGAGCAGTAGGAAGCTACTCCAGTGCTTGAGCTTGCTCAACAGGATGAGGCTGATCATTTACCTCATCTTCCTATCCGTTCCTCTATCCATTAAGCCGGCACGGTGGCATAGCGGTAGGGCTGCTGCCTAACAGCGCCAGGTATCCAGGTTCGATCCCGACTACGAGTGCTGTCTGTAAGGATTTGTACGTTCTCCCTGTGACAGCGTGGGTTTTCTCCGGGTGCTCTGGTTCCCTCCCACACTCCAAAAACTCACAGGTTTGTAGGTTATTTGCCTTCTGTAAAAATGATAAATTGTTCCTAGCGTGTAGCGACGTACCAGCGTACGGGGTGCCCGCTGTTCGGCGCGGACTTGGTGGGTTGCAGGGCCTGTTTCCGTGCTGCATCTCCGAAGTCTAAAAGCCTAAAGTAAAATCCGAGAATTAGTTGTTCTCAGTTTTCAATTCCATCAGTAAAACCACGGTCCTCTGGAATAGAGGATGCCAGAAGATTTAAAGCTCTGTCCCACGTACGAGTTCATTCCAAGAGCTCTCCCGAGTTTAAAAAAAAAATCAAACTCGTGGTAAGCACGGAGAATGATCGTAGCGGGTACGTCGGAGCTCGGGGACGTCTCTTAGCGGCTCGTAACACTAACGGCAGGTACTCGGGAAGACTCGCTAACGGCAGGTAAGCACGGGAAGACTCGTGAAGATTTTTCAACATGTTGAAAAATGTCCATGAGAGCCCCGAGTACCGACGAGCGGCCATTACCGTAAATCTCCAAGTTCGAATCAGGGCAAACTCTGGAGAGCTCTTGGAATGAACTCGTACCGTGGGACAGGGCTTTTAGCAATCATGGGGGGAAGGGATTTCTTCTCCTTGCCTCCTCTAGTCAAGTAGCTTGTTGCCAGGGAGGAGTGAGGCTGGGGGATGTTGGTGAAAGGTAGATTGAAGAGGAGTGAAGGGTGATGCGCATGAGCCAGGAGAAGAGATGGCACGATTGGGATGGACTTGGAACACAGAGACAGGTGCCAGCAACCTTCAATCAGTAACCTTCCATTCGATAGGTAGAAATATCTTCCAGTCAGAAAACAGAACGAGTATTTTAGTTTAGTTTAGTCTATTGTCACGTGTACCGAGGTACAATGAAAATCCGTTTTGTTGCCAGCTGTCCAGTCAGCGGAAAAACTGTACATGTGTAGGAAGGAACTGCAGATGCTGGTTTCAATCGAAGATAGACACAAAATGCTGGAGTAACTCAGCGGGACAGGAGAGAAGGTTTCAGGTCGAGACCCTTCTTCAGGCTGATGTCATAGGAGTGGGCGATACATAGATAAGGAAGCGTATAGATAAGGAGGTTTAAGGTGTGAAAACAAGACAAAGGGGACAAAGGACAAAACTATACATGATTACAATAATGATGGCCACAGTGTACAGATACAGGATAAAGGGAATAATGTCTAGTGCAAGATAAAGTCCAGTAATGTTTGATTAACCGGCTCACTACCAAGTTTTTATTTACACTATTAGTCCTGAGCCGAGTATACTCGGGAGTGGCACTGAACTGGTTAAAGATAGTCCGAGGGTCTCCAATGAGAAGATGGTAACTCAGGACCAGTCCCTAGATGTTGATGGGATGGTTCAGCTCAGTCCAGTATTGGTATTGGGTTATTATTCTTGCGTTCACTGAGGTACAGGGAAGAGCTCTGAACCAGAGGCCCATTGGAGATGTCAACATGTATCGCCACTTACAAAATAACCAACCAAAGAAGGCACTGGGTCTGAGTAACTTCCACTGAACTCTGCAGGATAATTTACAGGCACAGTAGTGAAGTTATAGAGTAGGCCAAACGGTGACACACGGTGCTGCAGATGCTGGAATCTTGAGTAAAACACAAAGTGCTGGACCTGGACTGTGGCACTTTGTGTTTAATTTGGAGATAGTGTGGAAACAGGCCCTTTGGCCCACCGAGTCCATGCCGACCGGTGGGCCAAATCATCCCTACAAAAGTTCCATCCAGCACACTAAGGACAATTTACAATTTTAGCAAAGCCAATTAACATACAAACCTGTACATCTTTGGAGCATTGGAAGAAACCGAAGCACGGGCAAACTCCATACAGACAGCACCCGTAGTCAGGATCGAACCCGGGTCTCTGGTGCTGTAAGGCAGCAACTCTACCACTCCGCCACCGCACCGCCTTAACTGTGCTGTTGTGCTCAAGATCTAGACATAAGATTTGGGAATGAGCTCAAGTTTCACTGTGGCAGCTGGGGAATTAAATTAAATTAAAACAATTAAGGAAAATCTGGGATTTAAAAAATATACAAGGCTCAATAACAATATATGAGACAATAGGATTGCTGTAAAAGCCCATCTGGCTCACTAATGGTGGCCATCAAAGGAAATCTGTCAGTCGAAGCCACATGTAACACCTGGCATGGGCAAGGAGGCAGTGTTGCTGCTGTCTCACACCCGTCTTGTCCTCAGGGGATGTCCGTGTGGAGTTTGCACGTTCTCTCCGTGACTGTGTGGGGTTGCTCCAGGTGCCCCAGTTTACCCCCGCATTCCAAAGACGTGGGTTGGTCGGTTAATTGGCACCGATAGATTTCCCTTTGCTGTGCAGAGGAATGATAGAATCTGAGGTCATTGGTGGAACTTGGGACGGCACGGTGGCGCAGCGGTAGAGTTGCTGCCTTACAGCGCCAGAGACCCAGGTTCGATCCTGTCTATAGGTGCTCCCTCTATGGAGTTTGTACCTTCTCTCCATTGGGGATGATCAGCCATGGTCACATTGAATGGCAGTGCGGGATCGAAGGGCCGAATGGCCTACTCCTGCACCTATTGTCTATTGCCTATTGTCTATTGACCAGGTGGGTTTTCCCCAGGTGCTCCGGTTTCCTCCCACACTCCAAAGGTGTACAGGTTTGCAGGTTAATTTGGCTTCAGTAAAAATTGTTAGCGTGTAGTGTGTCGGATAGTGCTGGTGCGGGGGAATTGTGGTCGGCACGGACTCGGTGGGCCGAAGGGCCTGTTGCATCTCTATACTAAAATGAACTAAATCAAATATAGGGTGAATAAAATGGGATTTGTGTAAAAGAATGCTTGATAGTTGGCAGAGAGTCAGTTGACCTAAGGATCTGTTAAAGAGCTGTATGCCTGACTCAGTGATACTTTGAATGTAATTAATTACTTGGGACAAGAGTTAATTATGAATGGACAATTAACGTTGACCTTGCCCCTGATATCCACACCTTGTAAATAAATAACTTCCATAAATCACATTGGGGAAGGGAGCGTTTAAATTCCTGAACAAATTTAAGGAAATAAGATATATAAGTAATATAATTACTGACTAACAACCAAAGCAATTGGCTGTCACGTTGGTTGGTCAGCATTACGTTGGCGCAGCGGTAGCGGTGCTGCTCACAGCGCCATAGACCCGCGTTCGACCCTGACTGTGGGTGCTGTCTGTACGGAGCTTGCATGTTCTCCCCGTGACCACATGAGTTCTCTCTGGGTGCTCCGGTTTCCTTCCACTCCCCAAAAACATAAAGGGCCTGTCCTACAAGCATGCAACTCCATGCGATGAGCGCGACCTAACGTGGTCGCTTGAGTCGTCCGGCGTCGCGGGACCGGTCCCACTTCGATCGCCGGAGCCGTGCGGAATTGTGCGGAGTTTGTCCCGACATCGCGCGGGGCTCCGAAAAACTGACTATGTTCGAAAATTCCGCGCGGCAACGTCTTGTCGGCTCGCAGTCGCCTCGACGCATTACACACCGCCTCGACGTCGTGCCTCCATGAACCTATCTGTAGGTGCCTCAGTGACCCTCTATGTGTGTGGCTCCATGGCCCTCTGTGTGTGTGCCTCTGTGCCCCTCTCTGTGTGCCCCTCTCTGTCCTGGTGAACTTACCTTAGGACTTTGCTCCAAGTTCGCCTCACTTTGCGCCGCGTTGTGCCACTCAGCCGACCTCCGCGCGGCCCTCGCTGCCGGTTTGGTCATGCTTGCCGCATGCAGGCGCATGCTGGTGGGAACGGCCCTGTACAGGGGATCACCCGACCTCCGCGCGGACCCCGCTTCTAGTTTGATCGCGCTCATCGCATGGAGTCGGATGCTGGTAGGACAGGCCCTTAAGGGTTTGTAGGTTAATTGGCTTCTGTAATTTGTCCCTTATGGGCTGCGTAGGATAGAATTAGTGCAGGGGGTGATCACTGGTTGATGCAGACACAGTGGGCCGAAGGGCCTGTTTCCAATCTGCATCTCTGCTGGAGAAACTCAGCAGGTGCGGCAGCATCTATGGAGCGAAGGAAATTTGAAGAAGTTCTCCTCCTCCCTCTGAAAACAGTTTTACAACCTCCTCTTGCCTCCTCTAAAGTTAGAAGCATTGGACGTTTTTGAAGGCTGATGTTACCAAAGAAACGTCCAGATAAAAGGAATCAGTGGCATGCCAAAGATAATTGATGGGATGGTGTTATTTTTGAAACGCTGGAGTTACAGGTTTAGAAGGTGCAGCTGATTGCCCGAGGCTCCCTCCCAGCAGTTGACAGAGATGCCTCCAGCCATTCAACTGCCCGCTTGATATGAGGAATTTGAAGTTTTGCCTCCAAACGCAGCCTGCACTTTTCGTCCTGCAGGAACCTTTGATACGTGCTTGACCATAAAGAGGTATCTAACAATGAAAGGAAGAATAACCCCATCCAATGATACCTGCTGCCTTCTCTGTTCATCGCCTCAATCCTGAACATTCAATGCAGGTTGTAGAGCTGATTGCACGCTCTGTAGGGCATGTTGCTGTACACTCAAAGTGGGGCCATTCTAAATGCTCAGGATGACAATGCCTGAGGCAGGTCCTCTTGCATCTTATGGGGACGAAGAATAATATTGCATAGGAATAGTCTCTACGAGAGGAGTTGCTTTCCTTTTCCCTGCAACCGCAGGAGATCCAATACCAGTCCCGATACCTCCTCCGTCCTGGGACCCCGACAGCCCTTCCAGGTGAGACAGAGGTCCACTCCTCTAACCTCATCTACTGCATCCGGTGTTCCCACTGCAACCTCCTGAACATCGGTAAGACCAAGCAGAGACTCGGCAACCATTTCGCCGAACACTTGCCCTTGGTCCACCAGGTTCTACCAGATCTCCTGGTTGCTAACCTTTTTTAACTCCCCTTTTTCCATTCCCACACTAACCTTTCTGTCCTGGGTCTCCTCCATTGCCAGAGTGAGGCCACATCCAAATTGGAGGGGCAGCACCTCATATTCCATTTGGGTTGCTTACAACCCAACGGTAGGAACATTGAATTCTCCAATTTTAAATAATAACCTCTTCCCCTCTCTCTTTCTTGTGCCCCCCACAACCCTAGAGTTGCATGCTGGTGGGACAGGCCCTTTAGTAAGTTTATTGGCCAAGTATTCACATACAAGGAATTTGCCTTGGTGCTCCGCCCACAAGTAACAACATGACATACAGTGACAGTTACGAATGACTCAGAAAACACTAAACATTAATAATAATAAAACATTAATGATAAAACACCATTGGTCAAGCATGTGGACCAACAAAATACCAGATCAAAGGGAGGCTACAGATTTTTGGCTGTTGAGTAGAGCAACTACTCGTGGATAAATTGTCCCTAGTGCGTGTAGGATAGTGTTAGCGTGCGGGGATCGCTGGTCAGCGTGGACTCGGTGTGCCGAAGAGCCTGGTTTCCACGATGTATCTCCAAACTAAACTAAAAAAACAGCGTTCAATCTCATCCCATTCACGCGGCCCTGTCTCTCAATGACAGCTCCACATATGGAGGGAGGTTCCTGCAAGAAATGTAGGGTAGAAACAGATGTTTGAAATGAGGCCATAACAAATATTTGTCCAACTCCTGGGAAGTACTTAGTACAGTAAAACTCTGATAATCTGCGATTTGACTATTCAGAAATCCCAATGGTTCAGCATTAGGCTCATAGCCTGTTGAATTCTATGCTCCCTTTGACACAGTGGGGACCTGTCCCCCAATTCCTTTTGACCCTCTGTTGAGTTTCTGTGATCCCATGACATTCACTGGAGCCTAGTTTCCTGGCACTGTAAAGGGCCTGTCCTACTAGCATCCGACTCCATGCGGTGAGCGCGATCAAACTAGAAGCGGGGGCCGCGCGGAGGTCGGGTGATCCCTGTACAGGGCCGTTCCCACCAGCCCTCTCTGGCGTTCCCTCAATTTCCAATATGCAATCTTGACCAGTCGGCCATTACGTGAGTCCAGAGTCTTGGCATCAACAGCGCCCTAGGTTCCCTCTGAGATGCCCTAGCAAGCAGCCAGAGTGGACAGAACCTGCTGGAGTAACACAGCGGGACAGGCAGCACCTCTGGATGGAAGGAATCGGTAACGTTTCGGGTCACCCTTCTTCAGACTGAGAGTCGGGGGAGGCGAGACTCAGAGATAAGGAAGGCTTAGATGTGAAAATGAGACATAAAAGGAGATGTAGATGAAGGAATACGTTGAATAGATCATTGTTGGCAAGGAGAAAGCCAGGATACTTTTAGAGATACAGTGCAGCAACAGGCCCTTCAGCCCACCAAGTCTGCGCCGACCAGCAGTCCCTGTACACTAACGCTATCCTAGGGTCAATTTACAATTTTATCAAAGCCAATTAACCGACCAACCTGTACATCTTTGGAGTGTGGGAGAAACCTGGAGCACCAGGAGAAAACCCACGCAGGTCACGGGGAGAACATAAAAACTATGTGCAGACAGCACTGCTGTGTTATTGTGCTGACCTAGTAATGTTTTGTTTGTAAAATATTTAAACTCCCGTCTCACTGCCCCACGCACGGCGCCTCTACCCCCCTCAGGTGCTCCCTTCCTCTCCGAGAAGCAACTGTACCCACTCAACCATTATGTGAGCCTAGAGCCATGGCATATACTGAGCCCTGAAGTGTCCTCTGAAATGTCCAAGCAAGCCAGTCGGGAGACTTAAGGACCTGTCCCACTTTCACGACCTCTGCCGAGTTTGCCCTTGACACATACTCACAGGATGGTCGTCACAAGGTTGTAGGAGGTCGTAGGTAGGTCGTGATGTTAGTCGAAGGTACTCGTGGCATCAAGTAGGTCGGGGCGTTTTTCTAGCCTGATGAAAAATGCCCACGAGTAAAAAAGGTTGTGAATTAGGAATGTGAATTAAGTAGAGCACATCGTCACCAGTTGCCCAAACACCGGCCACGGAATGGTGAATGAGGTCTGCTTGACCTCATTCACCACAGAAAGACACACGACAGAAGAAGAAGAAGTGAGACAGGCCCTTTAGATGTTGCCATTAAATCCGGGCTTTGCAAACAATGCCCGTGAGATAACAACATAAAGGGCCTGTCCTACCAGCATCCAACTCCATGCGATGAGCGCGCTCAAACTAGAAGCGGGGGCCGCGCGGAGGTCGGGTGATCCCCTGTACAGGGCCGTTCCCACCAGCATGCGCCTGCATGCGGCAAGCGCGACCAAACCGGCAGCGAGGGCCGCGCGGAGGTCGGGTGAGTGGCGCAACGTGGCACAAAGTGAGGCGAACTTGGAGCGAAGTCTTAAAGGTAAGTTCGCCAGGAAAGAGAGGGGCACACAGAGAGAGGCACAGAGGCACACACACACAGAGGGCCATGGAGCCACACACATAGAGGGTCACGGAGGCACGACGTCGAGGCGGTGCGTAATGCGTCGAGGCGACTGCGAGCCGACAAGCCGTTGCCGCGCGGAATTTTTGAACATAGTCAGTTTTTCGGAGTCCCGCGCGATGTCGGGACAAACTCCACACAATTCCGCACGGCTCCGGCGATCGAAATGGGACCGGCCCCGCGACGCCGGACGGCTCAAGCAACCACGTTAGGTCGCGCTAATCGCATAGAGTTGCATGCTGGTGGGACAGGCCCTTAACTAATTGTTAATTGTTAGTAATCTCAGTTAGTGAGATTACTGTCAATGGGATACCGATCCAGCGCCAGGCGGGGCTTCTTCACGTAGTCACTCACGTGACTCCGAAGTAAAATGCAAGTCGAGGAGACCTCTTTCTTCTGCTGCATTTTGTGGACTTTTTTAAAAAGTGTGCAAGAATAAACTATTGAACGTGCAATATGTTAATTTTTGGAGATTGACTCTCAGGGGAGAGCTGTCTGTTGGTTTTAATGAGCTTGATGATTGAAGATTGGGAACAATACTGGGGAAGGAACTAGTGCGCGCATCCTTTCTTGCAAACTGAATTAACAGAACGGCTTGCTGCTGCATCTCATCCCCCACATCCATGACCTCAATGGCCTTCCATTCCATCTCACAGCTAAAGCAGACAAATTGGCTCCTGGTATGTGGGCAGTTTGACTGCGTGCTTTATGGAAGTAGTTATATTATGCAATGTGACCAGAAAGGTGAACTCAACTTATTCTTCCCTTTAAATACTTAAAGAGGCAGCAGCGTGCATGGCTATATTGTAGGCACAAGGAACTGCGGATGCTGGTTTGCAAAATCAAAAGCCACAACGTAACTCGGCGGGTCAGGCAGCTTCTCTGGTCTCGGCCTGAAATGTCACCTATTCCTTCTCTCCAGGGATGCTGCCTGATCCACTGAGTTACTCCAGCATTTTGCACCAATCTTCAGTGTAAACCAGCATCTACTGTTCCTTCCTACACATCCCCTGGAGAACATGGACAGGTGACGTTTTGGGGACCCTCGTTCAGACATTGTGGTGGGGGTGGTAGAAGGAAGCTGGAAGTGAGGCAGTCAGGCCAATCCCGGCGAGTGATAGGTGGACACAAAATGCTGGAGTAACTCAGCAGTACAGGCAACGTCCGTGGAGAGAAGGAAAGGGGTGACGTTTCGATTCGGGACCCTTCTTCAGACTAGCACCGTCATTCAATATGATCATGACTGCTCATCCAAAATCAGTACCCCGTTCCTGCTTTTTCCCCATATCCCTTGATTCCGTTAGCCCTAAGAGCTATATTTAACCTTCTTGTGAAACCATCCAGTGAATTTACCTCTGTGGCAGAGAATTCCACAGATTCACAACTCTCTGGGTGAACATCTATTTCCTCATCTCAGTCCTAAATGGCCAACCCCTTATTCTTAAACTGTGACCTCTGGTTCTGGACTTCCTCCAACATCGGGAATATTTTCCCTGCATCAAGCATGTCCAATCCCTTAAGTATATATGTGTGTGTATATATATATACATCCTTGTGTGTGTGTGTGTGTGTGTGTGTGTGTGTGTGTGTGTGTGTGTGTGTGTGTGTGTGTGTGTGTGTGTGTGTGTGTGTGTGTGTGTGTGTGTGTGTGCGTGTGTGTGTGTGTGTATATATACATCCCTGTGTGTATGTGTGTGTGTGTATATATACATCCCTGTGTGTGTGTGTCTGTGTGTGTGTGTGTGTGTGTGTGTGTATTCAAGGACCCAAACAGTCGTTCCAGGTGTGTCAGAGGTTCACCTGCACCTCCTCCAACCTCATCTATTGCATCCGCTGCTCTAGATGTCGGCTGTTCTACATCGGTGAGACCAAGCGTAGGCTCGGCGATCGTTTCGCCCAACATCTCCGCTCGGTCCGCATTAACCAACCTGATCTCCCTGTGGCTCAGCACTTCAACTCCCCCTCCCAATCCGAATCCGACCTTTCTGTCCTGGGCCTCCTCCATGGCCAGAGTGAGCACCACCGGAAAGTGGAGGAGCAGCACCTCATATTCCGCTTGGGCAGTTTGTACCCCAGCGGCTTGAACATTGACTTCTCCAATTTCCGGTAGCTCTTGCTGTCTCCTCCCCTTCCCAGCTCTCCCTCAGCCCTCTGGCTCCACCTCTTCCTTTCTTCTTCCCACATCCCATAGAAACATAGAAACATAGAAATTAGGTGCAGGAGTAGGCCATTCGGCCCTTCGAGCCTGCACCGCCATTCAATATGATTATGGCTGATCATCCAACTCAGTATCCCGTACCTGCCTTCTCTCCATACCCTCTGATCCCCTTAGCCACAAGGGCCACATCTAACTCCCTCTTAAATATAGCCAATGAACTGGCCTCAACTACCCTCTGTGGCAGAGAGTTCCAGAGACCCACCACTCTCTGTGTGAAAAAAGTCCTTCTCATCTCGGTCCTAAAGGATTTCCCCCTTATCCTTAAGTTGTGGCCCCTTGTCCTGGACCTCCCCAACATCGGGAACAATCTTCCTGCATCTAGCCTATCCAATCCCTTAAGAATTTTGCAAGTTTCTATAAGATCCCCTCTCAATCTCCTAAATTCTATAGAGTATAAACCGAGTCTATCCAGTCTTTGTTCATAAGACAGTCCTGACATCCCAGGGATCAGTCTGGTGAACCTTCTCTGCACTCCTTCTGCCCTTCGAGTCCATGTCAGCCATTGACCACCTATTTACCCCAATTGTTATGAATGCGATTTTTTAGGCATACGAGAGTGATACCAGTCTCGACCCGGAACATCACCTATTCCTTTTCTCCAGAGATGCTGTCTGACCCGCCAAGTTACTCCAGCTTTTCCCGTCTTCCTTCACCCAGGAACCTTTGAGCCCACCCTCTGACACCTTTCTTGGGAAGAACAATTCAGATCAAAACGTTCTGAATTTTAAAGGCTCCTAATTTTAACAAATCATCTCACTGCATCCCCCGTGGATAGGCAATTGAGGGAAGACACCATACCAGTTAAAACGATTAGAACACGACGTGAGTTCCCATCAGGAACAATGTAATCCTGGGTATAAACAGCTGATAAGAGGCGGACTTCTTCAATGGCACAGCATCTGTTGAACAAATGGGATTTTATTCTGCTCCTCTAATAGCAACCATTCTCTTTGAATTCATTTAAACAAATTGTGTAATAAAGTGGAGCATCACAGCTGCCCAGTGCTTAAGGAGTAATGGAGAAATTGGGACCCACTAAATCAAATTTTCTAACACGGAGCATTAGTAGGAATTCAATTGAGTTGAAAACATTTTAAATGCTTTGAGACGCATTTAAAGAGTAAACCGAGTTGGCAGAAAACAGATTAATCTTCAACCATTGCCTGTTAAGTCAAAAAAACTGTTTATACTTCCCTGAGTGGCTGCGAGCTTTTACCAAACACTGACAAATAACATGATTCCCGAATGCCTTCACGCTCTATTACTTCATTTTTTTCTGAATTTCAGCATCTCTCAACAACCTCCCTGTTCTCACATTGCCCCCCCAAATCCCCTCAAACCTGCTCCAACATTCAATATGCTTGTGGCCTCATCTCCACTTTTGTACCAGTTCCCCAACAGCCTTCAATTTCCCCGTCCCCAGCAATAATGTATCTATCTTATATATATATATGTAAGAGGCAAGAAACATGTTCCCGATGTTGGGGGAGTCCAGAACCAGGGGCCACAGACAGTTTAAGAATAAGGGGTAAGCCATTTAGAACGGAGACGAGGAAGCACTTTTTCTCACAGAGAGTGGTGAGTCTGTTCAGAGGGCGGTGGAGGCCGGTTCTCTGGATGCTTTCAAGAGAGAGCTAGATAGGGCTCTTAAAAATAGCGGAGTCATGGGGATATGGGGAGAAGGCAGGAACGGGGTACTGATTGGGGATGATCAGCCATGATCACATTGAATCGCGGTGCTGGCTCGAAGGACCGAATGGCCTCCTCCTGCACCTATTATCTATTGTCTATACTTTTAGGATTGATTTGGGGGTCATTTGGACGCAGGCACGTGCCGTGAGTAATTACACAGGGTAGGCACTCAGTCTGCTTTTAAAAAATTAAACCGCGCATGCGCAGATTGTTCTCTCCGTTAAATAAATAAATAAATAAATAAATAAACAGTGACATTTCAATTTGCCCAAGGCTTCCTAGTCCTAGACCAATTGGGGGAACAGTTCCTTTCACGGCGTGTGTAGAGTCTGTGCCAGGGGTAAAGTTGTGGGGAGGGCACGAGTGTTGAGAAGGAGGGTGTCAGGGATACTGCCAGTAACTAACTTACTCACCGCTACCGCAGCTCTTCGGGCGTGAAGCCACACACTGTAGCTGGGGATAGAAGCAGCTCAGGGAGCTGCGAGCGGCCACCGGGGCCCGATAGCAGAACTGGCCGCCACTTCAGCGCCTTCTGCCGGCCGCTCACCTCTGGCAGTGCTCTCCGTCGGAACACCTGTCACCTGCCGTTCGCCGACTTCGCTCATGTCAGCGACTTCCTGCAAATCCTTAAATTCCCACAGCCGAATAACTTCAATCGCGCTGTCGGAATTTAAGGACATGAGTGAGGCCAGCGAGCGGCAGGAGAGAGGTTTTTAGACGGAGAGCTGCCAGAGGTGAACGGCGACCGGCGGTAGGAGCTAAGGTGGCGGCTGGTTCCGCTGTCCGGCCCGGCGGCCATTCAGTCACTCTGCCACACGGGCTACTTCTCTCCCCCCCCCCCCCACCCCCCACTGGCCTCAATGCCGTGTCATTGCACACCCCCGTGCAAGGAGCGTCGCAAGTGGCATTATCCCAATCCCCTCATTCATAATATTCGTGCCCTCCCCGCAACTTTACCCCGGGCCACTCCCCAAACACTTGAAAAGGAGCTCTCCCCCCACCCCCACACCTCAGGAAATATGGTATTTAAATGCATTGACACGAAATGTACTTACCACATCATTGGTACACAAACTCCATTCTTCTCTCCCTGTTTCCTAACATACACTTAAAATATTGACAAACCATGGTTGAAAACCACGCCAAGGAACTTGCGCTGCGCATGCGTAGTAGACTGATGCGCATGTGCAGTAGACTGATGCGCATGTGCAGTGCTGCAAAGGCAGAATTTCTGCTGCCTTCAGCCCCTCTTGAAAGTGACTACTTCAGGCAGCGCTGACGGCACGTGGGCTGCACAGAGCTTCCCGTGTTACAAGCGCTGAGGATGAAAGGCACGGAGAATTACGCCTACCTAAGAGATCGGTCTCTTACATAGGCATCTCTGGAGAAAAGGAATAGGTGATGTTTCGGGTCGAGACCCTTCTCCAGCCGAAACGTCACTTGTTCCTTTTCTCCAGAGATGCTGCCTGACCCGCTGAGTTATAGACCTGTCCCACAGTGCGAGTTCATTCCAAGAGTTCTCCCAAGTTAAAAAAAAATCAAACTCATGGTAAGCACGGAGCATGAACGTAGCGGGTACGTCGGAGCTCGGGGACGTCTCTTAGCGCTAACGGCAGGTAAGCACGTGAAGACACGCTAACTGCAGGTAAGCACGGGGAGACTCGTGAAGATTTTTCAACATGCTGAAAAATGTCCACGAGAGCCCCGATTACCGACGAGTGGCCATTACCGTAAATCTCCGAGTTCGAATCAGGGCAAACTCGGAAGAGCTCTTGGAATGAATTCGTACCGTGGGACAGAGGGTTTTAATCCTGCATTTTGTGTCTATCTTCGGTTTAAACCAGCATCTGCGGTTCCTTCCCACACAGTAAACAGCATGGTCCCCATCACAACCCAGTGGCTTCGTGGCCCATATTACTCATGTCTGAATCCAGGATTATCATTCCCCTTTTGTCACAGTGGGACCTTAACTCATGCAGTCAAATTGTGAGTCCTGAATCCTGGGCTATTAGGCTAATCGGTTAACTACCCAGCACCAGATGTTTCCCAAACCCATGGTGTAATCAGGAAGGACAATTAGTTCCTGTCGGCAAAGCTAACCTGTCAGAATCCCTGCCTAACAGCAGAGGATGTCCATCAGTCAAGCTTTGATCTTTCCAATCTCCTTTTAATTACTAAATATTGATCCTGGTATTTCAGCTTCCCTGGAGATTGATGAATTTAATGTTTCTTTTCTCTTCCCTGCTTTGTAGTCACACTGTATCTACTGTGAATAGATGCCTGCTTTATACATTTGGCATCTATTCCCCTTGGCCCTTCCTCAGAAGCTCGTGAATCTGTTCCTCCCATTCTCTTAATCATACATTTGATGTTCAAAGTGACAATTATTTGTTTCTGATTGACAAGCAACAAGTCTTTCTTGAGAAATTTAATGGGTTTGATGCTAGCTCACCATCTTTACATCAAAAACAAACCAGGACAGTTGCTATCAAAATCATTTGTATCTACTTGGTTGTATCTACATGGTTGTCAAGCCCCTAAGGCCATCAAAGTGGCCTCAACCTATAATTAACCCACAGCATGTCTAGTTCAAGGTGGTCCCAACATACTGGAGTAACTCGAAGGTAGACAAAAATGCTGGAGAAACTCAGCGGGTGAGGCAGCATCTATGGAGCGAAGGAAATTGGCAATTTTTTGGGCTGAAACCCTTCCTCAGACGGTTGCTCCAGCATCTGCAGTTCCTTCTTAAACATGCTGGAGTAACTCAGCGGGTCAGAAAAGGAATAGGTGACGCTTTGGGTCGTGACACCTCTTCAAACTGAAAGATCGAGGTGTGGTGGTGGGGGGTGGGGGTTAGGGGTGGGAGGGGGAGGGGGGCATGAGGAACTGGAGGCGAGAAAAGGCCAGAAAAAAAATGCAGGCAACAGATGCCCTCAGGGAAGGTGAAGCACATAATGGCCCATTGTTGGCTTGGGAAGAGGTGCTAATGTCAGGGATACTAGGAAGCAAACAGTGGTTTGAGTGGGGTGAGGGAGGGGATTTAAAAAAAAAAAAAATTTTAATATTTCAAAATAGATTTTATTCAAGTAATAAATATATACAGTACATCAACCGTGCGAAAAATCCATCCGACATTTTCGGAGGCAACACAAATTGTTCCATACAGTCTATATACATTGCTCAAATTTCACGAATCGATCCCCCACCCATGCCACTCATGTGGCCCCCCGGCATGGGATACCTTCCCTTATTTTTGAGGGGCGTCTCCACCATACTGTGCCCCCCATGTCCAGCAGCGGAAGGACCTTAGACTGTGGCCCTCCCCCACCGAGCCTTGGCGTTGGCTGCACCGAGCTTCAGTGCGTCCCTCAGCACGTACTCCTGCAGTCTGCAGTGGGCCAGTCGGCAACATTCCCCGACGGACATCTCACTCTGCTGGGTGGTGAACAATGCTCGGGCAGACCAAAGGGCGTCTTTCACCTAGTTGATGACCCTCCAGCAGCACTCGATGTCAGTCTCTGAATGTGTCCCTGGGAAGTCCGTAAATCACAGAGTCCTCTGTGACGGAGCTGTTTGGAATAAAGCGTACCAGGGACCCTTGCATTTTTCTCCAGACTCTTTGAGCAAATCCACACTCTGTAAAGAGGTGGGCAACCGCCTCCTCTCCATAGCAGCCGTCCAGAGGGCAGCGTGCGCTGGCAGTGAGGTTCCGACGGTGCAGGAAGGATCTGACTGGGAGGGCTCCCCTCACCGCCAGCCAAGCCAGGTCTTGGTGCTCGTTGGTGAGTTCTGGCGATGAGGCATTTTGCTAGACAAGCTGGGCAGTCTGCTCAGGGAGGGGATGCAAGAGTAACTTGAAAATTAGAGAGATCAGCGTTTATGCAGCTGGGCTGTAACGCCACGGGTACCATGTAACTACCTGCTCCATGGCCGGATAGTCAGCGACTAAACCGTCACCCCCACCTGTCCGGTGAACTTTTATAACTTCGTACGTAGCGACACTTGCGTACAGCCTCGTTGAGGTCTGATGTATGATTTTTTTTCAAGTTCAAGTTCGAGCTCAAGTTCGCATCTATTGTCATTTCACCAATTAAGGTACAGTGGCATTTTTTGTTTTTTTACTCGGTTGGCTGCAAAACAAAGCATTTCACTTGTGACAATATATATAAATGAATTGATTCATTGACTCCTTCCAGTAATGACTTCAGAGAAACCAGTCCGTGTTAACATCCACAGATAGAATAAAAATTATCTTTTAAATAAGAAAACAACATTATAAAAACACATAATTTCACGAAAGTCTCTCTACAAGTGCCCAGAGAAGAGTGTATGAAGGAACTGCAGATGCCAGTTTAGATTGAAGATAGACTCAAAGTGCTGGAGTAACTCAGTGGGTCAGCCAGCATCTATGGAGGAAAAGGATGGGTGGCAGTTCCAAATGTCACCTCTCCTTTTTCTCCAGAGATGCTGCTTGACCCGTTGAGTTACTCCAGCACTTTGTGTCCGCCTTCAGTCAGAAGAAAACAGACTGTTGAAATTGAAACTTGTAACCTCATTATCTTGTGTTTATATATAACCATATAACCATATAACAATTACAGCACGGAAACAGACCATCTCAGCCCTTCTAGTCCATGCTGAACACTTATTCTCCCCTCGTCCCATCTACCTGCACTCAGACCATAACACTCCATTCCTTTCCCGTCCAATATCAAATAGCTGGACTGCACACAGACAAAAATATCCCATGGACATCCAGTGGAATCTGTCCCTGTTGAAAGTCAATAGTTCGTTACAATAGACAATAGGTGCAGGAGTAGGCCATTTGGTCCTTCGAGCCAGCACCGCCATTCAATGTGATCATGGCTGATCATCCCCAATCAGTACCTCGTTCCTGCCTTCTCCCCATATCCCCTGACTCCGCTATTTTTAAGAGCCCTATCTAGCTCTCTCTTGAAAGCATCCAGAGAACCAACCTCCACCGCCCTCTGAGGCAGAGAATTCCACAGACTCACCACTCTCTGTGAGAAAAAGTGTTTCCTCGTCTCCGCTCTAAATGGCTTCCTCCTTATTCTTAAACTGTGGCCCCTGGTTCTGGACTCCCCCAACATCGGGAACATGTTTCCTGCCTCTAGCGTGACCAAGCCCTTAACAATCTTACATGATAATCCCTTCACATAGCATGTTGGGAACATTGAGCCACAATGCAAAAAAAAGTTAGACTATTGTATTGTGGAAAAAAAAACACATTACATTAATTCCTGACTGTACTTGGTGTGATAAGAGGCTGTGACTGCTATCAACGGTTGCTTTTGAAGGGGTGAGGGTGCTTTCAATTTGTTTTTGGGGGGTACAGTTGGACTGAGTTATGGAAATACACCTGCCCAAGGAACTGTCAGCTAAATCACACAGAGGCTGCGGAGAAGAAAGGTATTCTATATGCAGAGTGCCATGCTAATTTAAGTGGATATACCAGTGCTAATAATAGATTGTGTGATTTAAGTAGAAGAATTTTAATGAAGACAGCTTGATGGATTGTGCTGAAATAAAGTGCAGTTGAAGGTTTCATCGGCAGAACTGTGTGGCACAGATGAAGCTGTTAGGAGGACACATCATTTCACATGTAGGCTATGACACCGAAGTTCGGATAATTTGGCCCATTTATTGACAACCCAACATGTCCCAATCACATGCCTCCAGAACAAGAACACCCGTTCTTGACCTGCAACGTTGACTCTCCATTTCTCTGATCCCTCCAGCAGGTAGTTTCCTCAGTCAAGTATCCAGCATCTGCAGCCCCTTACGTCCCATTCCTCCTTTGCACCCAGTGTTTGATCCCTGGGATGGCGGGACTGTCATATGAGGAAAGATTGAAAAGACTAGGCTTGTATTCACTGGAGTTTAGGAGGATGAGAGGGGATCTTATAGAAACATAGAAACATAGAAATTAGGTGCAGGAGTAGGCCATTCGGCCCTTCGAGCCTGAACCGCCATTCAATATGATCATGGCTGATCATCCAACTCAGTATGCCGTACCTGCCTTCTCTCCATACCCCCTGATCCATTTAGCCACAAAGGCCACATCTAACTCCCTCTTAAATATAGCCAATGAACTGGCCTCAACTACCCTCTGTGGCAGAGAGTTCCAGAGACCCACCACTCTCTGTGTGAAAAAAGTCCTTCTCATCTCGGTCCTAAAGGATTTCCCCCTTATCCTTAAGCTGTGACCCCTTGTCCTGGACCTCCCCAACATCGGGAACAATCTTCCTGCATCTAGCCTGTCCAACCCCTTAAGAATGTTGTAAGTTTCTATAAGATCGCCTCTCAATCTCCTAAATTCTAGAGAGTATAAACCGAGTCTATGCAGTCTTTGTTCATAAGACAGCCCTGACATCCCAGGAATCAGTCTGGTGAACCTTCTCTGCACTCCCTCTATGGCAATAATGTCCTTCCTCAGATTTGGAAACCAGAACTGTACGCAATACTCCAGGTGTGGTCTCACCAAGACCCTATACAACTGAAGTAGAACCTCCCTGCTCCTATACTCAAATCCTTTTGCTATGAAACATATTATAGAAACATATAAAATCATAAAAGGACTGGACAAGCTAGATGCAGGAATAATGTTCCCAATGTTGGGTGAGTCCAGAACCAAGGGCCACAGCCTTAGAATAAAGGGGCAGCACAGTGGTGCAGCTTATAGAGTTGCTATCTCATGGTCCAGCAACAGTTCAAAATTGTCCCCCTCACCCCCAATCACCCCTCCCCCACTCCCCATGTGGAGTTTACACAAACTCTCTGTGACTGCGTGAGTTCCATAAGTGATAGGAGTTGAATTAGGTCATTCGGCCCATCGAGTCCACTCTGCCATTCCATCATGGCTGATCTATCTCTCCCTCCTAACCGCGTTCTCCTGCCTTCTCCCCATAACCCCTGACACCCGTACTAATCAAGAATCTACCAATCTCGGCCTTAAAAATATCCACTGACTTGGCCTCCACAGCCTTCTGTGGCAATGAATTCCTCTGGCTAAAGGTTCCTCCAGTTCCTCATACAGCCCAAAGACATAGTGTTGGTGGATTAAATGGCCACAGAATTGACCCAAGTGTGTGATAGAATCTGGGAGGGGGCTGATTGGTGAGGACATGGGATGTATAAATGAGTTTAAAGATGCAGTGTTGGAAACAGGCCCTTTGATCCACACATCGACCATTGATTACTCGAACACTAGTGCCATCCTACACAGTAGGCGCAATTTACAGAGATCAATTAACCTACAAACCCGCACGTCTTTAGAACGTGGGAGGAAACCGAATCACTTAGTAAAAACACACGTCATCACAGGGAGAATGTACGAACTCCGTACACACAGCATCCGTCACCAGGATTGAACTCAGGTCTCTGGCACTGTAAAGGGCCTGTCCCACCAGCATGCAAATCCATGTGATGAGCGCGACCTAACGTGGTCGCTTGAGCCGTCCGGCGTCGCGGGGCCGGTCCTACTTCAATCGGCGGAGCCGTGCGGAATTGTGCGGAGTACGTCCCGACACCGCGCGGGGCTCCGAAAAACTGACTATGTCCAAAAATTCCGCGCGGCAACGGCTTGTCGGCTCGCAGTCGCCTCGACGTTTACACACCGCCCCGACATCATGCCTCCATGACCCTCTCTGTAGGTGCCTCCATGACCCTCTATGTGTGTGGCTCCGTGGCCCTCTGTGTGTGTGTGCCTCTGTGCCCCTCTCTGTGTGCCCCTCTCTGCCCTGGCGAACTTACCTTAGACTTCGCTCCAAGTTCGCCTCACTTTGCGCCACGTTGCGCCACTCACCCGACCTCCGCGCGGCCCCTACTGCCATTTGGTTGCGCTTGCCGCATGCAGGCACATGCTGGTGGGAACGGCCCTGTACAGGGGATCACCCGACCTCAGCGTGGCCCCCACTTCTAGTTTGATCGTGTTCATCGCATACAGTTGCATGCTGTTAGGACTTTAGGCGGTGGCTCTAGTGTAAATGGGAAATAATCAGTTGATGGTTTAGTTTAGTTTAGTTTAGAGATACAGCGCAGAAACAGGCCCTTCGGCCCAACAGGTCCGTGCCGACCAGCGATCCCCGCACACTAACACTATCCTACACACACTAGGGAGAATTTTTACGTTTACCAGGCCAATTAACTCACAACCCTGTACGTCTTTGGAATGTGGGAGGAAACCGAAGATCTCGGAGAAAACCCACGCGGGTCACGTGGAGAACGTACAAACTCCGTACAGACAGCACCCGTAGTCGGGATCGAACCCGGGTGCCCGGCGCTGCATTCACTGTAAGGCAGCGACTCCACCGCTGCGCAACCATGAACTTGTTAGGCCGAAGGCCTGCTTCCATGTTGGACTGTTAAGACTTTTGACATGGATGCTAAATGCTGCATTTGCCTTCTCTGAGACTGGAATAGAGTGATAAAGATCTGATTTCACGATACATTAATATGTTAGAGAAATGCTAAAATCATTTAGTGGAGCCTTGGCCTCTTCAGAATATACCATTCCTCTCAAACTCGCCCCAACCTGATCCAAAGGCTAGTGTGGTGGTTTTTAATGTAGAGGATGCCTTCACCGCAAATGGATATTATGCCTGCTTTATAAATATAGTCAATTTCTCCCGTGAACTTTGAGTACATAAGGACATAGGGAGGTTATTTTTGGTTCTGCTCGTAGAGAGAAAATCCTTTTATTATTCCTGACTTTGCAATGTGCCAGAGTGATTGCTTCCCTTAGCAAGGAGTCTTGAGAACTAAGTGTAGCATTTAATGTGTTCAACTCACTCAAATGGCACATGAAACACTGAGATTTCAGCTAATGGACTGGTCTGGTTATAGCTGTGGTCTCTCCTTGGCTCCGAGACCTTCTCAAGGTCCACTTATCTCTCTTTAGCAATTCCTCTGAATAACCCCAGTCATGTGCGTGCAAACATAAACTGCATGCAGATACTCAACTAACAAATGTAATGCGGAGAACATAGAAACATTAAAAAATAGGTGCAGGAGTAGGCCATTTGGCCCTTCGAGCCAGCACCGCCATTCGATATGATCACGGCTGATCATCCACAATCAGTACCCCGTTCCTGCCTTCTGCCCATATCCCCTGACTCCGCAATTTTTAAGAGCCATATCTAGCTCTCTCTTGAAAGCATCCAGAGAACCTGCCTCCACCGCCTTCTGAGGCAGAGAATTCCACAGACACCACTCTCTGTGAGAAAAAGTGTTTCCTCGTCTCCGTTCTAAATGGCTTGCTCCCTTATTCTTAAACTGTGGCCCCTGGTTCTGGACTCCCCCAACATCTGGAACATGTTTCCTGCCTCTAGCGTGTCCAAACCCTTAACAATCTTATATGTTTTGTTTCCTCCCGCATTCCAAAGACGTACAAGTTTGTAGGCTAATTTGCTTCAGTATAAAATTGCAGATTGGCCCTCGTGTGTAGGATAGTGTTCGTGTACGAGGAGATTGCTGTTTGGCGCAGACTCAGTGGGCCGAAGAGCCTGTTTCTTTAAAGTAAATTCTAAAGGTGATGTTTCGTGAACTTTCTTCTTCTGACTGATCTGGAGACCATGGATCGGTGAATTTTCACGTCAGGTCCATTCTTCAGTCTGACAGCTGACGGTTCTAGACACTAGATGGTATTTTGCCATGTCGAACCCACGGTACATACAGGAACGAGGAACTGCAGAAGCTGGTTAGTACACAAAGTAATACAAAGTGCTGGAGTAACTCAGTCGGTCAGGCAGCATACCTTGGAGAAGATGGATAGGTGACGCTTCAGGTTGGAACCCTTTGGAAGGGTCCTATCCATGTCCTCCAGAGATGCTGAGAGAACAGTCGCTGTTCTCTCTGCATTAGTTTGGACGATTAGCTCAATTTCCACAGGAGGTTTGCTGGCGTGAAGTGAAGCATTGAAATGAGAAAAAATGAGAGAAATATTAAGGCAATGATGCGCCACTCTGTAAACAAACTGTCCTTGAGACATCTTGGAGTTTTGATTGAAATAGCTCTGTGTTTGTTTGCATTTTGAAATATTATTATAATAGGTTTTAGTTCAATAACTCTCTGACCATTTGCTATTTCCAGTGAGTTTGGAGACAAATCCAAGCTTGTCTTGTGAATTTTTCAATGGTTCAGTCAGCGTTATTTGTCACAAATTTAACCGCACAGTAAAATTATTTTGCATATAATAGTGCATATATTTTTCATTGTATTGCATATAAAGTCTGACGTTAGACACAAAATGCTGGAGTAACTCAGCGGGACAGGCAGCATCTCTGGAGAGAAGGAATGGGTGACTTTTCGGGTCGAGACCCTTCTTCAGACTGATGTCAGGGGAGAGGGAGATACATAGATAAGGAAGTATAAGGTGTGAAAAAGGGATAAAGGGGGTGGAGATCAAAGAAAATGTAGACTAGATCATTGTTAGTTGGGACAAGGTAACAACAAAGCAAACTGAGATAAAATGTAATTGGGGACAGTAACATGGAAACATAAAAAATAGGTGCAGGAGTAGGCCATTCAGCCCTTCGAGCCTGCACCGCCATTCAATATGATCATGGCTGATCATCCAACTCAGTATCCTGTACCTGCCTTCTCTCCATACCCCCTGATCCCTTTAGCCACAAGGGCCACATCTAACTCCCTCTTAAATATAGCCAATGAACTGGCCTCAACTACCTTCTGTGGCAGAGACTCACCACTCTTTGTGTGAAAAATGTTTTCCTCATCTCGGTCCTAAAGGAATTCCCCCTTATCCTTAGACTGTGACCCTTTGTTCTGGACTTCCCCAACATCGGGAACATAGAAACATAGAAAATAGGTGCAGGAGGAGGCCATTCATCCCTTCGAGCCTGCACCGCCATTCAATATGATCATGGCTGATCATCCAACTCAGTATCCTGTACCTGCCTTCTCTCCATACCCCTTGATCCCTTTAGCCACATGGGCCACATCTAACTCCCTCTTAAATATAGCCAATGAACTGGCCTCAACTACCTTCTGTGGCAGAGACTGGTCAGAGAACTGGGATGGGGGAGGGATGGAGAGAGAGGGAAAGCAAGGGTTACTTGAAGTTAGAGAAGTCAATCTTCATACCGCTGCCCAAGCAAAATATAAGGTGCTGTTCCTCCAATTTGAGCTGGGCCTCTGACAATGGAGCATGCCCAAGACAGAATGGTCAGTGTGGGTCAGTTTCCAAAGTCCGGTCGGCCCAGCCGCTCGATGTAGTGGAGCAGTTCCTGCGAACCAACGTCCCTCTCCTCTCCTCGCCCGGTCATCTTTGTGTCCTGCCGCAGCCGACCTTGAAGGCTCTGGAGGCATTACCCCGGCTCACCCCCCTGCCGGCCCTTGCTCCTCGTGTCCGACGTCTCCAGCTACCTCCCGGTCCCGCTGACTGACAAGTCTTCCCGCCGAGCCTCTGCATCTTCCGGCAGGGAACCGCAGCCACCACACCTTGGTTAGGCCTCCGCCACGTGGCACCTGGAGAAGATCTTGTGGGGAGATACACAGAGAAAAGTGGCAAATCCTCGCAGATGCAAAGCCTGTCCCACTTAGGAGACCTAAACTGCAACCTCTGGTGACCTTGCCCGCCACCCAAGGTTTCTATGAGGTCACCGGAGGTTTTGGTCACTCTCCCTAATGGTCAAAAGTGGTTTCCACATGGTCGAGGCTTCATCCAGGTTGCTGCTATTTTTTCATCATGATTAAAATGGGCCTCGACTAAAAATAGGTTGCCGTTTTAAATATCGATAATTCTTTAGTCACAGGTCTAGTCGAAGCCGGTTTTCTTCATAGTTGAGGAAGGTTTTCAACACATGCGTGGGAGGTGGTAGGAGGTTGCAGGTCACCTCGACCTTGGACCTCGGCAAGGTCACCAGCGGTTGCTGTTTAGATCTCCTAAGTGGGACGGGGCTACCCTCTATCTGTCTCTTCACTTCTAGAGCGTACATGCTTGAATGTTAAATATTTGTACTTTTCTTGGTATGTGGTCCATGAACGACTATAAGGCCACCCAGCCCAATTAATGGAGATGCAATTTGTTAAATTCTTGCTGCAAATAAGCCTCCAGTGTCAATTATTACAGAACTGCTTAAACTATATTTATTCTACCAGCGACTTTTAATATCTCTTCTGATTTTGTCTCCTGTTCAGCTGTTTAAAGGATCACAAGTCAGATCATCGGTTTAAATCAGCATCTGCAGTTCCTTCCTACACATTTTGTCCACTCCGCTGCTAAAATCTCCTCAAGGTATGTCTACTTTGAGGAAGTTCTCCTCCTCCCTCCGACGAGAGTTCTGCAAATTCCTCTCGCTGACCCGAAACGTCACCCAATCTTTCCTTCTCTCCAGAGATGCTGCACAGTCCCGCGGAGTTACTGCATCTGTTTTTTCGTGTGTCTATCAGCAGTTATGTCTCTGCTTCAGTTGACACTTAACGGCCCCACGTTGCAACACTGTGAAAAAATCACCCCTCAGATTCATATTAAATCTTTCCCCGTTCACCTTAAACCTATGTCCTCTGGCAGCGGCAACAAACAATAGGGTGAAGGCAGGTAGAGGACAAAGGTTTAAGGGCCTGTCCCACTTGGCGACTGTTTTCGGCGACTGCCAGCGTCATATCAGTCTCGTCAAATGATTTTGAACATTTCAAAATCCAGCGGCGACAAAAAAAATGTTACGACACTTGAAAAAACGCCGCTCGTCATACGTCATCACGCCACGCGTCACGCCGCTAATTTTTCGGTGACCTAATACGCCAATCAATGATGCCGGCAGATGGCGGAAAAAATCGGCTTTTTTAAGGTGAGAGGACCTTTAAGGTGAGAGGACTCGGTTTAAGGTGAAAAGGAAAAGATATAATAGGAATCTGAGGGGTATCTTGTTCACACATGATGGGTGATGGGTGTATGGAACAAGCTGCCAGGGGAAGTAGTTGAGGTAGGGACTATCCCAACGTTTAAGAAGCAGTCAGACATGTACTTGGATAAGACAGGTTTGTGTGTCGGAGGTCGGTGGGGGCGCTGCAAGCCGGCAGCCCTGTTAGCAGCTGTCCGTCTTTTCTACTTTTTTTTTGTTTTTTGTATGTTTTAGTGTACTGTTTAAATGTTTCGTGGTGTGTCTTGTGTGGGGGGTGGTGTGGGGGGGTGAGGGGGAAACCGTTTTGGCCGCCTCCTCCACAGAGAGGCGACTTTTTCCAGGTCGCCATCCCCCGTGGCCTAACAACACGGATCGGCGCGGCCTTTCCCGGAGACGCGCCCGGGACTTCAGCGGCGGGCGCAGCGCGGACACTCGGCGGGGAGCGGGGGCTCGCCGGAGGGGAGTGCTTCGTTCCGCTGGCCCGCGGCAGTCGGCAGCCTGAAGCCGTGGTCTCCAGGGCTCCAGCGGGGAGCAGCATTGGCAGCCCGGGATTCCTCTTGGGGGACCCGGGGGATGAAGTAACCACCACCGCCGGCCCGCGGCCTACTTCTACCGTGGGTCTGGCATGGACTTACCATCACCCCCGGAGGGGAGCTTCGACCGTCGGCCCCGCGGTCTGCGGTGATTCTAGCTGCGGCGGGAACTTTAAATCTTCAACCGCCGGCCTGCGGCCTACACCAACCTGAAGCCCCGGTCTCCAGTGGGGAAGAGCCGACCCTGGACTTTGTCTGAACGCCTGCAGCGACGGCTGCTGAGGGTTGAGGTCCCGACCACGGGGGAAAGTGGAGGAGGACTGGCAAATCCTTCCGCCACAGTGACGAATGCTGTGGTGGATGCTAATGTTACATTTTTATTGTGTATTTGTGTGTTCTTTATTATTGTATACTGCTGACAAATTCATTTCACTTGCACTTTATGTGCAATGTGACAAATAAATTGTATTGTATTGTATATTGTATTGTTTGGAGGGATATGGAGCAAATGCTGGCAGGTGGGACTAGTGTAGCTGGGACATGTTGGTCAGTGTGGGCAAGTTGGGCCGAAGGGCCTGTTTCCACACTGTATCACTCTATGATGTGGAGAGATTAGTTAGCAAACGCAGAGCAGAAGGCAGAGGGAGTGAAGGTGGTGAAGGTGTATCATTGGGTGGTGAGTAAATAGGTGGAGATGAAAGAAATCTCAAATACTAGAGGCGAGAGATATCTGGAAATGTGGGATTCGTAACTGGAGCGTTTGATGATCTGAAATTGTGAATCTGATGTGGAGTCCTGAAGGCTGTGATGCGCCATGTCCGAACATGTTGTCCCTTGAGCTTTGTTGACATAGTGTAGGAGAACAAAGGCCCAGAGTTGGAGTGGGAGTGGGACGGAGAATGCAAATATCACACAGCGGTCTTCTCCTGCCTTTCCACCTCTACCGAGCACAGTGGGCAAGTCATGATAACATCAACATACTGGCTGATCTAAAAAAACATCCAATTGTTTCCTTGCTGATGGATATCATTAATGTGGGCTGTCCCACTGTGTGAGCTCATTCAGGAGTTCTCCCGAGTTTCCCCGGATTCGAACTTGGAGAATTACGGTAATAGCCACTCGTAGGTACTCGGGGCTATCGTGGACATTTTTGAACATGTTGAAAAATCTTCACGAGTCTTCCCGAGCTTACCGCGTTTCCCGAGTACCTGCCGTTAGCATTACGAGCCGCTAAGAGACGTCCCGAGCATCATTGTCATTGCTGCTGTAGCTGAGCGAGGGTGTTGTCTCAAGCTCAGCTACCTGTTGCCTGGGGAGATCTCAAGGTGAGATTAGATTATGGCTAGGACGCTCCTCCTAGCCCATGACGCCACGTGCCAGCCTTCGCAGCTTCTGGCGAGGGTTCGACCATAAGTGGTCTGTGTATCAGCTGATGCCTTAGGAGAACAGTTATTGAAGATATTTAATACAATGGTATTAAATTCATGCAATAATTAAAAATAGATTTCAATATATAGAATGCATGTTATATGTAACCTCTGCATGTGTGCATGTATGTCTGTGTATGCTCTTTGAAACTGTGTGCGTGTGTTGTGTCTGAGAGTGGGTTTGTGTGCAGATACATAATTTCACATCTGAAATGTAATATAACCATATAACCATATAACAATTACAGCACGGAAACAGGCCATCTCGGCCCTTCAAGTCCGTGCCGAACAACTTTTTTCCCTTAGTCCCACCTGCCTGCACTCATACCATAACCCTCCATACCCTTCTCATCCATATGCCTATCCAATTTATTTTTAAATGATACCAACGAACCTGCCGCCACCACTTCCACTGGAAGCTCATTCCACACCGCTACCACTCTCTGAGTAAAGAGTAAATATATCAAAGCATACATTTAAAAGAATTGAATAAAAAAGTAAATGAATTTCCAGTTGTGCATAAATATGAAAGGGTTTACGATTCTATATCTACATGAAAGCATTGTTGCTGATTGAATCTGATGTTACCAGTTTTCTAACATTTAATCCATTTACGAGGCTTTTTGGTGGGAGGGCATTACATTATTCCAAAGCTGCTTAACCTTGTCATATGGACTGTTCACCAAAACTGACCCACCAGCGGAGTAAACATGACTCAATTGATGTCTCCGTTTTGAGTCAGAACAACACCTTTTGTCCTCATAATCGGAGTTATTGGTGGCTGTCTGAAGAAAAAATTGCATTGAAAATGTGTTGCCCTGTAAATGAAATGTTAATCGAAAGCCTTCCCGCTTGCTCTGATGGAAATTCAAAATCCTGAGACACAATTTGAATGAACAGAACAATCTGTGTGTGGTGGCCAAGATTGCTCCTTTAACTCAGACTGTTGCTCATTCATCGCATCTCAACCGCAGACATCTTTGGTCTGCTGTCTGTAAACTTGGAAGCTGAAGAAGATTGCTGTGGCATTCTGACTTGTGCCAAGCTGTGCTTCCCACGTCATCATCAGACGTGCTAACTTACTTTTGGCTCCAAGTCAGAGAAAGGCTTGATTTTTAAATTGTCTTTCAAACTGCAGGAGAGCAGGGTTGAGAGGGAAAAAAATAGATCAGTCGAATGGCTGAGTAGGCTCGATGGGCTGAATGGCCTAATGTTTAGTTTAGTTTGGGGATACAGTATGGAAATAGGCCCTTTGGCCCAGCGATCCCCGTACAGTAGCACAGTCCTACACACACTAGGGACAATTTACAATTCTTGCCAAAGCCAATTAAGCTACAAACCAGACTGTGGTCTTTGCCGTGGGAGGAAACTGGAGCACAGGGCAAACCCAGGCAGGCAGAACTTCCAAACTCATACGGACAACACCCGTACTGTGGATCCACCCCGGGTCTGGCGCTGTAAGGCAGCAACTCTACCGCTGCGCCATCGTGCCGCCAATTTCTATCCCTATGTCTTCTGGTCTTCTGGTCTAAGTCCTCTGGGCTTGTCGTTCTGTACCTTAATAAACTCATCCAAAACTACAACCATTTGAGAAGATTACTGTCATTCTATCACGCACGTCCTTCTTCTGTTCCACAGATGTAATCGCAGTGTGTGTAAATGTATGATTTTTACGATACATTTACTACCTTTGCTCAGTCACATACGCAGAACAAGCCAGTCAGACCTGAGACTGCATTTGGCCCATCTGTGAACAGTTTGCATGTTCTCCCCGTGACCATTTCCCAGGGCGTGTCATAGAAACATGGACATAGAAAATAGGTGCAGGAGTAGGCCATTCGGCCCTTCGAGCCTGCACCGCCATTCAATGTGATCATGGCTGATCATCCAACTCAGTATCCCGTACCTGCCTTCTCTCCATACCCCCTGATCCCTTTAGCCACAAGTGCCACATCTAATGCCCTCTTAAATATAGCAATGAACTGGCCTCAACTACCTTCTGTGGCAGAGAATTCCAGAGACTCACCACTCTCTGTGTAAAGAATGTTTTCCTCATTTCGGTCCTAAAGGAATTCCCCCTTATCCTTAGACTGTGACCCCTTGTTCTGGACTCCCCCAACATCGGGAACAATCTTCCAGCATCTAGCTTGTCCAACCCCTTAAGAATTTTGTAAGTTTCTATAAGATCCCCCCTCAATCTTCTAAATTCCAGCGAGTACAAGCCGAGTCTATCCAATCTTTCCTCATATGAAAGTCCTGACATCCCAGGAATCAGTCTGGTGAATCTTCTCTGTACCCCCTCTATGGCAAGGATGTCTTTCCTCAGATTTGGAGACCAAAACTGTACGCAATACTCCAGGTGTGGCCTCACCAAAACCCTGTACAACTGCAGTAGAACCTCCCTGCTCCTATACTCAAATCCTTTCGCTATGAATGCTAACATACCATTTGCTTTCTTCACTGCCTGCTGCACCTGCATGCCTACTTTCAATGACTGGTGTACCATGACACCCAGGTCTCGTTGCATCTCCCCCTTTCCTAATCTGCCACCATTCAGATAATAGTCTACCCTCATGTTTTTGCCACCAAAGTGGATAACCTCACATTTATCCACATTATACTGCATCTGCCATGCATCTGCCCATTCACTCAGCCTATCCAAATCACCCTGCAGCCTCCAAGCATCCTCCTCACACCTAACTATACCCCCCAGCTTGGTGTCATCTGCAAATTTGTAGATGTTGCATTGAATTCCCTCGTCCAAATCATTAGTATATATTGTAAATAGCTGGGGTCCCAGCACTGAGCCTTGCGGTCAGTGTCAACTTCCTCCTGCATCCCAAAGGCATGGGATGTGGGAGGGCAGTTAATCTGTGGAACTCACTGCCACAGAGGGCTGTGGAGGCCAAGTCAGTGGGTACTTTTGAGGCAGAGATAGACAGATTCTTGATTGGAACAAGAATCAATGGTTATGGGGAGAAGGCAGGAAAATGGGATTCGGAGGCATGATTGAATGGTGGAGTAGACTCAATGGGCCAAATGGCCTAATTCTATTCCTATAAGGTGAACGTGAACAGATGGGTTAGTAGGTTAAACACCAGAAACCTCAGATGCAGGTTAACAAAACAAGACACAAAATGCTGGAATAACTCAACGGGTCAGGCAGCATTTCTTGAGAACATGGGTGGGTGACGTTTTGGGTCAGGAGCCTTATGAGACTCAATTGGCCTCTGTACATTGCTCCAGCTGTGCAGCAGAGTTGGTAGAATCTGCAGAAAATTGATAGAAAAATGAAGAGAACAACTTTCACCTGAAATCATCTCCCCTTTGCATCCATAGGCATGGTTCTACTTTTTTCAGAAGATAAAATAAGGTTTAAATTCATAACGTGTTCCTCCATCCAAAGACTCATTTCTTTCCACAGACAGAAGTGCATTGGAAGTCCCCAGGCATGGTGCTGAACATGGTGTATAATAGCACCAGTGTGTTGTAGCCAGCCTCTGAAATTCAATTCCATAAGTCCATGTACTGCACCTATCTTACATTTATTCTATTCCCCAAATTTGTGCCCTCTGAAACCTAGCTGGGATATGTTAAAAGAGTATATGTTGAAGTTCTACGCTGACTATGGATGACGTTATCACACCAAAATTAATTTTACATGGGACCAAACTAGAATGTTTTGAGTCTATAGAAGGGTCCCGACCCGAAACGTCACCTATTCCTTTTTTCCAGAGAAGCTGCCTGACCCGTTGAGTTGCCCCAGCATTTTGTGTCTATCTTCGGTGTAAACCAGTATCTGCAGTTCCTTCCTACACATAGAATGTTATTATTGTGAACTGGAATGTTTAGTTTTGGAACACAACGTGGAATCAGGCCCTTCGGCCCACCGAGTCCGCTCTGACCAGCAATACTAGCTCGATCTTACACACTGGGGGCAATTTATAGAGCTAAAAAACTGCATGTCTGTGGGATGTGGGAGGAAACTGGAGCACCCGGAGAAACTCACCAGGTCACAGGGAGAACGTACAAACTCCGTACAGACAGTACCCGTAGTCAAAATCGAACTTTCTTAAGGGGTTGGACAGGCTAGATGCAGGAGGATTGTTCCCGATGTTGAGGAAGTCCAGAACAAGGGGTCACAGTTTAAGGATAAGGGAGAAATCTTTTAGGACTGAGATGAGAAAAACATTTTTCACAAAGAAAGTGGTGAATCTGTGGAATTCTCTGCCACAGAAGGTAGTTGAGGCCAGTTAATTGGCTATATTTAAGAGGGAGTTAGATGTGGCCCTTGTGGCTAAGGGGATCAGGGTATATTGGGAGAAGGCAGGTACTGGATACTGAGTTGGATGATCAGCCATGATCATATTGAATGGCGGTGCAGGCTCGAAGGGCCGAATGGCCTACCCCTGCACCTATTTTCTATGTTTCTATGATTCTATGAACCTGGGTCTCTGGCACTGGAAGGCAGCAACTCTACCGCTGCGCCACAGTGCCGTTCCATATTTGATTAAGAAAAACAGGAATGTAATCTTTCCAAAATTCTACAGATAATCCCCATTCAGTGATAGCATTGAGAAATCCATCAGAGGCTGTTAATGAAAGAGGTGATTCAGCCTTTAACCTGATGAGATTTGTTTTCTAGTCGATTTCCTTTTTTCTGAATAGTCGTAATTTGTGCTATTACACTGGTGCTGAGAAACTAGTTAAGCCGATCTCTATCTCCATTTCCTGTCCACTGACCCCTGCTGGAATTAAATGCCTGAGAGGATCAGGCGAGGACAGTGAGTATTTATCTCAATAGTTCAGTCTTTCACAGTCATGAAGGTAAAAAGGCGGTTTGAAGGAAACAGAGGGAGTGAGAGGGAATGTGGACGGGATCTCATTGAATCTTAAGGGCCTGTCCCACTTGCATGCGTCTGGTGCGACCAAACGTGGTCGCTTGAGGCGTACGGGCACCGTATAGCCGCGCGGGGCCGGTCTCACTTAGAAGCGCTGAGGCGCATGGAGTTGGGCGGGGCTGGTCCCGACATCGCGCGGGGCTCCGAAAATCCTGCACTGTCTGAAACTTGTTTCAGCTTGTTGGCGTTGCGTGGTGATGTCACCGCCCGACGCCGTGCGACACCGAAAATCTGGTGGCCCGCCTCCTGCACAGCTGATTGGTAGGTATGACACAAATGATGTCACGCGCGAACTTAGCGCGAACTTAGCCCGTACATAGCGCGTACTTAGCGCGAACTTCGCTTCCGTTTGGTCGCGCCAAACGCATGCTACTGCATGCAAGTGGGACAGGCCCTTTACCGAATAGTGAAAGGCCCGGATAGAGTGGATGTGGAGAGAATGTTTCCACTCGTGGGAGAGTTTATGACCAGAGGCCACGGCCTCAGAATTAAAGAACGTACCTTCAGAAGAGATGTAGATGATTTTTTTTAGTCAGTGGAACTATGACAGCTGAATCTGTCACAGCTGTAGAGGCCAAGTCAATGGATATTTTTAAGGTGGAGGTTAACAGATTTTTTGATTAGTAATGGTGTCAGGGGTTGTGGGGATCAAACTCGTGGTAAGCACGGAGAATGTACGTAGCGGGTATGTCGGAGCTCGGGACGTCTCTTCGCGGCTCGTAACGCTAACAGCAGGTACTCGGGGAAACGCGGTAAGCTTGGGAAGACTCGTGAAGATTTTTCAACGTGTTGATAAATGTCCACGAGAGCCCCGAGTACCGACGAGCGGCCATTGCCATAATTCTCCGAGTTCAAATCAGGGGAAACTCGGGAGAACTCTTGAATTACCTCGTACAGTGGGACAGCCCCGTAACTCTGCTCCTAGAACGTATGGAGCTTATGGAGGCGGAGAAGGGAAGGGAGGGAGAGGAAGAAGGGGAGAGAGAGGGGTGGCTCGATGATACACCAGTATTGGCATTAGTATTGATTTTTTATTGCCATGTGTACCGAGGTACAGTGAAAAGCTTTTGTTTGGGTGTTATCCAAATGCATTATAAAATGCTGTGTATTAAGAACTTGTTTACACTGAGTGGTGAATACCTGGAACATGCTGCCAGGGCTGGTGGTTAAAACACATATGATGGTGGCATTCAAGATGATTTTGGATGGGCATATGGATATGCCAGGAATGGAGGGATATGGATAATGCAGTTAGATAGGAAATGGTCTTGGTATTATATTCAGCACAGACATTGTGGAGTTAAGAACCGATTTAAGGTGAGGGGGGGAAAGATTTAATGGTACATTTTTCACACAAAGGCTGGTGGGTGTATGGAATGAGCTGCCAGAAGGGGAAGACATTTGAACAGGTACATGGATAGGATAGGTTGAGACAATATGGGCCAAGCGCAGGCAGGTGGGACTAGTGCAGATCGGGCATTTGGTCAGCACGGACAAGTTGAGCAGAAGGGCCTGTTTCCAGCCGTATGCCTCTCAATTCCTCTTTTGGGATAAGTACACAAAGAGTCTAGTTCTCCGCCTCGTCTTGCAGTTAGTGCTGCCACCTCACAGCTCTGAAGGGGGTGGAAGATTGCAACCTTCACGTGGTCCGCCCTGTTTCGACTAATGCAATCGACTCGACGTGCACAAGCGGAAGATCAAATAGAGCAACTTGTCCAACAACTTTAGGCTGTGCACGCCACACGAAAGAAGAAGACAGCTCCGAAGCATGTGGGTCCTGGCTTCGATTCTGACCTCAGCTGCTGTCTGTGCGGAGTTTGCGTGTTCGGCCTGTTACCGTACATGTGTTTTCTCCGGATGCTCCGGTTTCCTCCCACATCCCACGAACTTACGGCAGGTTCATTGACTTCTGCAAATTTTATTGACTCCTGCGCAGATCAGCAGCAAAAGGAATGAGTTAAAAAAAGGCAGGAATGGGAGAAAGAAGGAGCTGAATGGTGCAGAAAAAGTATATGAGGGAGAATTTGACGGAGGAGATTGCAAGGGCTGGAGCAGGCATGTACTCAATGGGAGGAATAGCCTCCGTGGGTGGTGTTATACGTAAATATCAGGAAATGTGTGTGCATGTTCAATGGGTTAGAGAGGGAGAGAACAAAACCTTTATACAGAATAGTAAATGTGATTCACAAAGTGCATATAGGGAAAGAGGCAGAACAAATCACTAGCAAATTTAATATGACAAGTTAGGTCATTGCCAATTACATTGGGGATAAATAATTTATGAAGAATGCTCATATTTAATTGAATATTTTTTTGTAATTGTCTTGTCTCCTACAATATTATATCTAAGAAGAATCAGATTCTGCCGGGAAGGTAAACTATTCACTGTCACCTTTGTACTATTTATGAAGCAAAAAGCAAGACAAGGCATCGCAGGCGCCTTCATGTAAACGCAGATGCAGGAAATAGTGTCATAAGTGTCGTTGATCACTGCCAAAGTCTGTAGTCTTTATTCTTCTTGACGTTTCAATGGAGCAACGTGCGTGAGGTGGACCAAGGGCTGATAATTATATTTTATTCAAGAATACACTTCTCTTTGAAGATAGACACAAAATTCTAGAGTAACTCAGCGGGTGAGGCAGCATTTTTGGAGAGAAGGAATGGGACCGTTCTTCAGACACTACACTACTACACTGAAGGAGGGTCTCGACCCGAAACATCACCCATTCCTTCTCTCCAGATGCTGCCTGTCCCACTGAGTTATTCCAACCATCTTCGGTTTAAACCAGCATCTGCAGTTCCTTCCCACACATTACAGGGCGACTCCATGCAGTGAGCGCGACCTAATGTGGTCGCTTGAGCCGTCCGGCCTCGCGGGGCCGGTCCCACTTCGATCGCCGGCGCCGTGCGGAGTTGTGCGGAGCTGGTCCCGACATCGCGCGGGGCTCCGAAAAACTGACCGTGTTCAAAAATTCCGCGCGGCAACAGCCTTTCGGCCCGCAGTCGCCTCGACGCATTACGCATCGCCTCGACGTCGTGCCTCCGTGACGCTCTCTATATGTGCCTCCGTGACCCTCTCCATGTGTCTCTCTCTGTCCTTGAGAAGTTACCTTGCGGACATCGCTCCAACTTCGCGCCGCATCGCGCCACTCACCCGACCTCCCCGCGGCCCCCGCTGCCGGTTTGGTTGCGCTTGCCGCATGCAGGCGCATGCTGGTGGGACCGGCCCTGTACAGGGATCACCTGAGCTCCGCGCGGCCCCTGCTTCCAGTTTGGTTGGGCTCATCGCATGGAGTCGGATGCTGGTGGGACAGGCCCTTACCTTTCTATTTGTGTAAGAAAGAACTGCAGATGCTGGTAAAATGGAATTTAGACACATAATGCTGGAGTAACTCAGCGGGTGAGGCAGCATTTCTGGAGAGAAGGAATGGGCGACGTTTCGGATCGAGACCCTTCGTTCTTCTTTAATCACCTCCCAACATCCCGAGATGGATAAGCTGGTTTATCAGCAGATGGGTTGGACCCTTGCGGGAAGTAAATTAATGTGGGTATCAGGGGAAGACGGAGCTAATCTTGGCTCTGCCGTCGTCCGCTGTAGAGGGAGAGAAAGAAAGAGATAGAGGATGAGAGAGTGAGAGACATAGAGAGTGTGAGAGAGAGTGAGAAATGGAGCAAGAGAGAGTCAGAGAGAGTTGCTGCCTTACATCGCTTACAGCACCAGAGACCTGGGTTCGGCGGGTGCTGCCTGTACGGAGTTTGCACGTTCTCCCTGTGACATTGTGGGTTTTCTCCAAGATCTTTGGTTTCCTCCCACACTCCAAAGAAGTACAGGTTTGTAGGTTAATAGTCTTGATATAAATGTAAAATTGTCCCTGGTGTGTGTTAATGTGTGGAGATCGCTGGTCGGTGCAGACTTGGTGGGTCAAAGGGCTTGTTTCCACGTTGTATCTCTAAACTAAACTAGGGTCGGGAGGTCTAGTGAGTTACTGTATCCCATTCCCACACTGACCTTTCTGTCCTAGGCCTCCTCCATTGTCAGAGTGAGGCTAAACACAAATTGGAGGAACAGCATCTTATATTTCGGCAGCTTGGGCAGCATACAGCCCAATGGTACGAGTAGGCCCCCTTCGGTCATGGCTGACCATGGGTGATGTATCCTGGTCGGATGCAAGCCTGGGCGATGTCAGATGGAGGACAGGCTGCTGCCCATGCAGCACGTCCCCCCCTCTCCATGTCGCTGATACAATACAATACAATACCGTTTATTGTCATTTGAACCTCATTGAGGTTCAAACAAAATTTCGTTTCTGCAGTTATACAAACAAGAAAAGAACCAAGACACAACACAATTTACACAAACATCCATCACAGTGAATCTCCTCCTCACTGTGATGGAAGGCAAAGTCTTATCTCTCCCCTGCACTCCCCATTCTCCTCCCGATGTCAGAGTCAAAGCCCCCGGTGGGCGATGGTAACTAAGTCCCGTGGCCATTCAGGCCATGCCGGGCGATGCAAGGCCCCACTCCGGGTCTTGATGTTAGAGTCCCCGGCGGGCGCTAGCAGGTCCCGCGGCCATTAAAGCCGCGCCGTTCGATGTCAGGCCTCGCTCCAGGTCATTTTCAAGCCCGCAACTCGGGCAGGAGAAGTTGCCGCCGCGGGAGCTCCGGAAAGCGGTCTCCCACCAGGGACCCGTGAGCTCCCGGTGTTACCGTCCACCGGCCTGCAGCCGGAGCCTCTGAATCTCCAGGGTCGGGCAGCAGCAGCTACTCCCGTTACGAACTCGGCCAGCTCCACGATGGTGAGTAGTCTGCAGACTCCGCGACTGGAGCCCCAGGTCCGGTTGGAGGCCGCTTCACGGTGCTAGGCCCCAACGGCAAAGGAGACCCGACAGAGGAAAGGTCGGGTCCTCCGCACAGGGAGAAGATTTAAAAAGTTCACAAAGCTTACAATGGCCTATTTCCTTTGCATATCTTTCACTCATTGCTCTTTATCTCTCCACATCACTGTCTATATCTCTTGTTTCCCTTATCCCTAACCGACCCGAAACGTCACCCATTCCTTCTCTCCAGAGATGCTGCCTGTCCCGCTGAGTTACTCCAGCTTTTTGTGCCTATCTTCGGTCTAGTGAGTTACACTGGCAGAGAACTAGTTTGGACATAATGGGCCGAATGGGCTCGTTCTGCATTATCACCACCTTCTGATTGTTCTGATACACCATATTTTGCCTCCATCCACAGTAAATGTCTCTTGTTCTTCTGAAGGCTCTTATTTTATTGAGCTGGTAAATTCATGAAGCTATAATGCATGCCTCGTTGAACTGTATTTCTGAAATCCCATTGACCCCAGTAGAACTAAATTTCAGGAGGGGAGCTGAGTACACTTATGTTCAGAGCTCAAATATTTATTGCATGCAACAGAAGATATTTCTCCTCTCCCAATCTACTTCCATCAACAATCGTTTATACCAAAGATGCTTTGCTCAACCAGCTCTTCCTGACTCTCTTGCTCTTGAATCCCCTTAGGAACCATCTTATTAACTGTCATAACATAGTTAATGGCAGCCTCTGCCACTGTTTATTACACACGGCACTAAAGATACAGTTTAATCACTCATGTTTGACATTTTCAGAGACTCTCGTTGCCTTACGCCAGCTTTTCTGCCATCAAGAAACTGGGGCTTTTCTTCCCTCGGCCCTGAAGCCTATTTACAGTCTAGAGATGGAGCATGGAAACAGGCCCTTCGGCCCACTGAGTCCATGCCGGCCATTGGATCTCCAGGTTCTGTGTTATCCAGCTTTCTCATCCTCTCTCTGCACATATTTGAGGCAATTTACAGAGGCCAATTGACCTGCAAACATAGAAACATAGAAACATAGAAATTAGGTGCAGGAGTAGGCCATTCGGCCCTTCGAGCCTGCACCGCCATTCAATATGATCATGGCTGATCATCCAACTCAGTATCCCGTAACTGCCTTCCCTCCATACCTCCTGATCCCTTTGCCACAAGGGCCACATCTAACCCTCTTAAATATAGCCAATGAACTGGCCTCAACTACCTTCTGTGGCAGAGAGTTCCAGAGACCCACCACTCTCTGTGTGAAAAAAGTCCTTCTCATCTCGGTCCTAAAGGATTTCCCCCTTATCCTTAAGCTGTGACCCCTTGTCCTGGACCTCCCCAACATCGGGAACAATCTTCCTGCATCTAGCCTGTCCAACCCCTTAAGAATTTTGTAAGTTTCTAGGAAGAGTATAAACCAAGTCTATCCAGTCTTTCTTCATAAGACAGTCCTGACATCCCAGGAATCAGTCTGGTGAACCTTCTCTGCACTCCCTCTATGGCAATAATGTCCTTCCTCAGATTTGGAGACCAGAACTGTACGCAATACTCCAGGTGTGGTCTCACCAAGACCCTATACAACTGAAGTAGAACCTCCCTGCTCCTATACTCAAATCCTTTTGCTATGAATGCTAACATACCATTTGCTTTCTTCACTGCCTGCTGCACCTGCATGCCTACTTTCAATGACTGGTGTACCATGACACCCAGGTCGCGCTGCATCTCCCCTTTTCCTAATCGTTCCCCACACATCTTTGAGGGCCCGCTACAGTGAGAGATTGGACAGATTTGGATTATGTTCTCTGGACCAACAGAAGTTGTAGGGAGACCTGATAAAAGTATATAAAATGATGAAAGGCATGGATAGGGTAGACAGTCAGAACCTTTTCCCTAGATAGAGAAATTGTATACTAGAGGGCGTAGCTTTAAGGAAAGAGGGGCAAAGTTTAAAGGAGATGTGTGGGGCTGGTTTTTTTACACTGAGGTGCCCGGAATGAACCGGTGGGGCTGGTGGTTGATGCAGATACCATAGTCGCATTTAAGACACTTTTGGATAGGCAGGGAACTTATTATGTGCAGTTGCAAAGACCTATGTTCAATCCTGACTTCAGATGCAGTTTATGTGGAGTTTTCAAGGTCTCTCTGTGACCAAGTGGGCTTCTTCCAACATCCCCCCAGGGTGGCATACTGGTGCAGGGGTAGAGTTGCTGCCTGGCAGTGCCAGAGGCCCGGGTTGGTCCTGACTGTATGGAGTTTGTACGTTCTCCCTGTGGTTGCGTGGGTTTTCTCCGGGCGCCCCGGTTTTCTCCCACATTCCAAAGACGTGGGGCTTTGTAGGTTCATTGCCTTTTGTATATTGTTCCTAGAGTGCAGGATAGAACTGGTGTATAGGCGATCGCTGGTTGGTGCAGACTCGGTGGGCAGAAGGGCCTATTTCCCTGCTGTACCTCTAAGCTAAACTAAACTAATTCCAAGGACATGCAGGCTGGTAGGTTGATCGGCCTTTGTAAACTTTCCCCTGCTGTGCATGAGAGTCTGGGTGGGAGTAAAGTCAAATGCAGGATTTCATCATTATGTTGGGCAGAGACATTGTGGGCCGAAGGGCCTGTTCTTGTGATGGACTGTTCTATGTTCCCCGTTCAATTTTCACGGGCGATCAACTTGAATCTTCTAAGATAGTCACAAAAGGCTGGAATAACTCAGCAGGGCAGGCAGCATCTCTGGAGGGAAGGAATGGGTGACGTTTCGGGTCGAGACCTTTCTCCTATCTTCGATTTAAACCAGCATCTGCATTTCTTTCCTACACAACCTAAATCTTCTATTGCCCTTAGATAGACTCAAAATGCTGGCGTAACTCAGCGGGACAGGCAGCATCTCTGGAGAGAAGGAATGGGTGAAGTTTCGGGTCGAGACCCTTCTTCAGACCCTTGTTGGGGTATCCAACAAACCCAACTCTCTGTAAGAGTGTAGGGTCATAGAAACATAAAAACATAGAAATTAGGTGCAGGAGTAGGCCATTCGGCCCTTCGAGCCTGCACCGCCATTCAATATGATCATGGCTGATCATCCAACTCAGTATCCTGTACCTGCCTTCTCTCCGTACCCCCTGATCCCTCTAACCACATGGGCCACATCTAACTCCCTCTTAAATATAGCCAATGAACTGGCCTCAACTACCTTCTGTGGCGGAGAATAGTAAGATTGAACGAGAACTTACCAGTTCGAAGGTTGATCTTTATTTCATGAGGAGTCGAAGTGAGGGATTTCGTGAAGAGCCCGCCGGCGCGCATGCTCGACATACTTCAAAGTAGCGGCGTGGAATCACAGAACCAACAATAGAAATGACTTCGCATAGTATGATTGAATTGACTAAGATTACCAGATGAAGGTGATTGAGGGTTGGGCGAGGAGGGCACGAAATCCCTCACTTCGACTCCTCATGAAATAAAGATCAACCTTCGAACTGGTAAGTTCTCGTTCAATCTTACTATTTCATTTCGGAGTCACGTGAGTGACTTCGTGAAGACTTCAAAGCTTCTGTGATTACACGCCCTGGACCACGTCCATGCTGACACACCACTACCAGGGATGGATGGGAGGAACAAACTGGCTCAATAGCTCATACTGCAAAACAAAAGCATATTTATTAATAACAAATCAAAAACCCCTCATGCGGGGACATCTCCACGTTCTTGACCTGCATTCAGCACGGCTTCTGCGAACTGTAGAGGAGCAGCAACAGGCTTGTTATAAAAACGCTGGAACACAGCTTCATTCGCCCATCCTGCTGTGGCGAGAATTTGGTCCATGGGCACCTCCATGACCATCGCCGCTGACGTCGATGCAGCCCTGGTGGAATGAGACTTGAACACATTAGTGTCGATACCTGACTTACCCAAGACGACTCGAAGCCACCTGGATATCGTCTGGACTGTCACTCGATGATGAGGTCTCTTATGAGTGACAAGCAGGTATCTCTCCATTCCTCTGATGCGTGCCGTCACCTTGACATAGTGGCGGATATGTGAGACTAAACATAGCCTAGCATCTGCGGGGTATGCCGGGAACTTCAGCTGCAGCCCTGTGCACCCAGGTCTATGCTGCTTTAGTAGCTCGTCAACGAAAAAGACTACTTCTGTAGGGGTAGATGTCATTCTGTCGACACGCAGTTTGTGTAGTGTCTGTACCCTCTGAGCTGAAGTCAGCGCTAGTAACATCACCAGCTTCATGGTGAGTTGGTCCAGTTGGAGCCCTTCCATGGGAGACCACGTCCTGAGCAGGGTTAATACGTCCCTGACATCCCAGGTGATATTATAGCGTGGTGTAGGCGGATTCATATTGAATATACCCCGCATGAGTCTGGACACTAGCCTGTTGGATCCTACCCCAATCTTGAGGTAGAATGATAGCGCACTTCTGGCGCTGTTGATGGCACTGTAACTTAAGTGTTCATCATGGTGCAACCCCGCGAGGAATTCCAGGACGTCGGTTATTGTCACGTCATCGTACGTGATGCGAGAGCGGCTGCAGTAGGCTTCCCACTTCTTAATATGCGAGCAGTATCTTCGCCTTGTGGACTCTCGACACGACGCCCCGATGGTATCCATGGTCCGAGCCGAGAGGCCGTATTGGACTAACGGCCTGTTCAGAACCTGCAAGCCAACAAATTTAAATAGCCATGGCAGGGATGTGGCTCCCCTGACACAGGGTGAGTAACCAATTGTGGGCAACCCTTCAAAAGGACCCAAGGTTCGTTGAGCATGTCAAAGACCACCGGATACCAAGGCTGTGTGGGCCAGTCGGGTATAATAAGGATGCCCTTGGCAGCATCTGCCTGAATCTTTCGCAATACCCGACTGATGAGGCAAAACGGAGGGAAGGCATAGAAAACCCAATTCCCCCAGTCCAGCGAGAATGCATCTAGCGCTATTGCCCCAGGATCTGGTTCCCATGAAACGTAGGCTGGTACCTGATGGTTCAACCGTGACGCAAAAAGGTCAATGTCCGGTTTACCAAATTTGGCTGTGACTTTAGCAAAAATCTCAGGATGCAACATCCATTCAATGTTGTCATTAAATTTGCGTGACCTGGTGTCCGCCACAGTATTAAGCTCACCTGGCAAATAGGTAGCTGAAATCCAAATGTCTCTTTGAATACACCAGAGCCAAATTGAGTTAGCCAATTTGTCACACGAAACTGACCTGGTACCACCCATATGGTTTAAATATGCCACAGCTGTGGTGTTGTCTATTTGGAGACGGACGTGTGCTCCAACAAGCTTGGAACAATATGCACAAAGTCCGTGGAATGCTGCCAGCAACTCCAAATAGTTAATCCCTTGAGTCAACAACATCGATGCCTCAAGGGTGTCCCATCTACCCCCACAACTAGAGCAATTATCAGTAGCTCCCCAGCCATTGGAGCTTGCATCAGTCTGTAAATATACCACCGGATTAGCCTCCCTGACAGGCTTAAATGAGTTGCTAATGTGACACACCCACCATTGCAACTCAGTTATCGCTTCGGACGGCAGCTGCATAGATCGATCGTAATGACCAGCGTTCCATTTTAACGCAGTAATTTTAGCTCTTTGCAAATTCTGATAATGCAAAGGCCCATATCGTGCTGCCGGAAACAAAGCCACTAACTTGCCAATTACTGTGGCTGTATGCCGAATCGATGGTATATTGGTGCCAATTAAATCTCTGCACACCTTAGTGACTTCCTCAATTTTGTTAATTGGTATAGTTATCCTCATGCTCATTGAGTTCACCGTGAACCCTAGGTAATTAATTACCTGGGCAGGGCAGAACTTTGATTTCTCTGGATGGACAATGAATCCTAATTGTTGAAATATATTGACAGCAGCTGCAACACCCTGTTCAGCCAATTGCAGGGTGTGGCCCACAATAAAGACATCATCTAAATAGGCCATAACTATATGATGTCGTTGTCTCAAATAAGCCATGATTGGCTTCACCAATTTAGTGAACAATCTAGGGGCTGTAGTAAGCCCATTAGGCAAAGCCTTATACTGCCAAAGTTGCCCCATCCAGATAAATTTCAAAAACGTTCTATCATCTTTCTGGATGGATACTGAATAATATGCATCCCTCAAATCAATGCATGCCATAAAGCAGCCATGAGAAATCAATGATTTGGCTGTTTCAAACGTATCCATTTGAAAATGAGTATATGTTACAAACGTATTCAAACGGGTTAGATCAATAATGGCACGACAGCCTCCATCCTTCTTAGGTCTAGTAAATATGTTCGAAACAAATTCAATTGGCTCATGCACTGTTTTCTCAATCACACCCTTCTGTTCCAAACTTAAAATTTCCTTGTAACCTGCTGCCTGTTCTGCATCAGACAATTTGAACGTACGACCAGGCATGTGCTGGGATGGAGGAATGTCGCCATTAATAAACTCAATTTTATGCCCCTGAATATTCCGCAACACATACTCATCACCAGTAAAATTTCCCCATGCATCCAAAAACAACCGTAAACGACCACCAACATGGGAAGTTAAACAAAGAGAAAAGAGAGAACCAGACCCCCTCACCTCCGTGGTTACCGGCGGTCCTTGACACGTGTGGGTGGCCGTGGAGGTGCTGGGTTGGCTTGAGGGCGCGGCGTCTTCGATTTCCAAAAAGGTCTCTGCCGACCCTGTCCTAAAAAAGACCCTTGGTGCTGGTTCTGGTGTTGTTGTCGTTGTGGAGCTAGAGGGTGAGTCCTCGTCGAGGCACTGGCCGACCCTCGTGAGCGAATGTATGGAGCTTTTGAGCCGGACGGTGTGGGGGCACTCTTAGAGCGCATGATCCCCACCGTTTTGGCTTGTTCGTCAAGCTCTTTGACTCTCTTCGAGAGGTCCTCACCAAAGAGCTGACGGGGCGGCGGCGGCGGCGGTGGTTTGCACAATCCTGCAAACTTCGGGTTGAGTGCTGGGCGGATGCTGTTTTTGCGAAACCCGTTGATTTCGTGCTGGGTCGCGCACAATAAGGCCAGAGTATCTTCCTGGTCCAAATTCAGCTCGTCCTCGTCCACCGACCGCGCAAAGGCGGTAATACCGGCCGTGAGGAGTTTCAGGATCCGCTGCAATTGTAGCTCTTGTTGACGGATAGCCGCACTGATGTTGCCCCATATTGGCGTATTGACCACAGGCACGTTGAGGGAGTTGCAGTTTGATGGAGCCTTGTGACGGCTCATAGCCTGGATGAGGACTTCTTCCTGCAGCACCTGATTATTAAGAAAGTCCACTGTGGCTGCCAGCTTTGAATTGAGAGGAAGACCAGCCGTATGTGGGGCCGCGAATTTGGTCGCCACATCCAAAAGTTCCTCCGCTGGCACCTCCACCGGAGGTGGTACGGGATCCACCAGAACCTCCTCCTCGTGCTGCTCCAGGCTGATAGTAGATGTTGGTGAAGACGCCCTGTGCCTGTTGCTGCCCTGCTGTTGTTGACGTTGAAGCAGGAGCTCCAGCAGCCGCTCCATACGGTCAATACGCCCTTCACCCTGAACACTCAGGTGGTCGGAGTCCTCCGGCTCTGAAACGAAAACCGGGCTCCTGTCATCGGCCCGCACCTCGTCGAGGCCCTGCCGGTGCCGGTAGTTGTCGCTAACAGCCGCCGAGGCGAAACTGCGCGATTCCTGCGCGGGCGTGTTCAATCGCCTCCGTTTAGCGAGAGCTGAAGCCGCTGCCACTAAGGGCACATGCGGCGAGGTGTCGGCACCAGCCGAAGCATGGCTGCCTGGGGCCCGCGCAGTCTTGCCGGCTGCCCACATCGTGGACGTTGCCGACGCATGGTGCCGCCCACCCATCCATGGGGGGCTCGGCAACCGCGACGAGACCCGACTCAACCGACCCGTCCCGGCGTCGAGAGTCGGGGTGTGCCGGCTGGACCTCACAGCCGCCCCGGGTCTCGCCCTGGAACCTGACCGCTCCTCCGCGACAGGCAATGCCTTAGCCCTGACAGGGTTAGGCTTCTGGGCTCCTCCCCTCCCCCTTCTCGGAGGGCTGACTGGAACAGGCCGTGCAACGGCACGCGCCCTGCTCGAGGTCGCCAGCGCTGACAACCTGACTGCCATGGCAGGGTCCCCCTGCTCTGGCGGCACACCACACTCCTCCTCACCGAACTCCTCCGAGCTGTGGTGTGCTGGCGGATCTGGACCTGTGAACACAGGGCTTACCCACATCTCCGCCTGAGTCCCGGCCTGCGCTGCAGGTACTGCCGATGGTAACGGCCCCGGAACTGTTGACCGGCGAACTCGTCCTGACGTCCTCCGGCCCTTCGAACTCCCATCCATGTCCTTGCTGCAAGACATAATCAGACAACAAGGACCACCAACTAAAGGTGGAATACTCACCTCCGTGGCCCCTTATGAAGGGCTGGCGAGGAGCGCGCTCCACCGCCAGCCGTCACAGCAACGCGTTACGACGATATGTCGAGCATGCGCGCCGGCGGGCTCTTCACGAAGTCACTCACGTGACTCCGAAATGAAATTCCAGAGACTCACCACTCTCTGTGTGAAAAATGTTTTTCTCATCTCGGTCCTAAAAGATTTCCCCCGTTATCCTTATCCGGGTCAGTACTAACCAGATGGTTTATTAACAAAGAGCACAGTCAACTTTCATGAAAAACACATTGACTTGGAACAGAAATGAAGGAAACCTGTTCCTGGAAAATCTCCTTTGATTTTAAAATTGTGCATCAGGGCCAATGACAAATGCTTCAAGAGGCAACAGCCTGGTTTTAACATGGCACAGTGGAATCTAATTCTGCTCCTTGTGATCTGTTGATCAAAGCAAGAGTTATTTCGAAAGGCCCTTTGCTTGAGGCCGGCTGTTATATTTGAAGCCACAAGTTATTGTACAAACCAACACGAGCATGGGGAGAAAGACGGAGCTGTCTCCGAAAGATCTTGCCCCTTTGAAATGCCTGCATTGCCCCCGCAGATATCGCAAACATTATTGATTCCTTTAACTTCCGGATTGTTGTGCGAGCGGTGACACTTGTACTAGACCGGGGAAGCTGTCGAGATCAACTTCAAAGAAGCAATTTCCTTTGAAATCACATTTGCGGTCCCTACGGATCGGAACAGCTTGCTCGGATTAACCTGTCGTAACATCATGCAAAGAAGTCTTGCCTTTCATTAACAACGTACATACCATTAGGTGATCTCCATTTCCAATCAAGCTGGTTTATTTGAAATCGGGATCATCAAAGGCTTAGGATGTGGAAGCAACACCAAAACAAGTGTTGTCGACAGGCTTAGAACTTAAAGATGAAGAGGGGGGGGGGGGGGGTAAAACGGTTCTACAAACTCACCTGCTGCTCCAGAGTATTTTACCTAAGTGCAGTCAATGTCGAGTTGGAGGCAATGCAGCAGCCAATTCAAGCACAGCAGGGAAGATAGACACAAAATGCTGGTGTAACTCAGCGGGTCAGGCAGCATCTCTGGATAGAAGCAATGGATTTAAGAAGGAACTGCAGATGCTGGAAAATTGACGGTAGACAAAATACTGGAGAAACTCAGCAGGTGCAGCAGCATCTATGGAGCGAAGGAAATAGGCAACGTCTCGGGACGAAAGCCTTCTTCAAACTGACTAACGTGCCCAGAACAGTCAAGTTCGATGAAGCGAGCGACTGGGATGCATGGGCAACCCCAGTTATCACCATGGAGCGAAGGAAATAGGCAACATTTTGGCCTGAAACCCAAGCCTATTTCCTTCGCTCCGTAGATGCTGCTGCACCTGCTGAGTTTCTCCAACATTTTTGTCTACCTTAGAAACAATGGGTGATGTTTCGGGTCGAGACCCTTCTCCAGACTTGGAGTCAGGGGAGAGGGAGACACACGGAAGGTGAGGTGTGACAACGACAGATCAAAGGGGACGGAGATCAAGGAAGATTTAAATAGTACTACTCTTAATAGTTCATTGTTAGCTATGGGATGGTGACAACGAGGCATGCAAAGATTACATTTAATCGGGAGGACAGTCAAACTAGTCGGAGAAGTAGGATGGGGTAGAGGGGGAAAGCAAGGGTTACTTGGTTAGAGAAGCCAATATTCATACCGCTGGGTAGAAAAAGTGCTGGAGAAACTCAGCGGGTGAGGCAGCATCTACGGAGCGAAGGAAATAGGCAACGTTTCGGGCCGAAATTCTTCTTCAGATCGCTGGGTTGTAAGCTGCCCATGCGATATATGCATAGCAGACTCACATTAACAGCAGCGTGATACTGGCCCGATCATGGAGAGAGGTTGCATGGCAAGTTATGTTGGTCCCACAATGGTGTCTGTGATGGGTAAAGCCCGTACTATCAAAACCTCACACAGAAGCCTGAAATTCGACATGTTCCCATTGATCAGTACTCGTCACCAGTGGACCAACCACTGGCCCAGTGTGTGACCTTGGTGATATCAATGTACCTGGTCCCAATGGCATCCGAGCAAGCACGCACCTTTATCACAAACGTACAGAACAGTGAAAGGCTTGGATAGTGATAGAGTGGATGTGGAGAGGATGTTTCCACCGGTGGGGGAGTCTAGGACCAGAGGTCATAGTCTCAGAATTAAAGGTCGTTCTTTTCAGAAGGAATTTATTTTGTAAGAAGGTGGTGAATCTGTGGAATTCTTTGCCACAGAAGGCTGTAGAGGCCAAGTCAGTGGATATTTTTTAAGGCAGGGATAGATAGATTTTTACAGGTGTCAGAGGTTTTGGGGAGAAGGCAGGAGAATGGGGTTAGGACGGAGAGATGGATCAGCCATGATTGAATGACAGAGTAGACAATGGGCCTAATTCTACTCCTATCACATAACCTTATGACTTTATGATCACAGAGCTCTGGACAATATGTGTCAAAAAGATGATTTAAAATGATAAATAAAATGTGAAGAACAATTGCATGTACAACATTCTGTCACAACTTGTGAACTATAGAAAAACATGTCACTTTTCTTAGTTTTGTTTAGAAATACTACAGGGAAACAGGCCCTTCGGCCCACTGAGTCCGTGCTGGCCAGCAATCACCCGTACACTAGTTTTATCCTGCTCACTGGGAACAATTTTTTTAGAGGGCCAATTGACATACGTCTTTGGAGGAAACCGGAGCACCGGGAGAAAGCCCACACGGTCACAAGGAGAACGTGCAAACTCCGTACAGACAGCACCCGTAGTTGGGATTGAACCGAGGGTCTCTGGCGCCGTGAGGCAGCAACTCTACCGCTGCGCCACTTTGCTGCCAGAGCCACAAATACTGGACAGTTTTGTGTGGCTCTGGGTGTTTTGATGAAACAGTTTTGGGTAGTGATCGCAAATGCGTTCTGCATTCTCCAACGGAATTGGGGGGTTTTCAATATTAACTACGGACGGTTTGCTGGAAGATGTGAAAGGTGGAATTTTCCAGGACTGTAGCAGAAGCGCCAAGATGTGGTTCCAGTCAGAGAGCTCAGTAAAGATCAGACAGAATAATGCTCTGAGAAATAACTAATTTAAAGGGAATTAGCTGTGTGGCTTCCCAGAACTGAATTGATATCTACTCTGGGAAGTTTATATTAGTTTAGAGATACAGCGTGGAAACAGGCCCTTCAGCCCACCGAGTCTGCCCCGCATACTAGCACTATCCTACACGCACCAGAGACAATTTGTACAATTATAACAAGCCAATTAACCTACAAACCTCTCCATCTTTGGACTGCGGGAAGAAACGGGGAAACGCAAAAATGGTCTTGGTGAGAACGTATAAACTCCTTACAGACAGCACCTGTAGTAAAGGGCCTGTCCTACCAGCACGCAACTCTATGCGATGAACGCGATCAAACTAGAAGCGGGGGCCGCGCGGAGGTCGGGTGATCCCCTGTACAGGGCTGTTCCCACCAGCATGCGCCTGCATGCGGCAAGTAAATTAATATACTTGGAGGTCGGGTGAGTGGCGCAACGCGGCGCAAAGTGAGGCGAACTTGGAGCGAAGTCTAAGGTAAGTTCGCAAGGACAGAGAGGGGCACACAGAGAGGGGCACTGAGGCACACACACACAGAGGGCCACGGAGCCACACGCACAGAGGGTCACGGAGGCACCTACAGATAGGGTCACGGAGGCACGATGTCGGGGCGGTGTGTAATGCGTCGAGGCGACTGTGAGCCGACAAGCCGTTGCCGTGCGGAATTTTTGGACATAGTCAGTTTTTCGGAGCCCTGCGCGGTGTCGGGACGAACTCGGGACGAACTCCGCACAATTCCGCACGGCTCCGGCGATCGAAGTGGGACCGGCCCCGCGACGCCGGACGGCTCAAACGACCACGTTAGGTCGGGCTAATCGCATAGACTTGCATGCTTGTAGGACAGGCCCTTTAGGATAAACTAAACGGAACTGAACTGATGTGCAAGGAAACCAGAGCACCTGCAGGATATCCACGCAGTTACAGGCAGTACATGGTAGCTGCACACTTACATCACCTGAGGTCAGGATCGAACCGGGTCTCTGGAGCTGTGAAATAGAATTGACCTGCCTTCGCCACAGAAAATGATACTTTAAGTGCATTAATTAGTAACACGGTTTGCTACGCTCACTGCATGTTGGGCTTACTTTCCGAGCACCGTTTATAGTGCAACGTATTGTCTTGGGTTTCTTGGGCAACCAGATAAGAGGATCTTATGTGTTTAAGAAGGATCTGCAGATGCTGGAAAATAGTAGGTAGACAAAAGTGCTGGAGAAACTCAGCGGGTGCAGCAGCATCTACGGAGCGAAGGAAATAGGCAACGTTTCGGGTCGAAACCCTTCTTCAAACTACCTAACATGCCCAGAACAGCCAAGTTCGATGAAGCGAGCGACTGGGATGCATACAACCCCAGTTATCACTATGGAGCGAAGGAAATAGGCAACGTTTCGGCCCGAAACGTTGCCTATTTCCTTCGCTCCATAGATGCTGCTGCACCCGCTGAGTTTCTCCAGCATTTTTGTCTACCTTAGAAGCAATGGGTGATGTTTCGGGTCGATAACCCTTCTCCAGACTTGGAGTCAAGGAAGGAACTGCAGATGCTGCAAAATCGAAGGTAGACAAAAGTGCTGGACAAACTCAGCGGGTGCAGCAGCATCTATGGAGCGAAGGAAATAGGCAACGTTTCTGGCCGAAACCCTTCTTCAGACTGATGGGGGGGGAGGGTGGGGGGGGGAGAGAAGAGAGGAAAAATGATCTTCTCCGTGCAGGATCTGACGACGCATGTGCTAATCTTCAATCACGTTGAACGATGTTTGATTTGCATGGTTGGAATAGTGGTAGAGGGTTATGTTGGGTCAGGGAATGTTAAAGGCTAGCGGTTGAATTGTCAAGCATGTACAAGATAATGACCAAGTGTTGATAAATAAGATTGGTATAGATTGCTATTTTTCCTGCCTCCTGTGTATCTGCGTGCACAGCCTCAAGTTGGGTAGGACAACCTGTTCTATTTGATCTTATTTGATTGTGCACGCCGGGTTGATTGCATTCGTCGAAGCAGGGCGGACCACGTGAAGGTTGCAATCTCCCACCCCAATGGACAAGGACTGAGGATAAGTATTGAACTAAATTAGTGCTGGATTATTTATGAATATTAATATACTCAATATTAGAATTCTTGAGATGATTCGAGTGATTGTCGCTGCATTTTTCCTTTAGGGTTTATGTCACAAAGCTGACGCAGGAGGTAGAGATGCCATAACGTGTCTTTGGTTGGTGGCTACTTAGGAGTGGGATAGGAACGAACTGCAGATGCTGGTTTACGCTGAAGATAGACACAGAATGCTGGAGTAACTCAGCGGGTCAGGCAGCATCTTCGGAGAAAAGGAATAGGTGACATTTTGGGTTGACACCCTTCTTCAGATCTTCTTTGGAGTGGGCTTGGACATCCTGGGATGGTGGTTTCCGTGGCTCCGTGGTTCCACAATCCAGAATTAGTATGGTTCAACGCAGAATGAAGTTTTCTCCCAGTGGCGGAATGTTTCCCAGTGAGGGAATGTTGGCGAGGAGACCACAGGACTAGGAAATGAAACTGGCAGTTTGGGATCTTTGCCAGCCAGGAAGGGTTCATTTTGATGCAGTCCGCATTGAAGCGTTGCAGGCTTTCGCCCAACCAAGCGGAGCTTTCAATGAGCCTGGATCTGGCTCGAGGCACAGAGGGAGCTGCGGTGTAGACTGCCAGCAAGCCAGAACCGTCCGTGCATGCTCTGATCACTCATTCACAGAATGATACGTCTATTGTGGCTGCACTTTGCAGAAGAGGCAGAAATGCTCACTGTAAATAATTGCTGACACTTACCCACAATCATCCAGTGAACACCTTGATTTACATACTCTAATAGCCTTTGCCTTCACTGTCCTCCAGTGCACTGGTTACCACAGTATTGGCAGTGAATACCTGAATTGATACCTTGGGGGCTGGTACAGGTGCAATGGGCTGAACGGCCTCTTTCCACGCAGTGATATGTGGTTAATATTCAGAAGCAGACATTTAAAAGCCTTTTCCACTTACGTGTTGTGCTGGCCCAGATCCCTCAGACTGAAACAGCCCACCCCATCCGCCTCACTAATTGGCGGAGAGGATTAATATGCAGGCTCTCAGCAAGATTAAGTAGAGAGCCAGAGAAGGCTTTAAAACCATTGCAAGAAGCAAGGACTGAGGATAAGTATTAAACTAAATTAGTGCTGGATTATTTATGAATATTAATATAGTCAATATTAGAATTCTTGAGATGATTCGAGTGATTATCACTGCGTTTTTTTCTTTAGGGTTTATAACACAAAGCTGACGCAGGAGGTAGAAATGTCATAACGTGTCCCTCCAGCGAACTGCTTGGAAAAACACTGGAGGGGATGGGACCCTGTGCGTTGGGGAGAGGGTTGGGCTGGAGATGTCCTGGTTGGGTTGCTCCTGGGCCTGGCCAAGATGGTCATCCGCCAGTCACGGCGCCAGGCGGGAGAGAGCTCCGCCCAGGCCGGCTGCCTGCCCCATTTCCGGGGGTACGTCCGCACCCGGGTGGTGCTAGCGAGGGACTACCCGCAGTCCACGGGCAT